>CM057160.1:5198493-5272935 GCA_029962745.1 Echinometra lucunter
AGACGAGTCTACATTGTCTACATGTATTAACCCCATGAAGTACTTGAGCTTATAATATTAGCCGTGGCATTATTATTAGGCGGCGGCAGCGCTAATGCACATTTTTATCTATGACTATGCTCATATTTCCAGTTCTAATGTCTTTTAATGAATAAATCTGCCTTCAAAGTTCCAGAAAATTAAAAGCAATATGTATTCAATCTGTCACCTGAATTTGAATGTAATTAGACAAAGGGAACCTCAATTATGGCTTTGTTGATGTCCATCGCTCTCTGCACATGTTGCAATGAAGTTAGCAATCTCTTCATCTTCTTCTTTCGTTGTATTGTATCGGCAATCAGTCATATTTGACCATTGTTGCCAATTACATTATAAATAAAAAATTCACTTCAGTATTTCTTTCTCTCTCTTTATCTCTTTCAATTTACATATAATTTCAAGTATATTTTGAGCTATTTATATACATATCTGTAATCAGAACTTAGAAAGGAAGATGAGTAAAAGAAAAAAAAAAAAACCACATGCTTCAGCTCAGTTCCAAGCTAGTGCTTGCCCAGCCCTTTCCTAGATGCAATCAAAATTTATGTAAACTTTCTGGTATGTTATCCTCCATACACATGAAGTTTGCATAAATTTTGGTTGCTAGCTTCAGTGTACACGTATATTGCAATATGCACGTCAAACGCAAAGGTAGCGATGCCAACGTAAGCCGTGAATGCGTGCGTCCTATTCTGAATGCACGCAAATTTTGCCGAGACGGAGTAGTAAATAAATGTCATCAAAATAATCTTTGCAGCATTGAATGCCATGGAAAACAAATAAAACAGAATATTGAAACTTTATTGTGTCTGCCTCATCATTTATTTTGTGTATTATGAGTACGAATGTGTGGAAATTTGTTCAGAAATGTCGGGAAGTACTTACGTTCACGGATGATGTTTACCTCACGATCGATGTGCATTTCAGTGATTTTCATGTACTACATCGTCTTGCGTGAAGGCGTTTTTTACAATTTTGCAGAAAATAAATTCTTTAAATTCTTATTCCATCGGAAAGTCAACAAAATTATCTCCATTTTAAAAAAGAATCAAAAGTTTTTGATCATTTTTGTTCATTTTATGGGTTTCTCAACTCTTAAAAGAGAGAAATTTTCTGGATCTTCTGATTTTGATCAGATTTTTAGACACTTTTGGAGTGAGGTTCGCCTTAGGAACATGGTTTTTCATATTCACCTGAATGTAAGCTTTTTAAAGATGCCATGCTTTAGCCAATAAGAAAAAGCGCATTTAAGCGCCAGCTGGAAAATCGCCGTCAAGTTTTTGCACACTTTGCATGATTTTCGATAGATCGTATACCCGGCGTACTGGGCATGCGCATTGGAAGTTGGAACCAGCGCTGTGTTTCACGAAACCGTCCTAAGTCTAAACTTCTCGGACATCCCATTGAAACGCGTGTTGTAGAATTGATACACGTTTCAATGGGATGTCCATGAACTTAGACTTAGGACGGTTTCGTGAAATGCAGGATTTTCGTGTGTTTGACAGAGGCCCTTTCCCTTGCATCTCGAGTCCAAGATTGGGATTGCAGGTAGGAAATACATTACTATACTTATGATTTTATCTTAATAATTATAACATTTATTTTACTGGTAATTAACGTTTGATCTTGTGAATTTATTACACTCTTTGAATTTTGCCTCGGACTTTTTTTTAGAGTTGAAAGTTTGGGTATAGGAGGGATGTACCGGACGGGGATGAGCCGGAATAATAACTGATTATAGTTTTAGTAAAAGTTAGTGATATTTGACAAAAGATTTTGATCTTGTGAATTTATTGCACTCTTAGAATTTGCCTCGGACTTTTTGTAAGTTGAAAGTTTTGGGTATAGGAGGGATGTACCGGACGGGGATGAGCCGGAATAATTATTGATTATAGTTCAAGTAAAAGTTAGTGATATTTGACAAAAGATTTTGATCTTGTGAATTTATTGCACTCTTAGAATTTGCCTCGGACCTTTTTGTGAGTGTAAAATTTGGGATTGAGAGCGTGATTGGGAGGAATGGTACTAGGCGGGGATGATCCGAATTATTATTATTATAGTGAATTATGACAAAAACTTGTGATCTTGAGAATTTATTGCACTCTTTGAATTTTGCCTCGGACTTTTTTATGATTGTAAAGTTTGGGATTGCGAGCGGGATTGTGAGGAATGCTACCAGACGGGGATGAGTCGGAATATGATTATTATAGTGAATTATGATAGAAACTTGTGATCTTGAGAATTTATATTGCACTCTTAGAATTTTGCCTCGGACTTATTTTATGATTGTATAGGCATTGCGAGCGGGATTGGGAGGAATGCTACCAGACGGGGATGAGCCGGAATATGATTATTATAGTGAAATATGACAAAAACTAGTGATCCAGAGAATTTATATTGCACTCTTAGAATTTTACTTTTTTTTGTGTGAGTGCAAAGTTTGGGATTAGGAGCGGGATAGGGAGGGATGGTACCGGACGGGATGAGCCGGAGTAATTATTAATTTTTTTTTTTAAAGGGAGAATTGTGTGGAAATCATACCAAGGGTTTGGAATCATGCATTGCTGCCTTCTTTGAGATATAGAATTGAATTAAATGTAGGCTTGATAAGACAAGAGTGACATTTTTTAAATGTTGATATCGATCTCTGCCCTTGGGGTTTTTACCTCGTTTTCCCTCACATTTTCTGAAGTTGTATTAATGTTGTTACTCTCTTTTGTATCATTCTCTTAAACTTTTGAGGATATGTAATGTTCAAAGTGTGATTATGTTCTTTCTCAAGTAATGCAAATATTTCCTTTTTCCTCTTGTACATGCATTTACCTTGTTATGCAAATACACAAAACTCAGTCATATAATTCGTCAAGTTTTATTCTGTAGGAAAAACACAAAAAAAGCCCAATTAAAGTTACTGATAACTCCTTTAATCACTTTTCATCTCTCTACAGAGTACTGCAGGAGGAAATCCACCAAGTCCTGGAATTGTTCCTTCTATGATCAGAATTCAGCTGTATCTGTATCCCACCAAGTACACCTCAAGAAAACCTGCTAAAGATAAAAAAATAACATTGAGATCACCTGCGATTGAAATTAACACTGAAATAGTAAAGCTAAAGAACTCTATAACTCCGAGTCTACATAATATCAACAAGGCATACATCTGTAAAGTAAAAATGGGTCACAGTAAATGTTACAAAATAAATTGAGTTCATCAACATGTTTTGCTCACTGTATTTATATAATTCAGAATATAACATTTGAGAACAACAGACATGTTATTCATGTCTTCATTGCATGTATTTTGTAGGTATTTGTATATATATACATCTGTATGGTAAAAATGGGTCACAGTAAATGTTACAAAATAAATTGTGTACATCAACATGTTTTGCTCACTGTATTTATATAATTCAGATAAATAACATTTGAGAACAAGAGACATGTTATTCATGTCTTCATTGCATGTATTTTGTAGGTATTTGTATATATATATATATATATATGCAATGTCAGACTTGTCAGCTCATCTTTGGCTAGATGCATGAGGCCAATATTTGGAATTCTGCAGACATTAGCATAATTCATATTGAGTGATTTGCATACTGATTAACTATAATGTAAATGGCCATTAAAGTATGTTTTACCATAAAAACATGTACATACATGTGTAGAAGATTAGACAATAAGACATAAAGGGTGAGATTTTCATTTTTATACAGAAAAAAATATTTTACACTACGCATCCCCACGTGAATAATCAGGCAGAAAAAAATCTGTAATTCGGCTAATTGATTTGGCGATAATTTGCATATAAGCGAGAAACAATGAAAAATCGTACGCTAATGTTATGGAGAATGACATAAGCTTCAAAATGAGTACAATCAACCATATGATTTTTTTAAGAATTAAAAATGTGTTGGCATCGCTAGCAAAGGGCTAGTACTTGTAGTAGAGAATGAGAGAGCGACAGCTGACAGCGTTGGACATCGACAAAGCCGTAATCGAGGTTCCCTTTGTCTGATTTCATTCAAATTCAGGTGACTGATTGCATACACATTGCTTATAAGTATCATTTTCTCACATTTTGAAGCAGATTCATTCGTTAAAACTGGAAATATCATCATCATCATCATCATCATCATCTATACAGGAGTGTAGGAAGTCCTGTAGGTCTCCCAGTCGGATCGCTTGGTACATACATGTAAAAACACCTAAAAACTGGTGCTTGCGTGGATGTCAGAGAAATGTTTTTCTGTCCAATATAAATCCAAATTGTGTTTAAACGAATTGATGCTGGTAGCGGTTACTAACGATGCTGGTAGACTGTTCCAAGACTGAACAACACGTTTACTGAAAAAGTTGCTGCGGACATTCAATCGACAGTAGTTGGTGAATAACTTCAAGGGATGACCTCTTGTTCTCTGATACTGCGATTTCACAAAGAAGTATTCAGGATCAAGTCTGTCTATGCCATGCAGTATTTTGAAAACCTGGATCATTATGCGCATGGATACAAAAGTGTATTAGCACCCCTTAGACTTCACTTTATCTTCCTCTTCAGTCTGGAAGTTTTATAAAATGTAACACATTACAACAGAGTAAAGGGGATTTAATTTTGATATGGGGAATTCTGAGCCCTATGACATGTGCAGGCAATATCCTGTGATGATGCCATTCTATTCTACCTGGTATCCCAACATCACATAGCTTGGTGTCCTTTGGTGGACCTTTTTTGCATTTTTGAGCCTCGCATGGGCCAAAGCAACCACATGCAGAGTTTGATGAAAATCGTGTCATGGACTTTACTTTAACTGAGGAACGTCCTGTAGTTATCCTGTATTGTGAAGGAAATATTGCCCGAGGATTCCGGTGATTATTCTGGTGTTTTACCTCTTTAACTTGGTTGACACATCGCTACATACTCAGTGGTTGATATTAGTGAGGATCAGTAATAAAAGTGTTATCTATGACTTTGATCTGCCAGTGCTACATACTTTTCTCTGTTGGAATGACAGATGGGGATCTGCAAGCCATATCAGGCTTGACAATATGTGAAACTGCAAAACACAGAATACAATACACTTTAATGAATATTAGAAAATGAAAGAAAGAAAGAAAAAAAAAAGAACATACCTCTATTCACTTTGAAAGAGAATATAGTAACAAAGAAATACACATGCAAAACACAGTGAGACAACACTAGAAGAAGGTAAAATAAAGAAGAACCTATGCAAAAATAGAAATTAGAAGATAAAAGACAGGAGAAAGACATTCTTCAGGAAAGATACATGTAGCTACATGTATGTGATAAAAGAATATATATACAAGAAGACGTGAAAAAGAAGATACAAGGAAGAAAAGGCAGCCATTTATAGGCAAAATGAGAAAAACAACTGTGGGAGACAACTGAAGGCTTTTTTATGCCTCCGCCCACTGCCTGCCCAATGCTTCTGAATAATGGATCTTTATAGTTCAAGAATTGAAAGAGATTACAAATGAGAACTCACAGGGAAATTAAATTGTGGAGAGCATAGACATTATTTAATTCACTAGACGGAAAGCAGTACGCGCAGATATCATTACGCGAATGGCATTAGGCCCCACCTCTTGGATTAGATGACATGAAGTTGACCGAACTTGAGCTAGTGTTAGAGTAATGCTGAAACATTGCTGGTTACCATAGTCTAACCATAGCTCTTCACTGCCCTGATGCGATACATTGTCACCAAGATTATGCAACTACCCCCAGGCTCTTCTAGAGAGCTGGCGCATTATGTTTGATTGCTTTCCTATCACATAAAGATCAAAACACAAGCCTGTCGTCACAAAAATGTCCAGGGGGTGGTCCAGCATGTATGAATCACATGTTTTAGCCCATGCCTTGTATCGAAAGTTAACATGAAGCTTCGAGTACATTTTCTTCTCTCATCAAAAAAGTACCTATAGTCCTATACAGGCCCACCTCAAGCATTTCATTGTGTTCTTGCTCATTGATATATCGGTACATGTACATTATTATGTAATGTTTTTTCTATTTCTAATTGAGATTACCAATATAGATCAAGATGAAAGCTTGCGAATTGTCTGAGATTAACTGTTTGCCCTCATGCTATTTCTTTCCTGTGTTCCACCAGCTATGTTGAACACAAATATTTAGTGCAGGTGTAAATGTGATCAGAGTTGGTTTCCCATAGGAGATTGAGACATGTTTCAACCTGACTCATGGATTGAACCTGCAAGTGGAGTCACTATGTAAATGATATAAATTTTGTGTCTATGAAGTGTAGTTATTTCATACAGTTGTAGCTGTGTCTTTCTCAAACCTTTATGACATGTGGTATCTCATTTATCTCAAGTCTTCCATGATCATGACAGGAAATCTGACCTTTTTACTTCCAGCACATTTGTTTATGTCAAGATGCCCCATCTTCCTCATGATGAACAACATTGATTTTTTTATAGAGAATTTCATTTTCTGTATAGTTCAGCTTTAATACATGATCAAGATTTGCTTTATTGTCCTTAAGAGATACATGTTCCCCCCCTTCTTTTGAAACATCATTGGTGGTAGTAGTAGTAGTAGTAGAGTAGTTAGGGTGGCCCTGAAGTACGCTCGACAACAGGTCATGTGCAACATGAATTTTGCAGCCAACTTTGCATCCCAGTTGCAAAATTCGCGACCCATGATGCAAAATTCATGACCCGGCATGCGAAATTCATGACAATTGACGTGAATTTCATGACCTGGGATGCAAAATTCGCGATTGGGATGCAAAGTTCGCGTCACGGGTCGCGAATTTCACGACTGGGAAAGCTGGCCACAAAATTCACATCACACATGACGTGTTGTCAAGCGTACTTCAGGCCACCATAAGTAGTAGTAGTAGCAGTAGTAGCAGTAGTAGCAGTAGTAGCAGTAGTAGCAGTAGTAGTAGTAGTAGTAGTAGTAGCAGTAGTAGTAGTAGCAGTAGTGGCAGTAGTAGTAGTAACAGTAGTAGCAGTAGTAGTAGTAATAATAATAATAATATGGTCCATTTATATAGCGCAGATACTATATGCATATACTCTGCTGCGCTCTACAAAGTTAATATTATTACCCCGGCTGAAGGAGCTGCCATGCAAGGCGCTAACAGTAGTAGTAGTAGTAGTAGTAGTAGTAGTAGCAGTAGTAGTAGTAGTAGTACTAGTAGTAGCAGCAATAGTAGTAACTTAGTAGTATAATTTTTCTTATGATTATTATCATAATTGTTGTCTTTATTGTTGGTGTTGTTGATTATTAATTTGTACTCCCTCTCCTTTTCTCTGTTCCGACCTCCTCCTTCCATCTCAGTTTGATTCCCATTTTCTCATTTCTGGATAATTTTTCAGCTGCGGTTCCTTCCCAGTCCCCTATGTATTTTAACCCTATGTACTCCTAGTCCCATGATTTTAAGGTTGTAAGATGTGAATCACATGTTTTATCAGTACATATGTGTATACAATGTACCTTTATAAAGTAGGTGAAACATAATTTTTGTGGTATTACATGTACATGTAAATCCTTTATTTGTCTGTGTTTGTGGAGGATGCAAATAAGGGAATTCATACAAAAGCTATTGTGACCTTTCCACAGAAGAAATGACTCAAAACTGAGAAGTTTAAAATGATTATACTGCTATACATGTATATGTACACTGCTAGCAATAAAAAGAACATTTTTCTTTGCAATTAAATCACAAATATTGTTAATTCTTAGTAAATATTGGCCAGCATTGCATTGAAAAAAGTACTTTAACCTATTGGCTTACGAAGGCTGAGACAATATTGTCTCTACTCGTCTAGCAAATAAAAAGGGGAAAAAAACAGTTATTGCAGATGTGTAAATTTGCCAAGAGTGTTTGTTCTATAGATGCAATTTATCCTTTTTTGATTCCATACAGACAGAGTAGTTGGACTAATTGTGTTTGCAAGGATACAGGTGCTAAAAGATACAGCTCAGCTTGTTTGTAAAGAAGATCTAGAATAGAATGATGTTGGACTTTTTCATTTCCTTTTCTTATTTTGGTTGTCAGTGTGACTGCATGGGCCCAAAAATTTTCACTTAGTACACCTGGCTTCAAAATTCAAATACATAGAAAAATCTATTTCTTTATTTAATTATTCATTTATTCATTAATTCATGATTTGTTTTAATTTTTGACTGACAGCCATTGACTGAATTGCTCAAAGTTTACATTTGAGAACATACAGAGATACATCCAACATTGAAACCTGTATGTACTCGGTCTTTATGAGCAGGTGGTCTTTATGGACAGGTTTCTTTCGAACATGCTTCAATCGGAAAAACTTTTCAAGGAAAACGAAAATTGTGGTCTTCACAGACAGGTGGCCTTTTTATACAGGTGGTCACTAAAACAGAATTGACTGTACTAACATGGCTTGATGAGTAATGACGGATTGACAGAATTTTTCTTTTAATCCACTGAGAGAAATCATCATATCAATTGATCATTAACACCATATCAAATGGTATGGTGAGAAAAATGAGAGAAATCCAGAGAAATCTAGGAGAAATGAAATAATCAATTGATCATTAAGACATGGCAGTATTGGCATTAAGTATCAGGAAAGCCTAAAGCTATTTAACAAGTACATAAACGTAGCAATGGATTTTGGAACTCATTGAAACTCACAGATATGTAATACAAATATAATTTGTGTTTGTAGGGCCTTAGCATTAAATCTACCCATTTTCAATGAGCTAGTCTTGTAGTTTTCAAGAGATTTTTAATGAAAATTGACTGAGTAATTTCTTCTGTTACAAATGGAGAAAATCTGTATGTGCTTCATGTGTTTCTTTGTTTATTGTATGTGGGTTTTTTTTTAATGTGATTTCCTTTTACTGGTAATTACTTTATTCATATTGCAGCCTTTATATGACTAAGATAAAAAACTGTGGATTGTATCCATTCTTTAATTACAAAGCCCTTTCTGCTTTAGAGTAAAAAAAAAGAAAAAAAGAAGGAGAAATCATTTGGAACTGGCAGGTTTTCCTCTCCACAGGCTACATATACATCTTCAAGTTCTCTTAATAGGCCAATACTCAAAAATATTCTTCAGATAGTAATTGGAGATGATTTCTCAATAAAGCAGTACTTATAGTGAAAAAAAAAATAGAGTGTTGTGTTTAAATGAATTATGATTTCATCAATAAATTCATGGTAAATGGGCAATCTTAAGAAGCAAATGAAATTTAGGATTTTTGATGAGTCATGTTGTACAGTAATTTCATCTAACACAAATTCAAAAGATTTCATCGCTTTGATCTGTACTTTTTCCTAAAAATCCAGAAACATATGTCTGGAGGTCACTAAATATTGATTATCAGTTGTAAAAGTACAGGCAGCAAATGAAGAGCTCGCTTCCAAAAGGCACTAAATCCACTTTAAATGAAAATTGAGTTATTGATATCAGACCATTGTTCAGAAAGGTACCTGTCTTTTAACAAAAAAGTATTAACCTAAATTGTGAGAAAAATCATGAAAAATGCACCTTTTAATTTCATTTTTCCATAGACACCTGTTCAAAGTCTGATTAACAAATGCCTTTTTCTCTTAAGTTACAAAGGTGGATTAAGTGCCTTTTGGAAGAAAGCTCCTCAAATATTGACCATTTTGCATTGTAGATAGGTATACATTCTCTCTCTCTCTCTCTTTGGCAATTGTAACAGCTGAGGCAAATACTTGTGGATCAGAAAGGGAAGCAGGCAGGCATTAATTTTCCAATAAAACCCTTTTTCATCACTTGATGTTTGCACAGATCTACTCTGAGATATCTCCTGTGAGAGTTGTGAGACATCTATCACTCAGAATAATATTGATCCTTTCCTCTCTGGATAATTCTGCCCTACATGTACATGTACTTTGGCAAAAAGGAAGCAAGTGACAAATCACTCTAATCTGAGTTGATGATGGTTTTAAATCGTGCTCATCATATTCTACCTGCAGGCAAACCTTTTTTGCAAGGAACCCTCATCTTACTGAGAATTTGGTTAGTATGTCATTGTGATGCATTAATTGCAATGAAAATGAAAGACACAATTTGCTTGTTTTCATGAAATATCACTTTTGTCACTTGCTTCCTTTTGCCAAAGTAGGGCAGAATTATCCAAGATACATGTATTTTTCTTTTTGAGAAACAGCATATTGTTTGAATAAAAGGTGAAAGTTATAAAAGCGAGATTTAAACCAAATTTGGAATTTTATTGATAAACAGCAACATGATTACAATTTGAGCCTGTTGTTGTCTTTCCCTAGTTAGCTAAAGTGATTTGAAATATTTTTCATTTTACTTAGCCCGTCCTTTATTTTCCTTTCTCATCATAGATTATGTTTGCTCATACATGTATATTTCATACAAATAAATCCATGTACATGTATCACAGTTATGTATTTACATGTACATGTGTGTGATTTTGGTTATTCAAGCAAATCATTCTTCATATTTTTACTCCCAACATTTTTTAGTGCTTGAAATCTCAAGAAATGTTGACACACCATTTTACTCCTGAGGCATGAAAATAAAAAAGCGGATGCCATATCTAGACTGGATAAACAATGCATAACTATTATGGATGTCCATTTGCATCAAACCTGCTTTAGTGACCACCTATATAGAAAGGCCACCTGTCTTTGAAGACCACAATTTTTGTTTTCCTTGAAAAGCTTTTCCCACTGAAACATGTTCTAAAGAAAGACCACCTGCTCATAAAGACCGCTTTACTTTTCTGCATCGGGTGGTCTTTACATACAGGTTTTCACTGTACCTATAAAATGTTTGAATTCTTTCTAATGGAGAGAATGAGCTTACATGTACCTCTTTGTTTTGCTGTATGAAATATATTTGAATGGCTTTGTATCAGAGAATATTGACACTGGCATCTACATCTATTGGTTTGATGAATACACTGTAAATAATAATTATTATGACTGCATTCTTTCTTCTCTTTTTTTCTTTCGTCTTTTTTGTTTCATGTTTTTTCTTTTCTTTATTTCTATTATTCAGAAATTAGCCTAGAAGCAAAATGTTATGGTTGATCCTTGTCTGAGCTGGGTGAGAAAATATTCACTCCTTGTCCCTCGGCCTCCAGAATCTTAGGGGAGAGGAAGAAACAAAACAGATAAACAAACAAACAAACAAACAAACAAATAACATCCACTCTGTTTCCTCCTGTTTTTCTACAACCTTGCTGAACTTGGATTTCCTAGTCTGTGTGTATGCCTATACCTTTATAAGAGTAATCAGCATGGGTTGAAGTGAAAGTTATGTTACCCAGTTCTCTCCCAGAAAAGTTCTTAAAATTCATCCTGTCATGACCCAAAATATCATACATGTAAGGCCCGTTCATATTACCCAGTACTACTGCAATATTACTGATTCACATCGGTATTAAAACCATTTCATTTCCCATGGACACCGTTCGTATTACAGGCAAAATATTATATTTCAGTATTCTCCTTTTCATCCCCATTCATATTCACATCCGCAATATCACAGTATTCTGTTTTATCGATAAGTCCTGCATTGCATCTTGGTTACCCAGTGGGGTATTCGGCTAAGGGTTAACCCATTGAGACGCTACACTCCACAAGCTGAAATATTGCGCCTATTTTGTGGATGCTGTTCATAATACACCAGGTAGCTGCAATATTACATTCGTATTTCTAGGTCTTGAAGCGTAAAAGAAGCATGAAATGGGAGAAAACAAAATAGTGCAATATTTGGTGGGAGCTGCCTATTTACAAGCAGTCAGAAGTGTATCTGTAAAAAAACACATAACGTTTGCGGCTGTCTTAGGGATAGCTGGGTAATATGAACGGGGCTAATCTGGTAGTGGCATGATGCTTCTCTGCTGTCTAAAGAAAGAACAGCAAGCTACAGTCCTGTGAGTGATCATACTGTGTTCTCGTCTTACATTTATGTTGTTATATCAAGTTCTTAGAATGACTGATGACCTTTACCTAGTTTTGTGTGTGACCTTGAAGTGCCATTTTATTCATTCAGGTCCCTTCCTTGAGAAACTTTTTTTTTTTATCCCCTTCACTTTGCTTTTTCAAGTGATCTTGACAGTCTGCATTTTTTCCCTTTTTACCGATCAAAACTTTCTTCTTGTTTATCTCCATTACCTGTCTTTCCTGGCAAGCTCTTTGGGATGCACCTCAAAACTCTGTCGTAGCTTGTCTCTTTAGTGTCAGTTTCAGCGCATCAAACCAAAGCCTTGTTTTTTGAAATCCGCTTTGCCCGAGGAAGAAATTAACTTCTTACGCATTGTCTTACAGATCCTGTTAACCCAGATGCAAACGACCGACACTTCCCGGCCACAAGTAACTCTCGTTTTCCCTTTATCCACTTTGTTCTGGTATTTAACCAGATCCTCTTCTCCCACTCTCCCTTCAAGTCTCTAAGATGTATATTTGATATTTTTCATTTTTACTGGCAAATGAGCCCCATCCATCAAGGGTACTTCTTCTGTTCTTTATGTCCTCCTCAAACGTTTCTTTTATGTCTTCCATTTTGCATATGATCGTTCCCTTGGGACATTTCTTCGCACCGTTTTTGGACAAACACAGGCCATTTGATGGAATAGTTCACTTGCATGCCCATTGTATTCTTGCCTTCGGCATTAAGATCTAATGGCCTGCCACAACCACACTAACCGACAAGGAACAACACTGCGTAAATGAAATCGTTCCGCCATCGACAAGATAACATCTCGCCTTCCCCAGATACACATTTTCAATCAAGATGTTAATTATCTGGCATTTCTGTGCAAATGTCTTAAATTACTCCCTTGTAGAGTTGCCTTGCCTGGATGCAGAAAAATAAATGGCTCTCCATGCAGGAGAATCAACACCGCTGAATGCCTTTTGAATAACCAAAACGAGTTAAGTTCTGGGAGTTGAACACGAGCTGTCGGGGGATGGTTTTCCGTTACTCTCTTGCCCAATGCTGAATTGTCGGAGGGTGTAATAGGAGTGGTGAGGCAATTATTTCTTACCGATTACAGGGCATCAACTCCTCTCCATTTAACATCATCTCGACAGTAACAAGTACACCCACCACATGACAAGAAGTGAGACAAGAGCAGCACCGAGCTGCACTTTTGCCGTGGGCACTCGGTTTGCCATTTTGCCGTGGCCCCGCTGGGAGAGGTTGCGCGGAAGCAAGAAGATAAAGATGCACAAAATGGGATTGTATCCATGACACTCAGGAGACCCACGCCTGGCACCTAGTTACTCTATGACACAATTTTTCAGGCAGGATAATCTTTGTATCTTGAAGGAAACAACAAAGTCTCCAAATCACCTATTACGAAATTTGCACAAGATACACGAAAACAGAAAGTGACAGCCCAAATACTGCGGTAGATCAGAACTCTTAAACTCACTTTCTGCAGTTTGAGTTTAAATTTGTAATAAAAGAGATAAAAAACAGTTTCCCATTCAAGTTCATTCTACCAGGAATTTTAATACTTGTATTGTAATAAAGTTATTGATTTGGAAATTTTTCTAGGTGTTTGAATTATGAGCAGTGGCTGGATGTAGCATTTTGAGAGGTAATATTAACCAGGTAGCAGGACAGGAAATACATGTTACATCTTACAAATAGCTGGTGAAGCCCCTGTAAAACTTATATCGTAACATATTACATGCACTGCTTCAGCTTTAACCGATAAAATATCAATTTTTTGTTGTTGGGTAGGAAGATTGCTGTTGTTTAAGAACATAATAATCTCATTATTCAACACAAAATTACTAAGAAAATCAAATATCATCATTTTTGTTGAGATGTATATATGTTTCTTAAAGAGGAAAATGATGGAGGAAAAGTAGAAATTTCATAATAATTAATAGCAAAAGAATATTATAGAACACAGTCGGAGTACATGTTCAAGAGTTCTATTGACTGTAACAACCGACTACCCACCGCTACAAAAACACCCCCTGTGCGTAAGGCCCAGTTAACACTTGTTCGATTCCCACAACTGCATCTTGTGTAATCGAAAAAAGGGAGGGAGAATCGGAAGAGTGTAAATCAGTGCCAGTCTCTAATCGGTGGCATATAATGTAGCTACTCCCAGGGGAGTCCTGTGCATGCGCCAACTGCTCCTACCATGCATTATTAGTGCAGTCTGTAAAGTGCTATTATCGCTGTTTGAAGTGTCGCGCATAACCCCATGGAGGAGAAGCATGATCGAAAAGTGTTTTAATTTAGTTTGCCATCCGGTGTTTTCCCCTTTGTGTGTGTGTTGCTTTTCTTGTAACCATTTGGTCGTTTTCATTGATTAAGTATGGCTTCTTGGTGTAAGGGGAAAATACCCTTTCAATACTAAACTCTAATTTTTGATGTGCCTGAATGCACAGCACACCTGTCTCCAATCTCGAACAAGATCACTGTAATAATCAAGTCAGGAAACCATTGGAGACTATCAAAGGTACAATCCTTAACTTTTACACTGCCGATGGCACGTATATGTGCCCAAGAGATTTTACATTTTCAATCAACCATTAGTCCACTTAGAATAATGGATTTGGTTATGTCAAAGTTTAGAGGATAAATATAGTATTCAAAATATTCATCAGTCACTATATGCTACCATAGGATATATTTTAGAAAACTGCAGATTTTGGAAAGGATCCATTCTTATTTTAATATAAAACAATAGCAAACAAATGAGAAATGAAAACGGAAAGGTCAAGAGGGAAGTTCATTTCTGTTTCCAAATAATTTTCATGCAAGACATTGAAATAATGGAAATATTTGGTATCTTTTGAAAGGGTAATAAATTTTTTACAATTTTTGTGTACAACTTATCTGTATAGAAATTACTGTTAAAGACTTATGGGCATTTGAAAAGCAAGCATTGTTCATGATATGGTGGAATGTCGGAACAAGCAAAACCCCTGGCACCGTAAGAGTTAAGCAACTTGGTTCGATCCAAGAAAGGTAGTCTTCAATTTCACTTCTAAATAAGACACAAATATTTCAGAAATTTAACTTATTTGACCAAACTTAACTCGTCTGTTAGGTGACTTTCTTTCCCTAAACTTTTTTTTTTCTGCATGACAAGTTGCTGCTTAGATATTTAAACCCTGTATTTGAAGCTTAACAGAGACACGTTGTAGGAGGAAATAAATTTGTCAAGTTTTAGGATAAAGTGATTAAAATATTTAGTGCACTATGTACCTAAATCTCATATTTTCATGTTTTTAAGACATTTTTTACCTTCATAAATGCCACTTTCTCTGTTAAAACAAATTCTCCCATTAAAGCTTCCATGCTTTGATGTCTGTTTGCCAAATTGGTCAAGTTTATCTGATTTGCTACATGTATCCACACAGGAAGTGATTGGTACAAAATAGTTGCACTGTAAGTGCTTATCAAATTTTTATGTACAGGAGTTTATAATGCACATGTACCTCTGGACATGGTGCAAGCATAGATGTGTGAATGGGTACATGCATTTCAATATCATTTGGCCTTACCCCCATCTTGTATGCCCTCAGTCATGATACAATAAAAGGCAACAAAAGAATCTTTAAGGGTTACTCTTTTACCCCTCTTCATTGTGAAGTCAAGTAGATTATCACACCTGCACCCCTTATTAATTGGTTCCTTCTTTCATACCAGAGTTAATCCCATTCTTAAACCCTATAAATCTGTTTGGATTTCTCACCAGGGTCTAGTCTGATATCAGACATCCTAATTAATGGCTTGATTTCAGTGTCTGATGTGTGCATCATGAATGGTCTCTGTACTCCTTTTTCATTGTTCAACACTCTCATGACTTGTTTTAAAAAAAAAAAAGTTTTAATGGATTGCACCTGTATGACTTCTTGTGCATACTATTTTATTATTTTATTTATTCTTTATGTTTATTTTCCCTCCATATATTAATTTTTCTTTCTTCATTTTTATCTCTTTTTCTATCTCCTTTCTTTACTATTTTTCTCATCCACTCTACTACCTCTCTCTCTCTCTCTCTCTCTCTCTCTCTCTCTCTCTCTCTCTCTCTCTCGTATCTGGATCTTCATGAGCTCTCTCCAATTAAACAGTGATTTAAATTACCTTTTTGAACAAATTGTTGACATTGAAAGATTTAAAACAATTACTTTCAGGTGTGACTCTCTATTTTTGTTTAAGTTGTAAGTATACCATGTGCCAAAAGTCAGATGAGTATTAACTCCTAAGATTACAAGTGATCACTCTTCTGACTATCATTTTGTTTTGCAACAAAAAAATATATAACCTTTATGATAAATCACACATTTTTTTTTTAAATTTAATACTTATGTTTACTACACCAGAACTGTTCAAAGTGGAATTAAAGATTGAAGAAGAGAGTGAGAGCTGATGACACTGATATTTCGATCCATCTCATGATAACCCGATACTACTGGGTAGGGGACGGGTTAATACGGGGCAGCAGGAGGCTCGCTTCCCAAATTACTGAGCAGGGATGGATTAAATGCCCCCAATCAGGCAGTTAACACCTCCATCAATTATTCAGGCCTGCGGCTAGCTATACCTCCTTGCATTATCAGTGCAACAAATCCCCCACACTCTGTCATTCTTTAGTGTCCTCTTGCTCCCTTCTCTTCCTTCCTTTCTCTCTCGTTCTCTTTGCCACTCTCTCTCTCAGTGTCAGGTTTTAGAAAATACTTTTTTCATGTATTTTCTTAGAAATTTTCCCCTTTTTAACCAGGGTGGTAGTGTTAGTAGTTCAAGTGCTGTTGTGCTTGAGGTTTTGTGCCTTTTTTGTATGTTGCTCCCCTCTCTTTCGCTTCTTCCCCCCCCCCCCCCCTGTCTCTTCCTCTCTTTACATCAGGTTTTTTATTTTACTTTTACACATGTATTTTCTTGGTATTTTTCTATCCAGGGTAGCTGTGTTACTAGTTGAATTGGTACTTGAGTTTTGAAGCTTTCTTATTCTCTGCTCCCTTCTCTTTCTTCCTTTCTCTCTCGTTCTCTTCGCCACTCTCTCTCTCTCTCTCAGTGTCAGGTTTTAGAAAAGTACTTTTGCATACATTTTCTTAAAATTTTTCCCCCTTTATAACCAGGGTGGTAGCATTGGAAGTTCAAGTACTGTTGTGCCTTGAGCTTTGGGGCATTCTTGTATGTTGCTCCCCTCTCTTTCGCTTATTCCCCCCCCCCTCTCTCCCTCTCTTTCCATCAGGTTTTTAATTTTACTCTTACACACATGGTTCTCGCCAGTACATAACACCCATGGTTCCAGTACCATGCGTAAAGGGTTTCAGACAAGGAAGAACCATGTGTGAAATTGCTGCACCATGCGTGGCAACAAGGGTAAAAAATATTAGAGTATATATTCCTAACAATAATAATATATATCACAGATTTTTTTGCTTTTTGGCAATGTATTTTTACTTTTATGCCATTAGTAGACAACTCCTGCTTACCAAGAAGTATTTTTCATCCTTTTACTAGAGCATATACTGCTGCCACACCTAACTTTAGGTGTTATTCCGTAAAACTTCTGAAACTTCCACACTTTGCGCAGAGTGGGAACCGTGTGTGGATTTTTTTCTAGTGAGAACCCTGCTTATACATGTATTTTGCTATCAAGGGTAGCTGTATTAGCTTGAAGTTTGAAGCTTTCTTATCCTTTGTTCCTTTGCTCCTTTGCGCAGGTGAATGAGGGTGTGTGTGCATACTTCCATGTAAGTGTGACTTCACGGAGAAAGAAAATCGGCAAAAAAGGTGATCATCCCCCCTACCCCACTCCTCAGAATGGATTTACGCCAGTGCTGTGCTCTCACTCCTTTCTTGCTCTTTTGATTTCTGTCTCACTCTCTGTCTCTCTCAACACACATAACAATTTTTGTAACATTTTATTAGCATTTTTAACCTGATAATCAGTGGATTGTATTTCAAGTCTATAGTTCTTCATGTGATTGAACTTTAGGGCTTACTAGTGTATCCTTTGCCCTTTCTCTTTCTTTCTTGTTTTCTGGCTGTCCCCTCACCCTCATTTACTCCTCTTTTTCTCACCTTAATCTGGACACTTTCATCTCCTGTGTTAGTTTTAACTCTTATTCCTTTTACAATTTTATCTTCAACTTTAGATTTGCTGGAGTTTTCTTATCTCACGTTTCTTTCATATCTTTTTTTTTTCAATATTCTGCCACTGTTTCACAAAAATTGTACGTTTCTGACTCCAATTTTCATAAAGTGTAGGCCTAGTCTTTGATCTTAACATGGTAAGCTCTTAGAATTTAAACTATAACCTGTGTAATTGAGTCTGGATGATATTATATCATCAATTTATTTAGCAGTATTTTTTATTCTGGATCAATTTCTTGATATTTATGTTTTGTTTAGTTTCTCTCTGCGTCGTGATTTGCAGATCACGAGAGTTCAAAAAAGTATTACAAGATATGCACTCAACCACTTGAGAAACAAGATGGGACAACAGAGAAAGTGAGAGAGAAAGAAAGAAAACAAGAGAGACATATAGAGGGGGAAAGAGAGGGTGGGAGAGAAAGAGAGAGAAAGAGAGAGAAAGAGAGAGAAAGAGAGAGAAAGAGAGAGAAAGAGAGAGAAAGAGAGAGAAAGAGAGAAAAAAAAGCATGGCAAATGTACATTTGCTTGGCCAGCCAGCAAGCCAGCCAGCCAGCCAAATTTCTGTTCTGTCATATGCCCCTCCCCCTTGTTTGTGTCTAGCTAGGCCAATGCCACATTCACGGTCTAGCGGGCAGGACACGTGCACACAAAAGACTCCACCACTTAGCCAACAATCAGGGCATCTCTGCTCCGATGAATAGGGGCGATTAGACTTAGGTGATCCCTTCAACCTCAGTTGCTCATTTCCGCTATCGCCCCGGCCCAGGAAGCACAGAGCACTGGCTACGTGGATGATATCTTACGATAAGCTTCTGGAGATCTAGCGTGGTGCATCTCGCATCTCTCCATTTCAGTCCTCATCATCCTTCCCAGCTCTTCGGCATAGTAACCCCGCATCATCTTGCTGCATCCTCCATCTGTTTCTATCAGTAGTTTGAGGTTTCTTTGAAATTGTGTCGAGATAGGAGTTTGGAGGATAGTCTTTCTTGCATGTGATAAACCTTGAATCTCTTTGGAAGCAGGATGAGCATTCATTTATTGGAAAATGTTCTCAGGTAGGACTTTTAAAGTTTTCTTGTTCAGCCTTGTGTCACAGATGACAAGACAAATAGCATACACTGTAGTTTAAATGTATGTATCATCTCCCTTAGCTTTCATCGGTGATTATTTATACTTGCAAGTGTATTTATATCATAGCCTGCCTGATCTGTTAGTAGTGACATTTTCTTTTCTTTTTTTTTTTTTGGTTGTCTATATCACTGATCATTAGTTTAGGATTCTAGTCTATTAGTAGACAACTAAGGCTACCAAAGTTCATCTCTTTCAGTGATGTCCATTACATTGAAACATAAATAACTCAACATATTTCATTACTTAAGTTTTTTTTTTAAGGCCTTTGATTTTTTTTGTTTTGATTGTCAGTTTTGTAAAAGATTATTTCTCAAGTTGGCTGCAGATCTTAACCAATATTGCTTAGGAAAGAGAACTTCCTAAGGAATAAAAGTAATTTGTATTTTTTTTAGATATTGATTAATTGCTTTATCGCATGAAATTAAGTAAAATTTGGATTTTCAGTATCATTAAACCAAAGCAAATTATCAGCCTTTTTACATGTTTTGTTTAAGTATAGGATTCTTAATGGATTATGATTCTTTGGACTTTTATCCATTCCGATTTCACAAAAAGTTGCTTTTGTACATTCTTGACATCATTTCTTGATGGTAATTGCAAATTTCTACCGTATAGTATAGATCAACTTGATTTTAAAAAGGGAAGTGTTACAAATAAAAATGCTTTGATGCCAGTCTTAGAGTGTACTGTTACAGTTTTTTTCAGTGTTGCACTCTATCCTTGTCTAAAACCGTGTGATGAATATGGGATTCAGTATCAAAAATAAGTTATCATCAGAAAATATTGGATATTTGTTCTTTTTTGTGTTTCATAATTTAGGAAAAAATGTTGATTCTTATATTCTTTGAAATTCATTCGAAGGGTGCTTTATCTATTGCTACCACAATGGACTCATATTTTGCAGCCTTTCATTGTTTGTTGGCCGTGTGTGTGTGTGTTTGCAGCATGAAATGGCAGTACATGTACATAAAATCGGGGGGGGGGACACAAAGTATTATTTTTGTACTTTTCAAAGATAGATTTGAATTTTTAAAAGAAAGAGTTACTCTGGATTATTTCTTCTTGTTATTGAAGTATGTGTTGACTCTGCTTTTTCAGTTGAATTGATTTAAATGATGATCTTTGTGCAAATCACTTTGATGTCTAATTTTGGGGTACTTTATATGAAATGTCATAGGAAGAGATTAATCAATACTGAAATTTTATTCTTATGTCATGCAGTTTGGTAATTTGAAGCCCCCCCCCCTCCCTCTCTCTCCCTCTCTTCTATAGTTGTAATAATACATGTATTTATTCATTTGGATTTAACAGCATTTGGGTGGTTTCCATCCCTCTAGATAGCAGGATTAGTAATAGTAATCATGTTTCTCACACAATCTGCAATTTATAAGTTTGTACTTTAATATATCTCGTAGGGCCAGGAGATGTTTTGGGGTGTTTTTTTTTTCTATTTAAAAAAATGGAGATTGTGTTTGTGTGAATGTCATTTAAGCCCTTTTGAAAAAGCCAAACACTTATTGCTTTGATGTACTAAAGTTACATTTTTTGTATAATAGACATGGAATACTTAAATTTATAAATAGTGGACCTGCATTTCTAATTTTGAAAAAGGGTTACTTTTCTTCATTGAATAAGAAATCTTGCTACAGCTGTAATACAGAAGTCATGAGTAGTATCATTCTGATCTCTCCTCCAGAAAGTACTTGATTTTCTAATCTGAAATGATAGTTTGACAATCCTGAGGTAACTGCATTTTTGTGTCTTATATGTTACCAGTCAAGGTGGTCTCTAGTTTTGGCAGCTAAAAGAGAATTGGCATGAAACTGATCAATTATAATCTCACATTGTCCGACTTGCATAAAAAGATATGTGTGTGATGCAGTATTCCTTTCATGATTTCTGGTGAATTTTAGTCAAATGTCTGAAGGAACACTACGCTACATGTATGACACCTGCAGGCCAACTGCTACCTGCATAACACAGCACTTTGTTGTCTAATACATTTATTGCGCCCTTGAAAATGTGTTTATGGCATTATAGAATTCCTATTGCTTTTATGCATCGTGTAATGTTGCATTGACGCTGCTTTCGGGTACCGGAAACTGAAGTTTTTTTTAAAAATAATAATTTATATTTGACAGTAAGAAAAGCAAAAGCTTTATGAACAGCTGCCACCTTGAGTATCAGAATACAATAACATATAATAGAAATAGATGTAGATGGGCAAAAAGTCATTTAAAAAAACAACAATAACAAATACAATAAAAGTTAAACAACCAGGACAAGCCCAACACAGACCAGGTATAATGCCAGACAAAGAGCCTAATATTGCTTCAGTAAATGACTTATAGTTACAATTACCGGTAAGTGAATTTAAAGATGGACTTGTCTTTATAGTTGGGTGTAATTCATTCCAGATCTTGGAATTTTGACATATTGATTGTAAAATATGGCCACATAAATGAGTCTTCTAATATCCTGCACATCATAATAATTATATGATACAATCTTTCATATCACGTGGTGATGAATTGAAATAGTGGAAGAAACTTTTCTGAGATTCATAACAAAACTAGAGACCGCCTGGAACCCAGTAGTTATGTTTTTTAGCTCATCTGGCCAGAATGGGCCCAATGAGACCACCTGGAACCCAGTATTTATGTTTTTTAGCTCATCTGGCCAGAATGGGCCCGATGAGCTTTCGCTGTTGTGTAGCTTCCATTTTCCATCAAGATTCAAGATTCAAGATTCAAGATACTTTATTGGTTATTGTAAGTAATTACAAAGAAATTTTGCTTCCTTTGGCTTTCAACAAAATACAGCACGAATAAACAAAACAAAGACCGTGAAAGAACATAAATGAATGAACAAGCAACATATACATCCTAATGTCATTTACAACTAACCAAATGTTCTTATCTAATTTGTAGAATGATAGTAGACTAGTAGTAGATCCTTTCTCCAAACGCCCCAGTTCTCAGGCCCCTCCCCAACCCTCCCCTGAAACCCCCAATTGTTCAGTTGTCTGTTGTTTGTTATTGACTTCACAGTTTTGATGATTTGAACAATAATGACACATACTGAATTCAGATATTATTTCTGCAATCCCAATTTCCCCTCAAGCTCAGTTCATAGACCCCCCCCCCCCCCACGCACCCTTACCCCCTTGAACCTCGTCCCATCTCATAATTAGTTGCACTTCATGATAATTTCAATCAGATAATGCCTAAATATAACATGATATCCGTACATTAAAGTCATCATGTCACAGTTGAATTAAACATGTGTATAGAATTTGGAATGTCCATAACTTCAAAATGCTTCTATCATTTCTCATGCGATATTGACTCTGTTTTCTTTTTATGATAGGACTAGTGGGGATTTCAAACTTCTACACAGAATTGTGGAATTCAGTGATTACATGTATTCATGCAAATTATTCAAAATCACAAAGAAAGTTTCTCATACATTTATGGACCATCTTTTTTCTTTTCTTTTTTGTTTCATCTTTTGGACCCAAAAGACCATCTGAAAATCTCACTAGATATTAATAATGATAATGATAAACTTTGTTAAGCTTAATATAGCACTTATAGAGAGAAAAAGCTATCTCTAGGCACTTTATAAACAAACATACAAAACAAACAAAATAAAATTTAAAAAAATCAACCAGCTGAAATATACTGAGGACAAAAGAATAATAACATATTACTCATAAGTGACAGAGTAAAATTAATAATACAATCATAATATACAAATAGTGCACAGATGTGAGTGTGTTAGTGGTGATGCAGTGCACTCGAGGGTATTTACAATGTGCGACAAGCATGAGGTGCTTGGGCTGAGTGCTTTTGCATAATATTGTAAATACCCGAGATGCCTGCATCACCACTAACATCACAAATTTAAATCCGTGCATTATCGTTTTATAAAACGGGTCAGCAGTATGACTTTGTAGTGGAATATTTGTTAAAACTCCTCCATATTTCCCCGGATCGCACAAAGAGGCAAAATCTGCTTTCTATTATGACATCACAAGCGTAGCCAGTGTGATGCGCCCCTGAGTAAGCGCATCAAAATCCTTGTGATAGACTTCTCTTTAAAAGAACACGTATTTCATGACATGATAGTGAAAAGAAAATTGAAAAAATTTACATTTCAGTATATGTTATATTAGCGATATACATGTATCACAAGTCAGTAGTCATTGTCACGTTATCCTGCTTACTGCCTATTAACCGTTGGATTTGTTTGTGAATCTCTGCATCTTCTGATTCAGATCTCGGACCATTCACCTGGAGAAGATGAAAGGTCGGCTCCTGGACGACATGCAGGAGGTTGAGAATGAGGGGGCCGACTAAAGGCGTATTGTTATGAGATTGAGCTAAATCATTTTCTTTTCCCTTCTGTTAATCTTCTGGTCCAGGTCTCAGACCGTTCACCTGGAGAAGATGAAAGGTCGGCTCCTGGTCGACATGCAGGAGGTTGAGAAGGAGGGGGACTGACTAAAGGAGTGTTATGAGACAGGGCTAAATCATTCCCTCTCTCTTTCTATTGTCCTGGCCCAGGTCTCAGACCGTTCACCTGGAGAAGATGAAAGGTCGGCTCCTGGTTGACATGCAGGAAGCAGAGAAGGAGGAGGATAGACTGAAGGAGTATCATTATGAGACAGAGCTAAATGATTTCGTTTTCCTTTTCGTTATCTCCTGCTCCAGGTCTCAGACCGTTCACCTGGAGAAGATGAAAGGTCGGCTCCTGGTTGACATGCAGGAGGCAGAGAAGGAGGAGGACCGACTGAAGGAGTATCGTCATGAGATGGAGCTACTCAATCAGGAGAGGCTGGCTCACGTGGAGGAGCTAAGACAGATACACTCAGACATCAACACGGTGAGTAAACTGCTGTGTAAAGGAAAATGAGAAAACACTTTGAAAGAAAAAAACAAGCTTGCGTGCGGGTAAAGCGTAAAGGCAGCATGCTGCCTGCTGTGTTGCCTAGTTACACAATCACAGATGTATTCCGTGTGTTTCGAAGGCGGAGAGGTAGCGAGTTACAAAGAGCAAAGAATAGAGGTAAAAGGCCACCGTGATTAAGGCTATATTCATCTGAGCATTAAAGCCCTTTTCTATCTAGATTTCTGATACTACAGATTTTGTAAAACAAATGAAATATTCCCTTTTTTTTTAGGAACACTTTAAAAAAGAAAACCAACACCCTTATATCAAGTAGTTTTTAAGTCAAAGCTGAGATTGATCGGCAAAAATTTGAAAAAAATCGGACACCATGTGAGAAAGTTATGGCTATATGAAATTTTCTGTTTGACATTTTTTTTACACTGCCATAGCTATAGATGACGCCATTTGTGGACAACTCTCAGTGTGTTTTGTACACACATAATTTAACTTTTTTTTTTTTGCTTAAGATTTGCACATTTACTTCAGCCAAACCCAAGATAAATCATGTGGGAGTGTTTTCTCCACATCATATTTGGGATAAGGACAATGAAAACATGTGGTCTTCAAGAAAAGAAAGAATATTTGAAATTCTGTATACAAAACATACTGAGAGTTGTCCAGAACTCATATAACTAATAGCTATGGTAGTGTCAAAAACAGAAATTGTCATATAGGCATAACTTTCTTATTCCATGTCCGATTTTGTTCAAATTTTCGCTGATCTCTTTTTATTTTACCTTGGCTTTGATTTAAAAACTACTTGACCTGAGGGTTTTGTTTTCGTTTAATTTCAATTTCTCTTCTACCGAGAAATGAAATGTACAGTATGAGTCTTGTCATTCTGCAAAGATGAGGTGAAGATGCTGAGAGAGAGAGAGAGAGAGAGGGGCTGGAAAAAAAGTTTGTTCAACTTTTTACAAGGTCACACTCAATGTTCTTCAAGGAACCTGCTCACCTACACACTCTAGCAAATACCATCTGGGGCAAAGTGGTGTAATTTACTAGCAATGAATTTTACTGTCCTGAAACTAACCAGAAATCAACAAGTAGCGCATCTTTCCAAATTTCACCTGTCAATCAAATAGTCAATTTCACTGACCAGCAGGATGAAATCTACAAGCAAGCAATTTGTATGTCCTGTGAAATTTACATTGAATTGGTAAACAAGGAGGAATTTAGGTCACAGTTTGGCCTTTGGTTTTCAGATTTTCATATTTTTCTTTTTAATTTGATTTCATTTATTTCCATCATTAGTTTAAAAGTATACGTACATTTAAATTAAAAGTCAGTACAAAATATAAAATCTCAAGATAGAGGAGACAGCAAGAAAAGCAAGAAGCTTTATAAAAAGCTGCGAACTTTAGTATGTATAAAATGGGCATATTGAATGGATACAAATGAAGTGATATTTTTAATGAAAATATTTAGCTTTATCAGGCTTTATCATCTTTGCTCCTTCAATAAACATGTTTTCATTTTTTTTTTCATATTTTAAGGGAAGAACGAGAAAAGTATCGATAAAGGGTGATGATGGGAGAAAATAATGAATATAATGAAGCCACGAGATAATGCGGATTATAAGCCAGAGTCAACATGCATGAAGATTGTGCTTAGAGTGTAAGCTATATCCATCCTTTGAATTAAAAACTTTTTTAACCCATTTGTGACAGGAATTATTTAAAGCCTAATTTGATCAGCTTTTATTCTTCAAATTGCCAACACCAACATTTTTATTTTATTGCTACATTTTTCTTATAAAACGTCATGTATCTGAAATGAATCTAAATTGACAGAAATTATGATGAGAAGTCAAAAAGTTGCCAATTTGCAGGGGAAAATGGTGATTTTAAACTTTCTATCACATTGCCAATTTAAGGATTTTAATGCTTATTTTCCTTTTAAAAAATTTCAAATTTTCAAATAACGAATATTGACGCAACCAAAATGGGCACAGTTTGCGTCGAATTTTTTGCTCTTTCTGCTCATGTATTTAGTATGATTTTTAGGGCTTTGCATCAAAAGATATTAGGCTAAACCACAAAATGTGGACCTCTGTCACGAATGGGTTAATGAATAGATTAGACAACTTTCAAATTTCAGATGAGATGCCAGCCAAAAGGTTGAAGTGGTATGTGGTAAATTTCAGTATCTGCTACCAAGGATGTCCTTATCTTACATGTAATAAAACTCTTTAAAAAGAGAGCATAGTTTCTATGAAATGCTAGAAATGTGAAACGTAGAATACTTGTTACCTTTCATTTCCACAGCTAATTTTATATTTTGGGGCTATGCGTATCAGAGTATGGCATAAAATCACATCAAAAGTGTTTCAAGTGACACTGTAGGCCATAAAGCAAACACCAAATGATAAAGTTGGAAATTGTAGATAAAGCTTAAAATGTTAGACAAAGCTATATGGTATGCACTGAGAAAAAAATTCTCAAAGAAAAACAATTTTAACTTTTGAACATTTTGAAAGTTTTGAACTTTTGAGAAACTTAAACTTTTTAAAACTATTTTGTCGCATACTGAATGTTCAGATTTCAAAATGTATATACATGTGTATCATTTGCTCGTAACAGTTAATGTATTGAAGGAACCCAGTAGAAGTAGTTCATATGAATTCATCAACAACTTCAGAGTAGAAACATGGCAATTTTATTAGAGACAGTGCATGTACATTAAGACATAATGATAGAAACAGGGACATGTAATATAAATCTAAACCTAAATCTAAATCTAAATCTAAAGTTGCCACTACTATGCACTATGAGGAATGGTACATGTACATGTCTGCAAGGAGGAAATCAGTTTGAATTGTCAAAACATCTTTTGCCATAAGCTGTGCAAGATGCTACGAAACACAGATTAAGCATTTTTGAATGTACATGTATAATGATGGTTTTCTTGTTTTTCCATGCAAATTGGCAACTTTTTAACTTCTCAACATACTTCCTGTCTGTTTACAGTAATTTCAGATATATGACTTTTTTACAGTTGATAAATTGTTTTTAAAAAAAAATACTGGTCCTGCTAATTTGAAGAAGAAAAGCTGATCAAACAGGGCTCCAAATAATTTTTGTCATAAATAGGTGAATGAAAGATCTGAAAGTAGAGGAAAAAGCACAGAGGGAGAAGGAAAAAAATCATTTGTGACTGCTTCAAAGATGTACAAGGAATTTGTGTGCCTTTTAGTCACCTGAAAATAATTCTATACAGCTAGAATGTATGAAAACTAAAACAAACTTAAACCTGACTTTCTTAAGGTTAGTGGCTGAGGAGAAGAAAATCAAGGAAAACATCAGAACCTCTCATGCAAAGGCTTCTGCATGAAGCCTTTTCCTATATACAATTGTGAACAGGTGCATCAAATAGTTTGCTCACTAGTCCCATTAACCCATTTGTGACAGGGATTATTTAAAGCCTGATTTAATCAGCTTTTATTCTTCAAATTGGCAACACCAACATTTTTATTTTATTGCTACATTTTTCTTATAAAACATCATGTATCTGAAATGAATTTAAATTGACAGAAATTATGATGAGAAGTCAAAAAGTTGCCAATTTGCAGGGGAGAACAGTGATTTTAAACTTTCTATCACATTGCCAATTTAAGGATTTTAATGCTTATTTTCCTTTTAAAAAAATTCAGCATCAAACAACGAATATTGACGCAACCAAAATGGGCACTGTTTGTGTAGAATTTTTTGCTTTTTTGCTCATGTATTTGGTATGATTTTTAGGGCTTTGCATCAAAAGATATTAGGCCAAACCACAAAATGTGGACCTCTGTCATGAATGGGTTAATCTTTATTCAGAGTGTATATAAACTTGTAATATCTATTTGAAGCTAATATTTTGAATTCAGTATAGCGACATGGAACCTTTTACTTGGAGAGCAAGTTACTTTTCAATGATACGTACACTTTCAAAATGATAAAGTTATTCTCAATGTCTCATTTTACATGTATCTCTTGTAGGTATATTACTGTATGATAGAAAGAACATTACATTTTTTTTCCCGACAGATTGAAAGTGTGATCAAGAACACGGAGGGTGACAGGAACAAAGCGTTTGAGGCAGCTTGGAAGATGTATCAAGAATACGTTTGTCTCAAGGAGCAGATCAACGCTCAGAGGTTGTCCATTGGGCTAGACCGCATCCCTGAGCTTACAGATGAAGACAGAAGACTGGATCCAGAGTAAGTGGACTTGGGGGTGTTCAGATATTGTGGCACCACAAAATTTTTAGTGTTCAAATATTACGCGACATTGTGGCCCCACTTATGTTATTGAGCACGCATTAACGTGTCAACTTTAAAATTAAATAGAACTTTGTCAAAACTTGCACGGATAATCTCAAAACAACATATTTTGCTCTAACTTTATAGGAATTTGATTGGTGCACAGTTTTTTGTAGCCAGGCAGCAACGAAAAAATGTGTCTTGCCTCGAAATGTCACCTCATACTTCACTGACTTGTACATTAAAATGTTGCGGGGATTTTGTGGCACCACAATGTGGCCTGTACAGCCCTTTAGGTTGATTCAGGGGAGGGAACACAGACCCGCTATATGTGCAGGACTTTATTTTGTCCCTATTTAAAGGGAACAACCAAAACCCTGCAGGAAAAATCAATTTTAATGAAAATAGGATAGAGAGAAGCAATTGTTTTTAAAAAAAGTTTCAACAAAATCGGTTACAAAATGAGAAAGTTATGAAAGTTTGAAATTTCGATTTACTTTCTATGGCGATCCTCAAATTGGTAATGTTGCTTCAGAATGGCAGGTTTAGAAGAAGAACTCTTGATATATTTTTTACACAAAATGTCATATTTTCTCCATTATCTCTCAACTTCAAGGTGCACCCTGTCTCCTTCATAGCTCATGATGTATCATGGGAAAATGTATTTGGCACAACATATGTTGATTTTACAAGGAGACAAGAAGCATCTTTGGTATCCTGTAATAGGGACAGTCCCTAGGGGGGGGGGAGAACAATTTTTCACCCTTGATGACAATTCATCCCTGTTTATGTAAAATCTGTCTGTAGTAATGAATAGTAAGTTAAAGAATGTCTGAATTTTCAACAGTTTCTTAATCACTTGTTTTTATTTCTTGGCTTGCAGGGTTGGCAGGTATTTTGTTTTGTTTTGTTGTTCTGATAGCCTCATGTCTTACGCGGGTTAGGGATTGACTGGACCAGGAGAATACTAGTATTTAGATCAGCTGGTCTTTAGTCATGTGGGTTTCTGTGTTCATTGTACGTTTGTGATGTTTGGAGGTGGGGGCGGGGGGGGGGGGGGGGGGTTGACTCCCACCTCAAGAGACCAACAGTCCGTCATTTTTATCTTATTATCTTATTTTATTCTGTGTACTGTGTGACTTTTGCAACATAGCTACACTCATGCGAAAGACACCAAACTGAAATTAGACTGTCCAACAATGATATTACCCTGAAGGGCAAAGTATAGCCAATGAATAATACTGCACAAGGAAAAAAAGGATAGTTGTGAATGTAAACTTAAATGGCAAGTACTAGTAGTATGTGTATATAAATGTGTAGGCAATTTTTGAAGCAGGTTTGATTGTTCAGATTCTCACTTACTGCTTTCAAATTGAATCAACTTGCAGACTTCTTAGGAGGAGGAGAGCCGAGTGGCATGATTCTGAGAAGAGGGACCCGCCCTCACCTCTCACCCCTACGCTACCCCTCCCACTGGAACCTCCCGCACCCCTCCAGATGCCTGGTACCAGTCATGGCAAGGAGATGAATGGTCCTGCCCCACCACCCTTCAAACAGCAACCACCACCTATGAAGGTAGGTATGGGCTAGGCCACACTAGGCTGTGTTCAGTCTGTTCAGACTTGAAAGCATAGATTTCCCAAGTACCAAATACAGTTTGTAGATTTCACTTTTTGGGGGTTTTTTGTCTTCATTTGACTTTCTTTTACTTTCTTTGATTCTCCTTTTTGCCTATGAGTTCTTAGACCTTTATTTTTTAAAATCAGTTGGGATGGACAATGATCTGATAAGATTTTGGGGTCACAAGGTCAAAGGTCAAAGGTCATATAGGTCATTATGTACATAGAAATGGTTCGTTCTTGCGATAATAACCATTTGACGGATCAACTTCAAACTTGGCTCATGTATGCATATGGGAGTGACAATGATCTGATTAGATTTGGGGGTCTCAAGGTCAAAGGTCATAGAGGTGATAATGTATATAGAAATGGTTCGTTTTTGCAATAACTCAACAGCCATTTGACAGATCAACTTCAAACTTGGCTCATGTATGCATATGGGAGGGACAATGATCTGATTAGGTTTTGGGTCTCCAGCCTCACGGTCAAAGGTCATAGAGGTCATATACATGAAATATGCTGGTTCTTGCGATAACTTAACTCTATGACGCTTCAACTTCAAACTTGGTTCATGTATGCATATGGGATGGACAATCGTCTGATTAGATTTGGGGTCACAGGGTCATAGGTCAAGGTCAAAGATATCATTGTATACATGAAAATAAAAGAAAGAAATCAACATGAATGTGCCATATATTTTCGATCTGGCAATGACGGAGGCATAAATTTTGACCGCGCACGGTGGAAGATTCATCTAGTTTTTGTTTTGTTTGGTATTCCCTTTTTAATGACTGAGTATCCACCATGAGATTGCTTGTAATGAGATGTGTTGATTTTAGGAAATCGCTTACAGTACTACCATGTTTGAAATATGTATTGGCAGTGATCACAAAATTGCATCCTTCTTTTCGATGATACATGTATGTGTGTTTAGATTTTTTTTCATTTTGGAATTACCTATTGTTTTACTTCTGTCTTTTTTTTTCAATTTTTCAGAACTGTCTGTCGTGCCACCAGCAGATCCACAGAAATGCTCCGATATGTCCTCTGTGCAAGGCTAAGAGCAGGTCCAGGAACCCAAAGAAGACCAAGAGGAAGCATGAGCAGTGAGAGCAGAACCAGGTCTAGGTTGAATCAGACTAGTTCTAGCCTATATCAGAACTGGACATGCCAAAGTCTTTGTTGTGTCAAAAGTGAACGACCAAAAGGATGTGCCAAAAAGGACAAATTATTGCATCTTGAAGAAGGAAAGGACTAGCCATGTTGTTTTGTCTCATCATATCAACTTTGAGCAAGCCAAAGATTTCCTACCTTTTCCCCTGCTGCAAACCAGTTGTAGTCATCAAAATTCAGATTGAGTTTGATGGCTCATACATCCATAAAAAATGGACTAAATTAAACCTGATGAAAGTTTGTCCACTGATTCAATGGATACCTTTTTGTCAAGTTTTATATTCTGTTAGAATTACTGTACCTCTGTAACAACATGGATAAAAGAAAATAATCCAGTCTTGAAATGAAATTAAGAAATTGACTTCATGTTGACAGTTTTTTGTTTTTCATTTATTTACTGAAATTTTCTTTCTTTTTCTGGGAATGAATCGGTTAATACTTGGTGAACCAGAAAACAGTGAACTGCATCTCCATGACCTGTTTGAACCTGGATTAAAGCTAGTATGCTTTTACGAAAATTAGCCGATATGTTTGAACAAAGAAGAAATAGTCTTTCTTGTGAAATTCAGAAGAGATGAATTGAATGCTGAAACTTGCTATCATATAGCATTGTCAGATTGACAATGAAAACAGTGAGCAAAAGTGAGAAATGTCGTTGTGCATTGTTATGCATTGTTATCTTGTGATTCGCATTCGTAAATTTGGTGGTACCGTAAAAAGATGACACTTTAAAAAAACCCAGCTTTGCATGTTTTAGAAGTGTTAGACCCTAGAATATCTCCTTTATTCCAAGGCAGGGTACAAAAACATGGGGGCGATGGGCGATTTAGCCGTTTTCGGAGCTCAAGGAGCTTTCCAAATTCCTTAAAACCGAATGCTTTGGGGCGACCATTTTCTTCAGAGTCACCCTCGCCTCAGCTCCAAAATTAGCAATAAATTTGTGAATCATGATCTAGCAGCAGCAGAAATAGCATTTCTTTAAACTACACACACCGTTAACGCGTCATACTGATACTCACTTATGCATATTCTCAAGTAGAAAATTTATTTTGATATGAGCAATTCAAATTCAACAGAGCTCCCTTGGGCCTCTAAATAGCTCCTGTAAAGTTGTCCTCCGGAGCTATTTTTTCAGAGAATATATAGCTCTCGGCGCAAAACAAAATATTTTTTACCCCGTTCCAAGGTGTGCTACAGGGGAAAGGGAAAGACTTTGAAAATGTCTCCTCTGATGACAATATCTACTGGATTTGAAGGGTATCGATCACCTGAAAATGTAACTTGCGTACAGCTTGTATGTTTGAAATAACCCCCCCCCCCCCAAAAAAAAAAAAAAAAAGAAAAGAAAAGAAAAGAAAAACATATTCTAGGGGTTTATAGAAAAGGGGCTAAAGCTAATGACTTAGAATAATGTTTGAGTTTGTAAACACCCTAATTCATGGGCATGTGGACAATTAGGTCAACTAGTCTACCTCACTAGTCGCTTTTAGCTTGAGAGTACATTTGAATTCACCATATCTTCTTAGAGAAGTAATATTTGAAGCTCGTCTTTTGGATAAAATAAAGTGATATGGAACACTTAAACTTAAGAGCAAAATGTGTTTTGGAGATTAGTACACTTAAAAAATGTATTACTTCCTTCAGAGTATTTATTGTGATGAGTAATGTAGTCCAAACTTCATGTTTTGATGTTTTTGATTGGGTTACTATTTTTCTACTCATCTTTTACTTTCTTCTCCCTCGAAAAGCTCATCTTTCTTGTTTGAGCTTTGTCGCCCTCTTTCACTTTAGATAGTCCATTCTACTCTCCAAATATACCGGTATATTAAAAAGGTTGGAGGAAATTATCATTAGTGAAATTGCTGGTAAGCTTTGGTATGATGTTAAACAGTACTTTCTTGCAATTTTTACATGTTTAAAAAAAAAATCATTGGATATATTATTGAAATACAGTTTAAAGACTAATTACATGCAAGCAGAACAATGCAGATGTCTTGCATTGCTTGTTAATCTAGGACTCTTTTACATACCAGTAATGCATTGGGTGCTTATGTAAACTCTAGCATGATCTTCAAGCAAATGAAACTCACCAGGTGAGGCTGAGAATTTTCGATGGGTGGTGCAAATATCGTAAATTTGATTTTTTTTTTTTTTTTTTTGATGGATGTAAAATTATTGAAGTACACCTCTATTAAAGAGAACTGTTGCTGGGCTAGTGCTATGAGCGTCCTTGGACAGTGTGCGCTCTATAAGTTTCCACTGGTACCATTATTATTATTATCATTATTATTATCATATTATTATTATTATTATTATTATCATTATTATTATCATTGTTATTATCATTATTATTATTATTATCATTGTTATTATTTTCATTATTATTATCGTTATTATTATCATTATTATTATCATTATTATTATCATTATTAGTATTATTATTATTATTATCATTATTATTATCATTATTATTATCATTATTATTATTATTATTATTATCATTATCATTATTATTGTTATTATCATTATTATTATTATTATTATTGTTATTATTATCATTATTATTATTATTGTTATTATTATCATTATTATTATCATTATTATTATCATTATCATTATTATCATTATTATTATTATTGTTATCATTATTATCATTATTATTATTATCATTATTATTATTATTATCATCATTATTATTATTATTATTATTATTATTATTATTATCATTGTTATCATTATTATTATTATTATTATTGTATAAAGCAGATGGGACCTATCACAAACATGTGCATAATCACTGGGAAATGTCCAAGAAAGACAAGTTGCTTAAATATCTAGCTTCTGCAGCTCTCTTACAAGCATTTAAAGTAACCATAGCATCAAAGAGTGTGTTCTTGCACTGTTTTCCAGGTAAAACTGACAACCTAAAGTTTTGGGGTTTTTTTTATCATTTGTTATGATTTAAGGTACTTATTTGTGATTATAGTTAAGTAAAGCTGCCATCCTTTTTGCACACTTTATTGAGAAAAAAATTCAGTGCCAAGAAATTTCAGTGTTTGTACATAAGCTTGATTTTAATCAGTTGACAGTTTTGATTTGATAAAAATGGCATTATAAATGCAGATGATTTATTGATAGCCATAGAGTAGGCCTACAAATTTTCATGTTGGTCAAGCAAGGAGAATTTGATGCTTTTAGGGATTCAAGATTACTAGTGTGCAATTTAACCTGTTGCCTACTGGAGCCAAGTGGGTCCTGTTATAAAGGGGGTACCCAATGCTGAAACAATGTTAGTTCATTTGAAAGACCATGATTTCATCAGCAGAAAATCATCTGCCTCGATTTTTTTTTAAAGTCGTGTTGCCAAGGAAACCTCCAAATGTGGTAAGATTCAGGATATTTTTGACCCCTCAGCTGTGTCCCAGTTTCAACTGGGTACCCACAGTGACGTCAAAGTGGTTACCTTGTCGTGCAATTCTAGCAAACTGTGCGCAAGGTATGATACATATTGTACAGTCTAGCACGCAGCACAACTGCAGTGCGCGAAGCTGGGTAACCACTTTTATGTCATACCTCATACTCAAATTTTTTGGTCAACTCTTGACTTTTTATGAGAAAATTAGCCAAAATGCATTGATTTTGATTGAAAATCATCAAATTTTTAATGTTATTCTTCTTATAATCACTTTAAGTCTAAGGGATTTACCTAAGTCAGTAGTCATGGGGTAAAGAGTGTCAGCAATATATCTGTCACAGTGACTGAGCAATCATTATTTGATTAGTGATGATTAAATTTACCTGACTAGGAGGAAAGCAAGCATTATAGGACCCCATCGAAGAACAGTTGCATTTTGTAAATGCCACTGAAATGGGCCATCCTCCATTATATATTTTTATCGATTGTCATGTATTCATTATGTTATTATGTTCACATGGAAATAAAAACAAGCAAGGAAGCAAGCATTATGCCTGTAAGTTGGCAATTGAAGGAACCTACATTTTTAGTCCTATCTGAGGGATATTGTTAGTAGAGGGCAGTTGTACTTCTCCTCGGTCACAGTTTACCATTTTGCTCTAATGCTGAGCCATTACACCTCAACAGGGTAGAGCCCCAAAAATCAACATTGTAAGCTGTGGTACCCCTGGAAAATGTGACAGAAAGTTCCAGAGACCAACATAACACAAAGCCACCAGCCTACAAGGCCCATGTAAAAAGTACCGTAGGTACCATGGTAATTTTACGAAATTACCATCAAATCATGGTAATTTGATGGTACTTGCATGGTAATTCCATGATTTTGATGGTAATTTCATCGAAATACCACGGTACCCATGGTAATTTTTCTGCAGGGGGATAATATGTCAATCTCATGGGCCTTTTGTCAACTTATTTATTATCATAATTAGTTTTGGGAGTTCTTTTGTCCTACAGCTTCTTAACTTCTTTTATATACCTAATACCTTTACCACAAATGAAATCCACAAATGAAATGTACCAGTAATTAATTTGGGCACAATTTGGGCACAATTGAAAGTACACATTTATCTGTATAATTTTTTGATGTAGGGACCGGACCTGAAGTAATAGCCCTACTCTACTAATGTTCATTTTACTTGAAATTCTCTCTATGTGTTTGGAAAAAAATGCAGAAATACCAAGTGCATTTTCACACTTTCTAATGATATTTTCAAAGGTAATAAATAATGTTTAAGAGTAGCCAACCTGTGGGTGAAGAGATAGGATGTTTCGATGGAGAAAACAGAGTTATTTGTATTGTCATCCGCAAACCATGACTGTTCTGTTTGGCAGTTGAATCAGTTAACAGGGAAAATAGATGGTCATTTAATCTATCGTAATTGTGTTACATCCGTTACTTTTGTTGTACGTGCGTTTTATTTTTCAGGAAACATAGATCTGTCAACTGTGTTATTACAAAGGTGCAATATAGTTGTGTGAAAAAACATGAGGCAGAGTACCTGATGTAAGATATAAACCAAATGTACATATTAAATAAGTTGTTATCAGCTACTACGCTATGGAATGATCATTGTTTTGTCATTAGTCAGTGTGAACTTTCTCGTAAAAGAAACCTCTACATACATGTAAAGGTGTTTTCACACATGATGCGACAGTGTGGTACTACACTGTGGCGCCACACTTTTTTGTGTACAAGCCTATGGGGTATAGGGCGACAAGAAAATGTCACTGAGGCAGGACACACTTTTTTTGGCTGCCTAGATACACAGAAAATGCGCACCAATCAAATTTCTAAAAAGTTAGCGCAAAAAATGTTGCCATGAGATTGCTTGCGCAAGTGTGCGCAAGTTTTGACAATATGCTCTCTTATTGATTAGCATAAATGTGGTGACACAAAGTCCCACCATGTGTGAAAACGAAACAGTGTGGCGCCACAGTGTGGTACCACACTGTCGCATCATGTGTGAAAGCACCTTAAATAGTCATAACAGTACAGAGTCTCCTTTCAGTCACACTTTCAGTCACATCTTTACATAGGACGGTCGGAGGTCGGTCCGTTGCAAATCTTGCGGAGTGAACTACTTCATTTTTCGAGCAATGCTCATAAAATTTGGCATACACATTGGTCTTTTGCTAAAGATGTGCAAGACATATTTTTTAATGTGTCGGAAACTGTGTTGTCATTGTAGCAGCATAATGTGGCAGTGAATCAGAGGGAAATATTGAGGATGGAACTACTTCCTCATTTTTTAGCAGTGCTCTAGAAATCTCGTAGAAACATGAGGGCGGGGTATTAATCACCTTCAGTAATATTTCTCGTTTGAACTAGACTGCTAGAAATTACACATTATAAATGAGCAGAAAGTAAAGAAAAACAACAACAAATGACTGAAAAATAGGAGTCCATTTTCAGTGTGGTATGTTGATTTGTTCCTGAATATGAGCAATTTAATTGTAATTATTAACCATTTAACTCTTTAAATTGACAAAATGGTGTAGGGAAAAGTGGGGTAAAATGGACCTCCTGAATTTGGCTCGTCATATCTTAGTAATATAAAATTTCGTGATTTTTTTTTTCTGGATAAATTGCGTTGCGTTGAAATTACAAAGGCAGTTTTTGATTTTCTTCAGAATCTTGAAAACGATAATCAAAGGATTTTTTGGGAATAACCTGTTTTACCGAGTGGAAAATAATAGAGCACCATCCCCTCCACGTAGAATGACTCCCGCCAGACATTTTATTGGAGGTGAGTCGTGCCCGCCAGACGCCCTCATTCTTGGGCTGTCTGGTGATAATGTATATAGAAATGGTTCGTTTTTGCAATAACTCAACAGCCATTTGACAGATCAACTTCAAACTTGGCTCATGTATGCATATGGGAGGGACAATGATCTGATTAGGTTTTGGGTCTCCAGCCTCACGGTCAAAGGTCATAGAGGTCATATACATGAAATATGCTGGTTCTTGCGATAACTTAACTCTATGACGCTTCAACTTCAAACTTGGTTCATGTATGCATATGGGATGGACAATCGTCTGATTAGATTTGGGGTCACAGGGTCATAGGTCAAGGTCAAAGATATCATTGTATACATGAAAATAAAAGAAAGAAATCAACATGAATGTGCCATATATTTTCGATCTGGCAATGACGGAGGCATAAATTTTGACCGCGCACGGTGGAAGATTCATCTAGTTTTTGTTTTGTTTGGTATTCCCTTTTTAATGACTGAGTATCCACCATGAGATTGCTTGTAATGAGATGTGTTGATTTTAGGAAATCGCTTACAGTACTACCATGTTTGAAATATGTATTGGCAGTGATCACAAAATTGCATCCTTCTTTTCGATGATACATGTATGTGTGTTTAGATTTTTTTTCATTTGGAATTACCTATTGTTTTACTTCTGTCTTTTTTTTTCAATTTTTCAGAACTGTCTGTCGTGCCACCAGCAGATCCACAGAAATGCTCCGATATGTCCTCTGTGCAAGGCTAAGAGCAGGTCCAGGAACCCAAAGAAGACCAAGAGGAAGCATGAGCAGTGAGAGCAGAACCAGGTCTAGGTTGAATCAGACTAGTTCTAGCCTATATCAGAACTGGACATGCCAAAGTCTTTGTTGTGTCAAAAGTGAACGACCAAAAGGATGTGCCAAAAAGGACAAATTATTGCATCTTGAAGAAGGAAAGGACTAGCCATGTTGTTTTGTCTCATCATATCAACTTTGAGCAAGCCAAAGATTTCCTACCTTTTCCCCTGCTGCAACCAGTTGTAGTCATCAAAATTCAGATTGAGTTTGATGGCTCATACATCCATAAAAAATGGACTAAATTAAACCTGATGAAAGTTTGTCCACTGATTCAATGGATACCTTTTTGTCAAGTTTTATATTCTGTTAGAATTACTGTACCTCTGTAACAACATGGATAAAAGAAAATAATCCAGTCTTGAAATGAAATTAAGAAATTGACTTCATGTTGACAGTTTTTGTTTTTCATTTATTTACTGAAATTTTCTTTCTTTTTCTGGGAATGAATCGGTTAATACTTGGTGAACCAGAAAACAGTGAACTGCATCTCCATGACCTGTTTGAACCTGGATTAAAGCTAGTATGCTTTTACGAAAATTAGCCGATATGTTTGAACAAAGAAGAAATAGTCTTTCTTGTGAAATTCAGAAGAGATGAATTGAATGCTGAAACTTGCTATCATATAGCATTGTCAGATTGACAATGAAAACAGTGAGCAAAAGTGAGAAATGTCGTTGTGCATTGTTATGCATTGTTATCTTGTGATTCGCATTCGTAAATTTGGTGGTACCGTAAAAAGATGACACTTTAAAAAAACCCAGCTTTGCATGTTTTAGAAGTGTTAGACCCTAGAATATCTCCTTTATTCCAAGGCAGGGTACAAAAACATGGGGGCGATGGGCGATTTAGCCGTTTTCGGAGCTCAAGGAGCTTTCCAAATTCCTTAAAACCGAATGCTTTGGGGCGACCATTTTCTTCAGAGTCACCCTCGCCTCAGCTCCAAAAATTAGCAATAAATTTGTGAATCATGATCTAGCAGCAGCAGAAATAGCATTTCTTTAAACTACACACACGTTAACGCGTCATACTGATACTCACTTATGCATATTCTCAAGTAGAAAATTTATTTTGATATGAGCAATTCAAATTCAACAGAGCTCCCTTGGGCCTCTAAATAGCTCCTGTAAAGTTGTCCTCCGGAGCTATTTTTTCAGAGAATATATAGCTCTCGGCGCAAAACAAAATATTTTTTACCCCGTTCCAAGGTGTGCTACAGGGGAAAGGGAAAGACTTTGAAAATGTCTCCTCTGATGACAATATCTACTGGATTTGAAGGGTATCGATCACCTGAAAATGTAACTTGCGTACAGCTTGTATGTTTGAAATAACCCCCCCCCCCCAAAAAAAAAAAAAAAAAAGAAAAGAAAAGAAAAGAAAAACATATTCTAGGGGTTTATAGAAAAGGGGCTAAAGCTAATGAACTTAGAATAATGTTTGAGTTTGTAAACACCCTAATTCATGGGCATGTGGACAATTAGGTCAACTAGTCTACCTCACTAGTCGCTTTTAGCTTGAGAGTACATTTGAATTCACCATATCTTCTTAGAGAAGTAATATTTGAAGCTCGTCTTTTGGATAAAATAAAGTGATATGGAACACTTAAACTTAAGAGCAAAATGTGTTTTGGAGATTAGTACACTTAAAAAATGTATTACTTCCTTCAGAGTATTTATTGTGATGAGTAATGTAGTCCAAACTTCATGTTTTGATGTTTTTGATTGGGTTACTATTTTCTACTCATCTTTTACTTTCTTCTCCCTCGAAAAGCTCATCTTTCTTGTTTGAGCTTTGTCGCCCTCTTTCACTTTAGATAGTCCATTCTACTCTCCAAATATACCGGTATATTAAAAAGGTTGGAGGAAATTATCATTAGTGAAATTGCTGGTAAGCTTTGGTATGATGTTAAACAGTACTTTCTTGCAATTTTTACATGTTTAAAAAAAAAAATCATTGGATATATTATTGAAATACAGTTTAAAGACTAATTACATGCAAGCAGAACAATGCAGATGTCTTGCATTGCTTGTTAATCTAGGACTCTTTTACATACCAGTAATGCATTGGGTGCTTATGTAAACTCTAGCATGATCTTCAAGCAAATGAAACTCACCAGGTGAGGCTGAGAATTTTCGATGGGTGGTGCAAATATCGTAAATTTGATTTTTTTTTTTTTTTTTGATGGATGTAAAATTATTGAAGTACACCTCTATTAAAGAGAACTGTTGCTGGGCTAGTGCTATGAGCGTCCTTGGACAGTGTGCGCTCTATAAGTTTCCACTGTTACCATTATTATTATTATCATTATTATTATCATTATTATTATTATTATTATTATTATTATCATTATTATTATCATTGTTATTATCATTATTATTATTATTATCATTGTTATTATTTTCATTATTATTATCGTTATTATTATCATTATTATTATCATTATTATTATCATTATTAGTATTATTATTATTATTATCATTATTATTATCATTATTATTATCATTATTATTATTATTATTATTATCATTATCATTATTATTGTTATTATCATTATTATTATTATTATTATTGTTATTATTATCATTATTATTATTATTGTTATTATTATCATTATTATTATCATTATTATTATCATTATCATTATTATCATTATTATTATTATTGTTATCATTATTATCATTATTATTATTATCATTATTATTATTATTATCATCATTATTATTATTATTATTATTATTATTATTATTATCATTGTTATCATTATTATTATTATTATTATTGTATAAAGCAGATGGGACCTATCACAAACATGTGCATAATCACTGGGAAATGTCCAAGAAAGACAAGTTGCTTAAATATCTAGCTTCTGCAGCTCTCTTACAAGCATTTAAAGTAACCATAGCATCAAAGAGTGTGTTCTTGCACTGTTTTCCAGGTAAAACTGACAACCTAAAGTTTTGGGGTTTTTTTTTATCATTTGTTATGATTTAAGGTACTTATTTGTGATTATAGTTAAGTAAAAGCTGCCATCCTTTTTGCACACTTTATTGAGAAAAAAATTCAGTGCCAAGAAATTTCAGTGTTTGTACATAAGCTTGATTTTAATCAGTTGACAGTTTTGATTTGATAAAAATGGCATTATAAATGCAGATGATTTATTGATAGCCATAGAGTAGGCCTACAAATTTTCATGTTGGTCAAGCAAGGAGAATTTGATGCTTTTAGGGATTCAAGATTACTAGTGTGCAATTTAACCTGTTGCCTACTGGAGCCAAGTGGGTCCTGTTATAAAGGGGGTACCCAATGCTGAAACAATGTTAGTTCATTTGAAAGACCATGATTTCATCAGCAGAAAATCATCTGCCTCGATTTTTTTTTAAAGTCGTGTTGCCAAGGAAACCTCCAAATGTGGTAAGATTCAGGATATTTTTGACCCCTCAGCTGTGTCCCAGTTTCAACTGGGTACCCACAGTGACGTCAAAGTGGTTACCTTGTCGTGCAATTCTAGCAAACTGTGCGCAAGGTATGATACATATTGTACAGTCTAGCACGCAGCACAACTGCAGTGCGCGAAGCTGGGTAACCACTTTTATGTCATACCTCATACTCAAATTTTTTGGTCAACTCTTGACTTTTTATGAGAAAATTAGCCAAAATGCATTGATTTTGATTGAAAATCATCAAATTTTTAATGTTATTCTTCTTATAATCACTTTAAGTCTAAGGGATTTACCTAAGTCAGTAGTCATGGGGTAAAGAGTGTCAGCAATATATCTGTCACAGTGACTGAGCAATCATTATTTGATTAGTGATGATTAAATTTACCTGACTAGGAGGAAAGCAAGCATTATAGGACCCCATCGAAGAACAGTTGCATTTTGTAAATGCCACTGAAATGGGCCATCCTCCATTATATATTTTTATCGATTGTCATGTATTCATTATGTTATTATGTTCACATGGAAATAAAAACAAGCAAGGAAGCAAGCATTATGCCTGTAAGTTGGCAATTGAAGGAACCTACATTTTAGTCCTATCTGAGGGATATTGTTAGTAGAGGGCAGTTGTACTTCTCCTCGGTCACAGTTTACCATTTTGCTCTAATGCTGAGCCATTACACCTCAACAGGGTAGAGCCCCAAAAATCAACATTGTAAGCTGTGGTACCCCTGGAAAATGTGACAGAAAGTTCCAGAGACCAACATAACACAAAGCCACCAGCCTACAAGGCCCATGTAAAAGTACCGTAGGTACCATGGTAATTTTACGAAATTACCATCAAATCATGGTAATTTGATGGTACTTGCATGGTAATTCCATGATTTTGATGGTAATTTCATCGAAATACCACGGTACCCATGGTAATTTTTCTGCAGGGGGATAATATGTCAATCTCATGGGCCTTTTGTCAACTTATTTATTATCATAATTAGTTTTGGGAGTTCTTTTGTCCTACAGCTTCTTAACTTCTTTTATATACCTAATACCTTTACCACAAATGAAATCCACAAATGAAATGTACCAGTAATTAATTTGGGCACAATTTGGGCACAATTGAAAGTACACATTTATCTGTATAATTTTTTGATGTAGGGACCGGACCTGAAGTAATAGCCCTACTCTACTAATGTTCATTTTACTTGAAATTCTCTCTATGTGTTTGGAAAAAAATGCAGAAATACCAAGTGCATTTTCACACTTTCTAATGATATTTTCAAAGGTAATAAATAATGTTTAAGAGTAGCCAACCTGTGGGTGAAGAGATAGGATGTTTCGATGGAGAAAACAGAGTTATTTGTATTGTCATCCGCAAACCATGACTGTTCTGTTTGGCAGTTGAATCAGTTAACAGGGAAAATAGATGGTCATTTAATCTATCGTAATTGTGTTACATCCGTTACTTTTTGTTGTACGTGCGTTTTATTTTTCAGGAAACATAGATCTGTCAACTGTGTTATTACAAAGGTGCAATATAGTTGTGTGAAAAAACATGAGGCAGAGTACCTGATGTAAGATATAAACCAAATGTACATATTAAATAAGTTGTTATCAGCTACTACGCTATGGAATGATCATTGTTTTGTCATTAGTCAGTGTGAACTTTCTCGTAAAAGAAACCTCTACATACATGTAAAGGTGTTTTCACACATGATGCGACAGTGTGGTACTACACTGTGGCGCCACACTTTTTGTGTACAAGCCTATGGGGTATAGGGCGACAAGAAAATGTCACTGAGGCAGGACACACTTTTTTTGGCTGCCTAGATACACAGAAAATGCGCACCAATCAAATTTCTAAAAAGTTAGCGCAAAAAATGTTGCCATGAGATTGCTTGCGCAAGTGTGCGCAAGTTTTGACAATATGCTCTCTTATTGATTAGCATAAATGTGGTGACACAAAGTCCCACCATGTGTGAAAACGAAACAGTGTGGCGCCACAGTGTGGTACCACACTGTCGCATCATGTGTGAAAGCACCTTAAATAGTCATAACAGTACAGAGTCTCCTTTCAGTCACACTTTCAGTCACATCTTTACATAGGACGGTCGGAGGTCGGTCCGTTGCAAATCTTGCGGAGTGAACTACTTCATTTTTCGAGCAATGCTCATAAAATTTGGCATACACATTGGTCTTTTGCTAAAGATGTGCAAGACATATTTTTTAATGTGTCGGAAACTGTGTTGTCATTGTAGCAGCATAATGTGGCAGTGAATCAGAGGGAAATATTGAGGATGGAACTACTTCCTCATTTTTTAGCAGTGCTCTAGAAATCTCGTAGAAACATGAGGGCGGGGTATTAATCACCTTCAGTAATATTTCTCGTTTGAACTAGACTGCTAGAAATTACACATTATAAATGAGCAGAAAGTAAAGAAAAACAACAACAAATGACTGAAAAATAGGAGTCCATTTTCAGTGTGGTATGTTGATTTGTTCCTGAATATGAGCAATTTAATTGTAATTATTAACCATTTAACTCTTTAAATTGACAAAATGGTGTAGGGAAAAGTGGGGTAAAATGGACCTCCTGAATTTGGCTCGTCATATCTTAGTAATATAAAATTTCGTGATTTTTTTTTTCTGGATAAATTGCGTTGCGTTGAAATTACAAAGGCAGTTTTTGATTTTCTTCAGAATCTTGAAAACGATAATCAAAGGATTTTTTGGGAATAACCTGTTTTACCGAGTGGAAAATAATAGAGCACCATCCCCTCCACGTAGAATGACTCCCGCCAGACATTTTATTGGAGGTGAGTCGTGCCCGCCAGACGCCCTCATTCTTGGGCTGTCTGGCGGGCCCTATATACCCACAATTGAAAATCATATGGTCAGAGCGCGTAATCGTGGTAATTTAATATATTTATTTTATTTATTTGTTTATTTATTTATTCACTCAGTGCACGGATCATTTATTCTCCTTCCCTTTCACTTTTTTTCCTTCTCTCCCATCTCTCCCAACCTCCTTTTTTACTTTGTCTTTATTTCTTCCGTTCTTCCTTTTTTCTTTCTTCTTACTCCACCTCTGAATTTATGTTTCTCTCTTTCTCTCTCTCTCTCTCTCCCTTACTCTCCGCTTGTTTATTTCCTTCTTTGTCCACAGTGCCTTTATTTCTTTCATCATTTTGCAATGAATGCAAACGACACGTACTCCGCAACATGAAAATGGTATATTTCGGAACAAAGGTGGTTTCAGTCAAAGCCGTGGTCTAAACCATGGTTTTAAATCACGGTTCAGACCACGGTTTCAAAATTGCGATTCACGAAGGTGGTTTCAAGTGAAACCATTGTTTCTTCTCCTGCTTTTACGTCATAATTTTGAGTCAACTGTTTGAGGTGGTGTGAAACTGTGGTTTCAGATGAAACCATGGTTTTAACCTGGTTTTAACCATTCAGAGGTCGAGTGCAGCATTTTGTACAGCAGACAGCTAGCTCAGGCCACCGGTCAAGCGTAGCGCTAGCGGAAAGAATTTTTTTCGGCAGCAAGACTTGAGGAGCTAAGCCTTTTTTCCCGAGCCCTAGCTGGAACGAAATCGTGAGTTATTTACCGATTCCTAGAGATTTCTAATTAGAAATTCTCTTTTCTTCATATTTGTACCTATTTTGTTGTACAAAAAAGTAAATATGATGATATAAAAGCATGCTAATGCAAATACTTCCAAGAACCCCTCAATGAAATTACAGTAGGTTAATATGCCATCTTCTACTGCTCGTCATTGATTCACCAATAATCATCTTATTAAGGTACTTAAGCCCGCCGCACACTATACGATCCGTCTGCGATCCGATTTTGGAAAAATTGTTATAGCATTTGATATGAACATTCACACGTGTGAAATCTTAATGATCAAAGTTTCGAATAGTCGTTTAAATACAAAAACCGAGATACAGGGTTATTGCGAGCCGCCTCGTAGGTATAAAAGCGAACTCAATTCCGAATCGTGGTAACGTCAGAGCAATCTTGCGATCGATCGGCTACGATTTGAAGCCGATTTGGCATTTACTCCGACCACAAGGCTTGCAGGTAACCAAAATTCTGAATTTAATATTGCTATCATTATTCTGAACTTCAAATAAGGTAATTTTATTTATCTAAACTTTCGTATTAGAGGTGACCCCCCCCCCCCCCCCCTCTCCCGACTTTCTCATATTGCGACAAACAATGGAAGAAAGGGAGAGCTACAGAGTTGGACAGAAATGCATGGGAGAGCGATAGCAACGTAAACGGTGATATTAAGATGATACAGAAAAAACCTCTCTGAAATGATTAAAGTGATGCATTTTATTTCAGTACCTTGTCACATTATACCAAGTATTCATATGAAATAATGTATGTAGGACAATATAGCCTCAAGTTAAGGTAATTGATGGGGCGTAATTTCATTTAATGATGCAGGAGCTTATGCTGGGCATGCCTAAGTATACGAAACAATATTTTTCTTATATCATTTATAAGTTTTTATTGATCCATACACTCAAAAGGAACAAGAGACACAAAGCATTTTGCAGTATATACCAAAATAGATCGAAGAAAATAAACCAATGAATGGATCTACAAACTTATTTTTAAAAAAAAAAACAACCTTGACATCAGCTTTTATCTTATTAAAATAGCAAATGGTAATTGAAATACTGGTAAAGCATGATAATAATGATAATAATAATAATAATATAATAATGATGATGATGATGATGATAATAATGATATTAATAATAATAATAATGATAATAATAATAATAACAATAATAATTAATGATAATAATGATGATGATAATAATAATAATGATGATGATGATGATAATAATAATAATAATAATAATAATAATAACAATAATAATAATGATAATAATAATAATAATAATAATAATAATAATAATAATAATAATAATAATGATGATGATAATAATGATAATGATAATAATAATAATGATAATAATAATAATAATAATAACAATAATAATGATAATAACAGAGATTGTTTAACATTTAAGCATCCACTAACCTGTTCAAAAAGGGTTATCTAAAATGCCCAAAACTGAACCCCATTTTGGGACATGCATGTCTATTTTATTGCATCTTTCAGCAATATAATCTTTCGACAGTATAGAAATATCTTACATAATGTAGAAAATGATGAACGGATGGTACAGATCCTTAGTTTCTGCTTCTAAAAATATAGTGCTTCCCAAGCAAAAGCAAGAAGCGGATAAGAAAACGTCTCCTGACGTGACTCGCTCTGTCAGCCCAAACAGAATATATATAGTTGACAAAATGGAAGAGAAAGAGAGCCTCGGAAAGGCTGTACAAAACAATAATATACGAAACAATACGATAGAAAATGCTCTTTTCTTGATGTGTTTTCTTAGTTTTGCACACGAACAACATATTTTTCTAGCGTTTTCCCCCCTTTTATTCACAGAAAAGTTAAATTATGAGGCCTTTCTTTTATCAATATGTTATCTTTATCGGGTAACTTATCTGCTACTTTTACACTTGTCTGCTTTCATCTACAAAGCTTAAGAATTTAACAGAATTTTTCCGTCCGTTCTGGTCACTCGTCTATAAATTATACTAGAGTTAGGACGGATGAAACGGAGGTTATTTGATTTCAACCTATATTTCTGTCCGACTCAAAGCTTGGCATCATAAATGTGATGTGATTTTTTTCAGTTTGGATGGTAGCTTTGTGTATCGTCATCAGGAACAAAATCGTACTTCAATCATTTTATCTCCCGTGTGCACATTTTATGCATAAGAATCACTTTCTCATTATCGTTGGCAATACCTGAAATCTGTCACTAGGGTTAAGCATTTTTCTCTGAATGATTTCTTCATCAGCATGTAGAGAACAGTATTCCAAAAGCTATTCAAACATATCATAAGGCCACCGAAAGTGCCCATCCAAGAAGGGTAAGGTTTTCCTGCTATCAACACGTAGCAAACAGCTATAGAGAACGGGCCCCAGGAAAGGAAAAATGCAGAGGTGATGATGAGCGGCATTTTGACTGACCTCAAGGCACTGGATATAAGTTGTATCTTCGACTCTCTAGGTACTAACGCTCTGTTTCCAGGTTGAACTTCCTGAGCACCTCTGGATCGATTCTCGTTCACCGTTCCTGCTGCAACTGGCAGGACCTTGTTGACACGGCACAAGAGACCATTGGCCCTTAAAGATATACAGATGATTCTGAGATACATTGCGACGAGAATAAGGGCAGGTAGGTCGATACCACAAACAATCAGAGCTACGCCATATGGAGCAAAGTCGCGGTTGGAGAAGTCCACCGTGCAGACTGCCAACGCTCCAGGAGAATGGATGATGCCCCACGAAGACGGCGACACACCGATGACGAGCAGTACGGCTCCCGTTAAGAAAACGCTGACCAAAACAACTTCCGCTTGAGCAATTCGAGGAGTGATCCAGACGGGATACCGGAGAGGTTTGATGATCGACAAGAAACGGTCGAGATGGAGGAGGACGAGGATACCGACCGAAGCAGTAGGAGCGGCTGCGATGATGATGCCCATCGTGTTACAGAGTGGACTACCTTTCTCGGTAACATCCACGAAATCGTAGACGATGGTTATTGCTATAACGATGCCGACCATGAAGTCCGTTATACTCAGCGCCATATGGAAGATCTTACTTACTTCATTTATGTCGTACAACTTGGGCAGGATGGCAAGATTCAAAGTGTTTGAAAGAATGATGAGTACAGAGACTGTAGCCTTTGCTATGATAAAAAGAATGTTGATCGAGCTTTGAGCCTCAAGATAATTTTCCATACTGTTTGATGTATTCAGACCTTCCATCCTGTACTAGATATTGGACGAAACTGTTCCAATGAAACTACAAAATGAACCTGATGTAAGAAATTAACTCTAAATCAATTTTTATTGTTCACTGCTCACTCTCTTCTTGACCACTCTTTGACTGTCTGACGTAGTAATCTGGATTGTGTCATTCTAAATCTAAGAGAGAAGTGACAATTTAAACAATATTTACCTTCAATCACGGATGACCTTTTGCACGGAATCGTTTCATTTTATCAATCGAAACACACTTATCTGGTTACATCCTTTACTATTGATTTGTGCATGAGTAGAGACTTATTCCTACTTCCATTAGTTCATTTCTGACGTTTTGTCAATAAAGATTCCAATCATTCTGGAAGTGTATGATGTGTATCGGATATATCTGTCTATGGGTCAATGTTATTTCTTCGTAAACTAATCAAGCATCGTCAAAAGTAGTTATTGATAGTACTCACAGTAGCCGCTTCTCATTACAGGAAATGTATGCCAGGCCAAAGCGCTTGAACCATTAGTTGAAGGTGTTTGACAGGAGGCAATTGACAGCATAATGATTACTGCTCATAACCATGGCAAAACATAATGGAATATTGTACTACCTTCATCATTTATTTGTACTCAGGCCCGTAACAGTGTGAGAGCGTTCATGGGGTTCAAACGACCCCCTTCCCCCCCCCCCCCCCCCCCCCCCCCCCCCCCCCCTTCGCTGGGGAGCAGACGTCCCAAAGAGAGGTCCACTTTAAAGAATGACAGCCCGTTAACTGCTGAACTTGGTAATTATAGACTTAATACAGGAACCATCCTGTTCCAGTAGGCAATGGGTAGAGGTGACAAATTCCTCCAAAAGGGCATCCAAATGCAAGAGAATAAACCATTCTTTTAGGTCTAAACTTAAATTAAAAAAAAACATAATCAGGTTAACTCGGATTTTTATGTTCAGAAATTTAAAAAAAAAAATCCTACACCCCTCCCAGACCCTCGCTTAAAAAAAGTCACTATTCTCAATTGGCACCCCTAAAATTTCTAGTCACTGGAATGGTTCTCAGGGAAATAATCTCTTTTCTCTCCTCTTTCATGACTAATGTGTTTGTTGTTGTTTGTTTGTTTTTCGTTAATAATTTTTCAAGCTTGCTTCAAATTTCATATCTATGTCTCATGGTACATAAAGTGATGATGATGATGATGATGACTGATGATGATGATGATGATGATGATGATGATGATGACGATGATGATGATGATGATGATGATGATGATGACGATGATGATGATAATGACAGATGATGACTGATGATGATGATGATGATGATGATGATGATTATGATGACGATGATGATGATGATGATGATGATGATGACGATGATGATGATAATGACAGATGATGACTGATGATGATGATGATGATGATGATGATGATGATGATGATGATGACTGATGATGATGACGATGATGATGATGATGTCATACTTGCCAACATTAAAGAATGAAAAAGCTGTAGGCCTTTGTTTTCGGTAGAAGTGCGGAGGCCGGGATCTGGAAGGGGAACAATCAGAGCGGCTGTCTTCATTATAAGAGTGGGGGTGCTTTTTAAAAGATTAACATTGTATACAAACAGCGCGTTGAAGCCTTCACTCATTACCTAACCATGCTTTAATTTGAAAATGATTTCGTTCCAAATTTCCTGCTGGCCGATCTGCTGAAAAATCTCGGGGAGGGAGGTCTCTTCACCTCACCTATTAGAGAGAGAGAGATTTTTACGTTTTTGAGCTGATTTTTCCTGTACTTTTTTTCATATGAAAATGATGGACATTATTAAAGAACTGTTATTGTTGGGTTTTTTTTTTTAGAATCAAGAGCATATGACCAACATACAACAATGCTCCTCAATCAGCCCCTTTCATCCCGTTCTTGTTTGATTACAACGTTCCAAGTAGACATCATTTGAAATACATCACTGTTTTTTTAGTTGTTTTTTTTTAATTCTATTCTGCTGTTCTGTAAATCATAATGATTATAAAGAATTCTTCTGCGCCTTCATGAAAAATATGCGTCATAGTTTTCGCTAAATATTTCCTTTCTAATCATCATGATCATGTGACATGATCATATTTCACTACGTACGATTGAAACTGTGAATATGTCTTTGTAAGTCAACATGAAAAAAATTATTTCAATAAGTAAAAAAAGGGCTTACTTTTAACAACGCAACTGAGATGGCGTAAATATTCATTTTTGAATGACAGCGCCGTAAAAATCAACAACAACAACAGCCTTTTTGTCCTTCCCCTTTATGGCAGTTATTGTTAAGGTCTCCTGGCGATGGCAATGCGCAGATGTACCAGTACATGTCTGCTCTTCAACAAGCTAATTAAACGTTAACTGACAGCTTTAGATATATTATTTTTCAGTAATGTAGCTATTTCGTTTGACTTGCATCGAAGTAGACTGTTAATTCATCTTAAATGTATCGATCAGATAATGGCATTTGTAGGAGTTAGGCGAATAAGAATCAATTCGCTTTAGACGTGTACATGTTTGTCAATTTGTTAGGAGGTAACTTGTACTTCACCGATAAATATGAAAACTTAGCGAAACGTAGCAAAATGAAATATTGTTTAGTAAGGGGTTTTCTAAGCCTTCAAGTCTGAAAATGTTGTTTCTTGGCAAATAATTTTGGAAATATATACATTTGTATAACCTAAATGCTCACGAAATTTGGATATTTGATTACAATTGCAAAGTGATAGTTGTTTGTTTTTTACGTAGAAAATGAAATGCAGTAAGGGTGTTATGTAAGCATTTGAGTCTGAAAATGTTGTTTCCTTACAAATAAACTAGGAAAAAAACAATACACTTTTAAATAATTAAAATGCTGTAGAAATTAGGATAATTCATTGAAATTGCATGTAAAGTCTAGAAGCTTCTTTGCTTCAGGACATGTAATGGTGGCGAGTTGTCAAAATTGCATGGCAGGCAATCGATGCATGCTGGCGCTATAACATTTTGAATCTGTAGCTTGATCAAACCGTCAAGTTACTTTCTTTTATTTTCGTAACAATTTGTTAGGAGGGAACTTGTACTTCACCGATAAATATGAAAACTTAGCGAAACGTAGCAAAATGAAATATTGTTTAGTAAGGGGTTTTCTAAGCCTTCAAGTCTGAAAATGTTGTTTCTTGGCAAATAATTTTGGAAATATATACATTTGTATAACCTAAATGCTCACGAAATTTGGATATTTGATTGCAATTGCAAAGTGATAGTTGTTTGTTTTTTACGTAGAAAATGAAATGCAGTAAGGGTGTTATGTAAGCATTTGAGTCTGAAAATGTTGTTTCCCTACAAATAAACTAGGAAAAAAGCAATACACTTTTAAATAGTTAAAATGCTGTAGAAATTAGGATAATTCATTGAAATTGCATGTAAAGTCTAGAAGCTTCTTTGCTTCAGGACATTGTAATGGTGGCGAGTTGTCAAAATTGCATGGCAGGCAATCGATGCATGCTGGCGCTATAACATTTTGAATCTGTAGCTTGATCAAACCGTCAAGTTACTTTCTTTTATTTTCGTAACAATTTGTCGAAATGCATCTCCCCCCCCCCCCCTCTCTCTCTCTCTCTCTCTCTCTTATGAGATCCCCTGATACATATACATGTATCTGTAATCCTTCATTTCCCTCTGGCCTTGGGGCTATGCATTCAAATACAGCTTCTCTAATCAACATTAATCATTTATTTCCTTTTCATTTCCTTTATGTTGGCCAAAGAACTAAAACTACGTCTTACTTCGTCATGACGAAGACCACAAAATCAATAAACCAATAAACACATATTATGGGGGGGGGGGCAACATATTATTTTAATATAATTGCCCTTTTTCACAATTTGATAAGGAAATAAGGTTTTAATTCCAAAAATTAAGGAGGGATCACTACTCCTAATGTTGATAATTCCGAAATTATTTGGAACTCTCTTAAAATTTTCTCAATGATAAGCCTTCCAATTTACGAACCTTCGATTTGAAGCCGATTTGGCCTTTACTCCGACCACAAGGCTTGCAGTTATCCAAAATTTCGATGTTAAAATTCCTGTCATTATTCCAAACTTCAAATAGGATAATTTTACTTCTTTAAAACTTTCATATTTAGTGCAAAATTCCATTTGTTCCAAAATTGGGTAGCAGTCGGATGTTAGTGTGCGGTGGGCCTAAGAATACTTTGTTTCTCATTGGCCATATCGTGGAATGTGCTGCTGGTTTAACTTGATGATATTGTTTATATATCTACCTACATATAAATCTGCTTTCTTACAGCTGTACAGTAACGGTTTAGATGGCTTACTTTATATAAATGGTTTTGCCCTTCTTTTAAACCTCGGTTTTGTTTTGTTTTGTTTTGTTTTGTTTTGTTTTGTTTTTTTTTATAAATACAAAACGAATCTGACAAAGGGAAATGTAGCGGCAGTAGTCATGACAGGGGCGGTGCTACAGGGCAGGCGGGGGTGGCCGCCTTATCATTTTGCAAGTGATAAGAAGAAGCAGAAGAAGAAGAAGAAGAAGAAGAAGAAGAAGAAGAAGAAGAAGAAGAAGAAGAAGAAGAAGAAGAAGAAGAAGAAGAAGAAGAAGAAGAAAGAACATGGGGAAGGGAGGGGAGGGTCATGCAACTATATAATAGCTCTATTTTTTGCCTCGCTCAAGCACGATGAACGACGTTACCATTAATGGGCCATCTTGCCCATCCCCCCCCCCCCATCAAAATACCCTGGTGCCGCCCTTGAGTCATATAATGTTTGAGCAGTTTTCGCGTCGGGGGTCATGAATTTCGCATCGCGGGTCGTGATTTTTTGCGCCGCGGGTCATGAATTTTCACTTCTGGATCGCAAAGTCTCCATTTTCTAAGAGCATACAGTTAGGGCAGTAATGGGGAAATCTGATTGACCCTGATTACACGCAATTATTATTAATTTATTTCGTTATTAGATTTAGAAGCATACATGCAGTGTCATCCGTTTTTTCCCTTTTTACTCTCTGTGCATCGATCTGTTTCCTTTTCCCTCCCTCTGGAACACCTTGTTTCTTTTTTCCGATGATTTTAATGACAGTGTCTTCGATATCATTTTCCTTCTACCTTGCTTCAAAGCAAATTGCTTTCAAAGCTAAATTTCCATTTCCAGAGAGAGAGAGAGAGCAGTGATTTAATAGGAAAGAGAAAAAGGAGAAGTCGGAGATATTGACAAAAAGAACAGAAAGGGAATAGTTTACTTTGTCGTATATGGATTCCTGTTTGATAACTTATTACTTTCAACAATAGATACTAAAATATCATTTTTGAATAAGATTTGTTTTCTGTCAGGTCGATGCTCTTGTCTTGATGAAAGTGAATTGGAAATTTTAATACCTGTTTCTATTTTACAATGGGTGAGGGTCTATCTAAAGAAAGGGAATCAATAGAAATATTCCGTTTTAAATGTAATGCCTTGTGCGTATGGGAAAAAGGGGGAAATTTGATTCTAAAAATCAATTTGCAGCGCATTGCCCTCTGGAAATAGAAATACACGACCTTTTCAATCACCCATAACTATGTTTTCCAGGCAATAAATAAATTTTATGCGGTCAATTCTTTTTCGGTGGTTGGGAGAGGTGGGATGGTAGGCTTTACAGTACTTGACGAAAAAAAAGCTGGGCAATGAAAATGTAATTTCATTTTGTTTCTGAATAAGAGGAAGATGAACTAAATAAGAGAAATGTTTAAACATGATTTCTTTATACGATTCCCCTCTAGAAAATTGTCGCAACTTTAGAAAAGGAAAAGAGTCAAATAGTGATGACCTGGCGGTTTTGATAAAGGACAACATTGGTTTGTTGGTAGGTCTTATGTTTTTTCCTTCGTAAATATGTTGTTTTATAATTTCAATAAAAACATTGATAATTATAAAAAATAAAACATTGGATGTGTTGGTGTTTAAAAAAATTACATGCGGGATGCAATATTTAGCATTTTTTTACCCCCACACACTAAGAAAAAAAGGTTCAAGTTTGCAACCTAAATGCAACACTGGCAGCACTTTTTTTTTGGGGGGGGGGGGGGGGAGTGCAATCTTAAGCAGTTCGTGGATGGGCCAACCCATGAGTCTGGCCATACGTTGGATTTAGTTATTGCCCGGGTTGGAGAAGAGTGCTTGGAGACTGTAGATATAGCTGAATCTTTGTCTGACCACTCGGCCATTCACTGGAAGCTGCATTTTCAGAAGCCAAAGGCAGTCAGGAGAGAGATTCACTTTCGTCGGATAAAGGCAATTGATCCCACCGGGTTCAGCTTAGACATTAAGATGTCTGAGGTATTATTATCAGATACATCATAATCTATGGTGGCCCTGAAGGACGCTTGACAACAGGTCATGTGGGTCATGAATTTCGCATTCAGGGTCGTGAATTTCGCGTCACGGGCCATGAATTTCGCATCCTAGGTCATGAATTTCGCGCTACTGGTCGTGAATTTCACGACTGGGATGCAAAGTTCGCGTTGGGGGTCATGAATTTCCATCGCGGGTCGTGAATTTTGCGCCACGGGTCATGAATTTCACGTCCGGGACGCAAAGTTCGCGTCACGGGTCCCGAATTTCGCGACTGGGATGCAAAGTTTGCCCCAAAATTCACGTCGCACATGACCTGTTGTCGAGCGTACTTCAGGGCCACCATACAATCTGCTGAGACTTTACTCCATCAGTACTGCATGGTTATGAGAAACCCCTCGATAAACATGCACCACAACGATCCTGTGTGGTCATTGAACATCCTGCCATTCCATGGTACAACCAGGAAATAGCAGATGCTAAGCAAAAGCGTCAACTACAGAGGAAATAGAGAAGGACGGGGCTATCTGTTGATAAACAACTTTTCAAGAAACAGAGGAACCTTACCAAAGATTTGTTAAAAAGCGAAGTCTAAGTTTTGGAACAACCTCATATTGGAATGTGGCAATGATCAGAAGGCCTTGTATGGGATAATCAGCCAACTTCTTCATCAGATAACTCAAGTAACAAAGAAATATTTATTGATACCTGATGCTGACCTTGCTGTTGATTTCTCTCACTTCTTCGCCAGTAAGATTGAGAAAATCCGGGAGTGTATGCCAGCACCTCGGCTACTCGCTTATGAACAGCATGTGCTGTCAGATACCATGACCTCATCATCAAGTAACTGTGATGCCCATCTAATTTTGTTACCTCCTACATGTCCAGAGGAAGTCAAGCTGATAATTCGCAAGACCCCTGCAAAGACATGTCCACTTGACCCAGTGCCTACAGTTCTTGTTAAGAAACATTGTGATCTCTTAGCTCCACCCATCACTGGTCTGATTAATGCATCATTGCGTGATGGAATAGTTCCGGACAGTCTGAAGCTGACCTATGTTACCCCAGTATTGAAGAAATCTACACTTGATCACAATGATCTGGCCAACTATTGCCCAGTGTCAAATCTACCTTTCCTTGCCAAGGTGACTGAGAAAATTGTTGCTAGTCGTCTGACAGCATATCTGCAAGGCAGTGGTCTCCATGAGTGCTTTCAGTCTGCCTACAGGAAGAATCACAGTGTGGAGACGGCACTTTTGAAGGTCTCAGATGACATCCTTATATCAATTGATGACAGGAAAGCAGTCGCCCTAGCTCTACTTGACCTGACACCAGCCTTTGATACCGTTGATCATGCCATTCTTCTTGAGAGGCTGAGAGTTGATTTTGGAATTGAAGCAAATGCACTCCAATGGCTTAGTTCTTACCTCGCCAACAGAAGACAAGCAGTGGTCATCAATGCCAAGCTGTCACCTGTGACCACCCTTCGTTATGGAGTTCCGCAGGGCTCTGTCCTCGGTCCCTTGCTTTTCACACTCTACATCACCCCTCTTTGCTCTATCGTACAGCAACATGGTCTTAGTGCACATTTCTATGCTGACGACATCCAGCTCTACCTCGCTTTTGGCCTAAAAGTTGGAGACGCCGAGGAACGTGCAGCTGCTACTGTTGGTGCAGCCATTGAAGAGATTCGCTGTTGGATGAAAAGCAACTTCCTGAAACTTAATGAAAAGAAAACAGAGTATCTCCTTCTGTCATCACCACACATGGGTAATATTATCACTGGAACTCCGGTCCTAATTGGCGAGGAAGCTGTATCTCCCATCAGCAAGGCTAGAAATCTTGGAGTAATCTTTGACAGAACAATGAGCATGGAGAAACACATACCGTATGTTTGTCAGTCTATATTACCAGCTCCGCAGGATTGCTGAGGTCAGACATTGTCTAACACGAGTTGCCGCAGAAAATATCATTCATGCTTTAATAACATCTATACTGGACTTCTGCAACTGTCTCCTTGCAGGCCTACCTTCATCAGCCATCAAACGGCTCCAGGCTGTCCAGAATGCTGCGGCCCGTCTTCTTATGGGCATCAGGAAGTTTGACAAGCTTGAGCTTCATTGGCTGCCAGTGTCATGCAGAGTGCAGTATAAGATCTTGCTGATTACTTATAAAGCTCTCCATAACCTATCCCCTAGCTACGTAACTGCACTAATCAGTGTACGTCAGTTGCGGCCAGGACTACGTTGTGCTGGACTGATTCTTCAAGTGCCCAGTACCCGCCTAAAACATATGGGGATAGAGCCTTCTCTTCGGTTGCTCCACTTCTTTGGAACGCTCTACCAATCCAACTTCGTAATTGTAACAAGCTTGAGACCTTCAAATCTGAACTAAAGACCTATCTTTTCCAGCAACTTTGTGAATAATATGTGACATATTGTGGGAGCCGGCGCCTTTGAATGTTTCTTACAGATAAATGGTGCTATATAAATGCTGTTCATCATCTTGCACCCTACATGAAAAAGGTGCAAAAATACACTTGTTTGCACCCGAGAATGCCCGTTTCCACCCTAAAAGATGCAACTTTGCACCTTTAAGGGTGCAGAAGTTTTTGCATTCAAAAGTGTGCAAATTTGCACCTTTTCTAAAGGGTACAACTCTGCTACCTTTAGGGTGCAAAATATAGCTAACTGCACCCTTAAAGGTGAAAAAGCTTCTTAGGGTGCAAAGTTGCACCCAAAAAGGAGCTCACAGTGTTGCATTTTGAAGGGTGCAAAATTGTACTTTTTTTCTTAGTGTGCACCCTCTCTTTCTCCCCATTTTTTTCTTCCTCTCTTTCTGAGTCTCCCTCTTTCTTTCTCTTTTTTTTAATGTCAGGTTTTCTCTTTCTACTTTCCGAAAAAGTACGACACTCGTGTTACAACCATGGTCATAATTATGATGGTACATCATGGTAGTTTGAACATATACCACAATGACCATGAGTATCTTGGTGCTTTTTTCAATGGTTTCCCTCTTTATCGTTATTACGCAATATTCAGTCACTCCTCTATCTGATAGCCTGTTTTTTCTTTTTGAAAAAAAAAAATCATTTTCAATTTTTGTTTACCGTTCATGCTTGTTATAGCATGGATACGTGCATATTCGTTTTGTGGTTTAGATCACCGGACAGCTCGAACATATCCAGAGTGTTGACTTTACGCGATGTTTCTATCTCAACAACGTATCTAATAAAAATCCCTGTCAGTGGCGAATGAACAGGGGGCACAGGGGCACATGCACCCTAAAACAAGTGGAGAAATAGAAAAAAAACCTTAAAGATAAAGTGGGAAGAACGACAGAGCGGAAAGGAAACATAAAAAAAAAACCAGAGATGATTACATCCCCTTCCCGCCCCTCATCCTATAATCAAAGCTCCTTTTCTTTCTTTCTTATTCACTTTATCCCAATTGTAAGACCGGGCAAATAATGCCTCTTCCTCCCCCCCCCCCCCCCACCTTCATTTTTTGACCCATAGTTTACCACTGACCACTACATTGTATGATGAGCTAAACGTTACCCAGCTCGTTCAAGTTTTACAACCTTTATTTTACAACCAAGGAGTTTCAACCTTCTCATCCGCGAATGAGCAGGCAACCCATGATGCATACACTCGACTGTATGGCAAGCTCTTTTAACATTTATTCCAGTTTTCTCATATTAAAGATCAATTCTTGATATCAAGAATTCCCATTTGTTAACTACAAGAAATCATTTCACGAAATTAATTCTTGATATGTTGCCAATTTGTTGTCAGAGTTATACAGCTTTATGGTGTTGGCAAAGCTTGATTTGTCAGTTTTACATTGTGAAAAATCATCATTCCCTATATTTTATTTCAGCATTTATGCAATTCAAATTACCGATATCTAACATTTACAAAAATATAATGACACACAAATTGACAACACATCAGGACCCCGTTGCATAAAACTTAGCATTGATTGTAACTCTGCTATTAATTGTAACTACCATGGTAACAGAGCTCAACAGCCAATCAAATTCAAGGTTTCCATGGAAGTTACCATGATGGTAAATTCACCATCAATAGTAAGTTTTATGCAACGGGGCTCAGGAATTATTGTTGATATGTTGCCATCTTGGTGTTACAGTTATTTTCTACAGCTTTATGGGTTTGCAAAACATTTTTTACGCAAAAAATTAAGATCTCCTACTCTTTTGATTTATAAAGCAATTAAGATATCCTACTCTTTTCATTTAGTATTAAAGCAATTCTGAATTGGGTTAACAACAAATATTGCAGTTTTATATAGGGGTAACAACAAAATATCGTGTAAGGGAACATTCTTAACACAATTTCACTTCCGTGGTTCACGCAAATTGGCGACATGATTATACAAAATTATACAGAATGAATTCTAGAGCAGTTCTAGCGCATGAAATCAGAGAAATAACTTTGCAATACATGCGCTGGAAATCAGAATGAATTTTTATTTTTCCTTTACTTTTGTGGTCGAAATTAGAATAAATCTTGCTTTACTTCTATGCTCAAAATCTGGGAAAGAATTTTTGCAATCCTTTTGAGCTCGAAATCAGAATTACTTCTGCTCTTACTTTTGTTCTCGTATTTACAGAAAGAACTTAGGCAATGTTATCATGGTTATTGTGCTAGAAATCAGAATGAATTTTTGCAATAATTTGGCGATCGAAGTTACAAGAATATATTTCAATATATTTCAATTAATTCTGGAGAAATAAGAATTGGTTTCTCGCGATTAAGTAATCACATTCTTATGTCAGAAAATGAGAATAAATGCTAAAATAACCGGCTTGCCATATGACCGTCTGTCCTCATAAAGCTGTCATGACCAGGTACAGGCTACATTTAGCTCGCCGGTGCCGTGCACGTGCAAACTTAACCGCTACACAAACGTGTTATAGAGGTACTTACTTTCATACGAGCAGTGCGTTAGAAGTCGGAATCTATAAGACCAACATGTCATGTATTAAGCGAGCTTCATTATCGCACCGATTCGATACCCCGATACTCTTAAGAGAAAAGAAACTTTTCTTCAACTACATTCGCTCTCACTTTACTTTGTCAGCCATTTTGTAGCTATCATCATGTTCTTCGAGGTGTCGTACACATGGGATTATTTTGTCCTATTAGACTCTCGCTAACTGCTGATTTTATTTGTGACTATAACACTAGTAGTAGGCAGACAGACAGGGGCAAGATTATCCGATATCTTGAATAATTATTGTAGGAGGGTATTTGGTATCCATCATTCAAGAGTTTAATGAAGTCCGCTAGCTGTCCTTCGCGCGTTACCAAGATACGTCGAAGGCTCTTAACTGTTGACCCATGCTTACGGCCGTCGTCATCACCGCATAATAAAGTGGTGAGTATTACATGGCCTTTTCTTTACTTAAGGTTTATTTTTTGATCTTAAATATTAACTTTTAAAAATATATATATATATCTTAGATTCTTGGTCTCCGCAAACGTGTTAGGCTCTTTGATAGCGTGCGCTGTAATCATAGCAATGGTAAGGGACATTTACATTTTTATAACGCTATAGATATGTTTTATTTTAAAATTATGGACTTTCATTTCATGATTAGGCTATTTGCCGTCATGTTTATTCAGTGATTTTGACTTATTCTCTGTAGAGCTTTTAAAGATTTAGTTCACTCTTTTTTAAGCCCATGCATGTGCCTTTTAATTCCTAGTCACAGTGGTCACTGCACGCTATATGATGTAACATGGATTAGGCCTACCTGTTGATATATTCCGTATTATTAGAAGGACCCTAAATATGAAACAATAAAAAATGAAGCAGATGTAATAGTTCTGAAATAATGTGTGTTTTATTTTCAATTGAGTTTTTACAGTCGTACAACGCGTTGTATCAGAGGCACATGATTTATCATCATGATCATAGTGCAATTAATCGAGTGTGGCCAGGCACCCGAACAGTATAAAACCACAAGTACTGAAGTATCATTTATGAATTCGCATACTAATATTTAGAAGGACACTTTGATCATTGTTCTATTATTATTTCCTGATCCTATTCTGCATAAATAATCGATTCGTATACCACTTCAGTATCAATACCATTCGGCTGCGTTCAATGGACAGTGTTGCTTCAATAACACTGTTACTACGGTACGTTAAAGGGTAAGTCCACAACGGAATGAAGTTTCATTTCAATATAATTTTAAAAAAAATAAAGAAAACAGTGAAATGTGACAAAAATCGGATGAAAAATAAGGAAGTTATGAATTTTTGTAGTTTCCTAATATTTCCTAAAACAGTTCTTGAATATTAGATATAAATATTGAGTGACTGAGTTGATAATGTCATTATCCTCACAACTTTCCACACATAATGTATCCAGATCATATTTTAGCCACAATTTGTCTTAAATACTCCTTACATACTTACAAAGTGGTATTCACTCTCATTATTGTGCAGACATAATGGACGAGTTTTCATGATTTTAGTGAAAAAAAGAAATTTTCTTAAATTTTCGTGTAGACTCCAAGGATTGGAAAAAGTGAGGGTATGACATTTTCAACTCATTCGTTGAATATACATATCGACTATTCAAGAACTGAACAAAAATTGCGAAACTATGAAATTCATAACTTCCTTATTTTTCATCCAGTTTTCATCAAACTTTCACTACTTTGTTTGGAAATTGTCCTCTTTGACTGAAATGAAATTCTTCTCGTGGTGGATTTTTCCTTTAACATGTTTAACGAGCGGAACTGTAGTGGTTAGTTATCTGGATGCTCTCAAAAAAAAAAGGCGGTTGCAGGATTGTGAAATAAAACAGGACGTCCTGAATATATCACTATCAGAGAACGCGTAAGAAACTATGAATGGTTATGTTTGCACATCTCCGGACAAATTTATTCTAGAAATCAGTCATTTCACACTTATAGGTATAAAAATAATTATAAAAATTCCAGTCGTGCGTAACTTACGAACAGCTTTATGAAACACTCCCCAGGTAACTCCATAAGACATATTGAGGAATATACATTTTTATATTGAAGAAGAAGTATCGATGTCATAATAATGACCTATTCTAAAATGTCCAAACACAGAAATGCAAAGCTGTTGTTGTAAGGATAAAGGTAATCAATCGTCATGCTCGTACAACGTGAAAAAAAATGTTTAAAAGTCATTGGGAAGGTTTATCAAATAGTAAACAAAGAAAAATTAGTATACTTTGATGTTCTGAAATCTTCTAATGATAAGAAATTAACTTGATTTATGGGTGAAAAGCACATGCACGGCACACTGAAATGGATATGAGACTTAAACTGTTTCTTTTCATATTTCAAATATAAGGGCATTTGAAGAGCAATCTTTTTTCAAGACGATCTACTATGACATTCTTCCAAACTGACATAGAAATAATCACGAAGTTCAAAAAATTATTTTTCATCTTTCCCAGCGCTTAACATTCTCTTGAACTTTATTCGAATCTTCTCAAGTAACTTTATGTACGTTTAGTTATATGGCATCATGTGTATTTTTCCTTTAGTTCATAGCATCATTATATTTTGGCTTTATTAACTACCACAATTTTATCACTTAAAAACATTAACGTGATCTTTATTGTTTCATCAAATTACAACATTAAATGCACGTGTCTTCGCTCAAGAAAGCAATTTTGTCATTTTCGTGGTATGATTGGCAGTTCATATTGGGCGTGAACAGACTTGGATGTAAATATTTTTACTCCCATTGTAATACAGTTATTTTTATATTCGTTAAGTACTTTCACTTTTAGTGTGATTGATTGACTGAAATCTAAAGTGCCAAGGGTTCTTTTATTTTCTTTTATGTTCTTTTATTGTCTCTTTATCACCTTGTCAAGACAGTTGTGTCTCTCGAAAATACGTTCTTCTTTTAGTATCCTAAAGTCTCTGTTTTGATATGTCATTTAGGTGTACCAGTCACCTTTAAAAAGCAGTTTGTATACAGCTATGACGTGTGAAATAATCGCTCAACCAACACGCGGAATAAAATGGCTATTCGATTTCATAAGTTACACCTTAATTCATGCGAGCGCTTTCGCGTACTAGTGAACTGTGCTAGTCGCGTTATGTTAATTAAGAATATATTTTAACTCGCAAAATCTTTTTATAGAAGTAATATTAGAAGCTCATAAATATAGTATGGTGACAATGAATCCTTAACACAAGGTAGTACCCCTTAACTCTATTTCGGTAACAAGCTGATAGCTTTGTCGCCATCATTTCAAGTATACTCCATGATCATGATGATAGGATAATGGGCATATCCTATTTAACTTATAGTTTACAACATGACATGAGGGGTGGTCGCCCTCCCCCTATGATTTTGCATGTTATCCAAAGAAGAAGAAAAAGAAGAAGAAGAAGAAGAAGAAGAAGAAGAAGAAGAAGAAAGGGGAGTATGTGGAAGAGAGGGCAATGTCATGCAACTATATAATAGCCATATTTGTTCATTCAAAACGTAAATAAACTCATCTCTGGGTCATCTTGCCCCCTATCAAAACACCCTGGTGCCGCCCTGCATGGCATTAACAGTAAAGAAGGTAAAAAAGGGATACTACAAGGATTTAATCTGGAATATGTTATGTCTCTCTTATGCACAGCAACATCATTTCACTCGATCTTCAATCATGTTACAATGATCAGAGATGATGATGATAAGAGAAAATATACTGAAGCCTTTACTAGTCTGGGCTGTAAAAGCCTTTGCTTGTATTCGATCAAGGTATAGAAGTATTAGTTTTGCATAATATGACATAATAACATCTATGCAACAACATCACTCCTTAACTGCATACTTAACAAGGTAATTACGAGTTCTTCGACTAATTATTACAAAATCAAGCGAGACTCACCCTCAGTGTTCAATGCTGTATTGAAGAAGAATGAATTTAGTAGGAAATTTACAATCACTGAGTAATAAGCAAGCAAAGACAAAGTCATGAACACTTCACTTTATGAAACGTCGATATACAAAGTTTTAGTCATTGTATTTTTGCGGTCTCAAATATAGCACACCATCTGTTGTTTGAAAAGCAACCATTTAAAATCCATTTTAAATCATTTTATCATACATATTTTCAAAATACTCTTCTACACACTCTAAAAAAGTCGGGTAAAAATTTCACAACTCTTTTTTTTTTTTTAAAGAGAGAGCGAGCATGTTCGTTGGGTAAGGTTCACCCAGTATTGACATGATTGAGACTAAGTGTACCCGAAACTGGGCAGCATTTACCCAAAAGATATTGGATTAAGTGTTACTCAGCAAACATGCATGTTTCCTTTTTACCCAGGTTTGGTGGAAATTGGCTGCACACAATCTTTTTGTGAGTACAGCCTCCATAAACATGATCAAATATGAACTGAAAGGTATTCATCAAAGTCTTCCAATTAAGCTAATCGATTTGAGTGTGCGGCTAATGTTTAGACCATTTGTGATAGGGTCCATGGATAGACAAAGAAACTGGGAAGCAAACTGATCTCCTGATAGTGTTAACCAGTCTTCGTCCCCTTCCTTGTCTTTTTGACGCTATTGGCACAGACATGCAGAAAATGAGGCTTCATTATCTGACGAAAATGTCATTTCATAAATAATTCCCGTGGGTTTTTTTTTTTCATCGGTTTTGTTTGGCCTACCACTTTGGAGTGACTGTGGATCATGGCACGGTCTATTACAGTGGACTATTACAATGCAAATGCTCGTCTTTTTAAAAGGTTGTTAATTTGTTTTGTCAATATTCACACTGGTTAAACATGAACATTCCAATTAATTTTTTATTCGTTTACATTATGTAAGATTCACTAAGCCATCTTTTAATCAAGTGAATGACTTGTCTCTCTTGTCTCTCTCTCTCTCTCTCTCTCTCTCTCCGTCTCTCTCTCTATCCATCTCTGTTTTCCTGTCGGTTTCACTCTGGTTTTTTTTCCCCCTATAACTGCTCATGTGCTTCTCCTCCCAATCTCTCTCTCTCTTTCCAAATCCCTGCACTCAGTGTAGAAGCTGCAGCAGGAGCAACAGATAACCTGAATTGGATTCTTGTTTGGCAAGGTTCCTTCCCATCTTCCCCTTTGCCACTCCTTTTCCCATTCCCCTTCCCTCTCCAATCTTTCTGTAAGTTTTGTGGTATCCTCTTTTTCAAGACAAGGCTATCTACCCTAATTGTGTTTCATTAAAAATGAAATAGCTGTTGACTGAATTCAAACAGCTGTCTGTCTCTATTTACGTTGACAACTTCTCACTGGTATAGGGAGTCAGCCACCCCTTTACAAGCTATACTTTTTGGCTGATTTCCTCTCATTTCTTTAATATTCTTGTTTTGTCTGCAATCCGATTCCACCTATGAAGTTCACAGTTATGTACCATGCAATGTATATGCGTATTTATTCTTTTATATGAATGAAATTCTTTTGTATTTTGTTTTTGAGAAATGAGAAATAAACTGAAATTGAAACTGAAACTGAAACTGATCACTTACTGGTTCCTTGGTTACAAAAGTAACCGCTAGCCTACACGCCGTCTTCCAGTTTGGGCCCCGTAACACAAAGATTTGCAATCAATCGCAAATTTAAAACAACCATTCTGATTGGTCCAGGGTCACCGTTTTGAACGAGATGTGCGTGAAACAACGATCTTGATTGGGCTGTTACAACATTGCTATTGATTGCAAATCTTTGGTTACGGGGCCCAAGTTCCTCTATCTAAGTTCCTCTAACTCCCTCATCTCTTCATCCTCCCCTTCCCCCCCCCCCCCCCCCCCTCCTCTCCCTTCCATCCTCTCTCCTCTTCCTCTCTTTTTAAAGTTCTTTCTGCCATGTTCTTCGTCGATATTTGCAATGCACACACTCTAAAAACTAAATTGTTGATTTAAAGGGGCTAAGGAGTGACTACATTATGAAAATGGTAGATTAACATTTTGAACATGCCGAAATCTAACCTTTACAGTGTTGAATCCAGCATGTTCAAAGTGTTCATCTACCATTTAGAAAATGTAGTCACTCATGGGTACTTTTAAATAGTGAATTAACATTTTAGGTTTTAGAGTAGGCTACATTCATGCCCCCCTTAATGTCAAGCCACTGGCTTTTTAGGGTGTTTGATCCTCACGCTTTTCGGTGTATATATCAACTCATGAGCTTTTTATGAAATAATCAAGTTGAATTGAATTGAAAGTGAATGTGTTTTCATGAAAAAAAAAATAGCGGGTGACTGAACCTGAACATTGACTTGGTTCTTTAGTCTCCAGGGTAATCAACAGCCCACATTATCGTTCGGTATCTCGATTATTGGTTCTCTTCTCAAACATAGATGCTGCCATGATCAGTGATACTCTATTCAAATCAACGGTTGTCATGCAGATGAAAGGAGTAGGCCTGCTCTTTCGCCCGCAGTCATTAACCCTCCGAGTAAGCCCTATTAACTCAGGTTGGAGTCCGAGGGAAGTGTGTGAAATGCCAAAGTCATATCGCATCCAACGAGTTAAACTGAATTAGGTTGCGTAGTATATCACTGATTATTGTGTCGGAGTTGTACTGCATTGTAGATGGTGTTCAATAGAAACAACAATTGTTGCAGTTTTTAGAATCACCACAATAACCATGACAAATCCCAATTCGTGCTTTATAATACCGAAACGCACTGGATTTAATCTTAGCTATAGATACCTGCGGTTAACCATTCGGTGGTATCAGAATTTGGTCACAAGTTGTAAAATATTTATAATCCTATACTTTGAAACTAAACTCAGAACAAAAGATAAGTTCCCCCTAAAACATATCCCTGTATTTTTTCGATCAGGAACCTTTGATGAAATCTGAATACAGACTCATGTAGCTACACTTCTCGGCTACATTTCCTGGAAAATTCAGGGCAAACCCTTCAGTCGCGCTTCAGTGAACACGTCCTAAATGCAAAATTGTCATTTTTTGAAGTTCACAAGCCTCGAGCCATGACTTTGATGCAGTGATATCGGAACATACTTCAAGTTTTCTGCGTTAGAAGGCATGCAGCATAAATTTTATTCGTTACCAAACACGCCAAATGAGTTGTGCACCAAATTTCATGCCGGAGTGAGCAAGATGTGAAAAAGGCAAAAACTGCAGTTTTGACATCTTTTGCGCGGTGAATTTGATCTAATGCGGAGGAATTCATGTTTTGGAAGGGTGTTTGCAACTTTTGCAATTGATACCTATCAATTCACGGTTGAATGAACACATAATAAAAACAAAATATCACCATGTTGAAATTATCCAGTAATTATTGCCTCATTTTTGTGTACTGAAAATCTTATTGATAATATTTTTAGCATGTCTTCATGACCGGTGTACATGTATCAGTGATCTCATGGCATTTAATTGAAAGTTCACGCTTCAATGAGCGCGTGGGACTGGAAAAGCTCTTCTTTCACCTATCGACCAAAATTCAATTGCTTAATGTGGGTAACCATGATAAATCTTCTTGATGAGTTCGTCTGATTCTTCCACACTGGAATGGAATGAGAATATCAAAACTCGGCTTATTGTTTCTTTAAAGGACATTTTGGTTTTAGTATATCAAAACTTAACTTCCATAGAAACTGGTAAAGAACCATTCATAATTGCTTTTCATGCAATAAGTATTGTTCTTGCGTATTCAGAATGAAAAAACTTAGGCGTACCATGCATAATATACTCACGGATTCGTGCCTTTTCCTTGTATGCTTTAATGATATTTATGTTACTTCATAAAAAATTTATTGTTTGATTTTTGCAGAATCAGTGCAGAAAATACTAATTTGAACGCCAGTGAGTTGCTCTCACAGGCGAAATGTGATTAAATTCATGCAAGTTGGTTGAAAACACATGGTTTTCGCTTTGATTTCCTCACACATACCCTGTACGTAAAATTACCGGCGACCTGTCACTCAGTCGTTCTCTTTATGATTATGTATAGATTGGTTGTCAGTCAGTCAGTCAGCCAGTCAGCTATCAAAATATTGAAGTTTTTTTTCAAAATTCTTCATTCTAATCTAGCTTTGAACAGAGATTGTAATGATGGTCGCGCATTCACAGAAAATTTCAGTTTTCTCCTGAGCAGAAACCTAAACATCCTTTCAATTTTATGGGTTTTTTTTTTCTTTTTTCTTTGTGAATCCCCAGATCTGTTGCTTTCAATGTCCCATCGCTTACCAGTTCTCTGAAAATGTGACTCTTTTTTGACAATAGAATAGGTAATGATAGTAGTAAAAAAGGCCTTTCACTCTCAATCCTACTGAAGTGGTAATAAATCTTTTGTCCCGGATGTGCATAATTATGACTTAATCCACTTTCACTTGCTTCTTTAATGATGTTTGCACAGTTTGCCAAATTGAAAATGGTAACAGTAATACAAGAAAAGTACTTTGCACTGATGTTGAAACAAATATTTCATCGAGTATGGCTCGCTCAAGGTAGTGTAGAAGAGTTTCGCTAGTTATTCCATAATATGACTGTACTATCATAAGTACAGTGACCTAATCATTTATCCAGCGTTAAGTTAGCTTTCATATAAGCAAGCTAAATAAAAAAGACATATCCAGGAATCTAGAAAAGGGGGACCATAATTATGAAACTTTTTCTTTCAAAATGGGGCTACTGAAAAATTTTCCCTATGTGGATCCTTGAATAATGACGATGTGGCTTTATAGAGTTTCAGGTTCTTCTCTGAATTCATTATATGATTTAGGCCTATTATAGAAACAGATCCTTAGTATTCTGTATCATCGCTTTCTTTTCATATTATCAGTTTTAATAGAAATATACATCGTTCTTTTCATTCAGCATGACATAAATATAAGAAAAGACGATGGGTTAAAATAGCTTGGACTATTTATAGATGGCGCTTCACACAGTGCTTGCGAAAATCCCACAGGGCAGCGCCATGACAGTTATCGAGTCTCAGCGAAGTTTTTTCCTGTAGGCTCGCTCACTTGTGCGTGTGTGTGGGGGGATGAGGGTGTGTGAGTGTGTGTGTGTGTGTGTGTGCGTGTGCGTGTGTGTGCAATACGCGAGGGAAGGCGCGAGGATCCGGGGTTCGATCCCCGGCATGGCACTTATGCCATTGAGCAAGGCATTTTATCAACATTGCTCTTTTATCATACATCAAATAAATGAAAGTGCTATAGGCATATTGATACCAACGTGTGCATGACTTGTGTGTTTACAAACAAAAGAAATACGCGATATCCATAATAAGGAGGTGCCGTGGTCAAGTGATTTAAGGCGCTTGACTGGAGACGCGAGGATCCGGGGTTCGATCCCCGGCACGGCACTTATGCCATTGAGCAAGGCATTTCAAGGCATGCCAACGTGTGCATTTGTGCTTATTTAAAAAAAAAAAGTTCGGCGGAAGGGGATAGCTACTTTGGAATCTGTTCGCGTGTTTGCAACTAAAGGGGTGCGTACACACAAACAGTCAAGCTGTCATGGCGTGCCCTTTGGGATTTTCGCAAGCATTGCCTGAAGTGCCATCTACAAATCAAGTCCAAGCAATTTCAATGGATTAAGATTTAATCTGATATGACAGTCCATCCGCGACAGCTGTTTATTTCGTACATCATTAAATTTATGACATGAAACCATGATAAGTGAATATTCTATGTCACGTAAAGAATGAAACATAATCCGCCAAGTATTACTCATCTACTTCAAGTTTCAACTCACGAATTACAATTTATTCATTCTCAAGTAGTTTACCTTTGCATCATTTCAAAGGAGTGATACTGCATTCCCAGTGTTCCTCGAAATCTAAAAATGATTACTAGTCATATGATTCTGACAAAAAAAAAAAAAAAAACTGCTTATGTTTCATTTGCAATCATGATTTACTTCCATGTTCTGACATTGGAAATAATGATTTGCATTGAGACTATTAACAGCTGTGATATACGTTAACTTAGGGGACAGTTTCAGCTACCATATTATGCACCAATTAGTAACGCAGAAGTTGAAGATAAACTTACAATTAAATCCAAGCATATTTATCATAGTTATAAAATCCACTTTCATTTGACAATAATTTCTATGAAAAATATTGATTAATCGATGTCTGTTATTTCATTAACATTACGGTAAATTCATTTATGACCTCAGTAAATCACAAGTTCTTGAGTAGGCCTACCCAAAGATGTTTAAAATATATAATGGAGAGTAATGTGAAATATTTCAAGATATTTCAGCAGCATCCAAACAAGTCGGTACTTATCAAACTCTGTTCAGAATTGCAGAAAGGTGCTTCACCGTCTGACCCATATACAGTACATTCAGATAAAATGCTGTAGTGACAATTTCTAATGGTTTTCTTTTTATTTCACCAAGATTTGGGGTCATTAGGAACTTTAGTTTGCCATCATTTGAACACTTTCCGTTTACTTTTTCCAACGCTGTTGCCTGAATCAACACAAGTGTTTTACTTCCCCTGTTCTCCGGCACCGATTTCATTCTGCATCAACATTCTTGGTGCATCATTTCCTTGTTTCAAAGCAGTGTACAATTACAGGTTAAGTTTAGACAACATTTTTTTTTATCATCAACGTTTTGAAAGCTTAATACATACGGCAAAATAAATGCTAAGAGTAAGATTCACAAACCTGTGTCTAATATAAACACCTGTTACATCAGCTTGGGAAGATTACAAATAAGGTTTCCTCTCACCCCCCCCCCCCCTCTCTCTCTCTCTCTCTCTCTCTCTCTCTCTCTCTCTCTATCTCTCTCTATCTCTCTCTCTCTATTTCTATCTCTCTCTCTCTCTCCCTTTCTAAATGACTTTCCATATTCATGCACTAAAGAGTAATAAAGGGGGTCCTATCATTTTGTAAATCATTATGTTTCAGGCTTTCTAAGTGAGTGAATATCCTAAATCCTAACATTAACGCTAAAATTGTTATTCCGGTTCAAGATCAATTTTAAATGATTTTTTTTAATTCTGCTAGCTTTATGTTTGGGTGAGGGATGGGTGCTGTAGTGTGTATTTCCAGACATAATAGGTTATGATATTGTGGTCATGTTTTTTTTTTCTTTCTTTTGTCTTTGTTGTTGTTCTTTTGTCACATATTTTTCTCCAAGAAATTGACAGTTACCAACCTTGTTTTCATTATCAGCTCTGATATGAATATAGCATATCAAATGTAATAAATTTTTACTATCAGGACTTAACTCATAAACCGACAGAATAACCAATATCACTTTCATCATCATTCATGTATCTTGACAGTTGAGATCAGTACACTTCTGTTGGAAGTGAAAACTTATCAACATAACACCGCAGTTTTTGCTTAATATCATTATTATTACTGTTGTAAAACTGTGTCTTTACAAATATAAACATATATATATATATATATATATATATATATATATATATATATATATATATATATATATAGTTGTGACTGTAGAAAGAGGCGGCGGGACGTTGCGAGTATGTTCACTCTGCCTTTATTATGCCGAGCTTTCGACCCTGTGACAGGTCTTCCTCAGGGCTTGAGATACAAAACAAAAATTAACCAATTGCAAGCATGCGACAAAACAACGAAATGAAAACAGCATTATAACACAAGTACAAACGTAAATAACAGAAAACGGTGTTAGCAATTACACAGTCTTTTCAAGTTTCAGTTGAATTAAAATCAAAGTGTTAAATCAAAGTGAAGCCCTGAGGAAGACCTGTCACAGGGTCAAAAGCTCGGCATAATAAAGGCAGAGTGAACATACTCGCAACGTCCCGCCGCCTCTTTCTTCAGTCACAACTATAATTTTCATACGATGCAGCACCCATCACGTACGTGGCCGAAGCACTTTCACATTATATCTGCTTCGAAATCGAAAGTTCAAGAAGAATACATTTATATGTATTACATTGGTGAAAACACCTATATTTTACTTTTCTTATCTTGAATGATGGACCTCTCAGGAAAGCTTTTAAGAGGAAGCTTTCGGTTACCTGGTTCCGGTATGGTTGGCAACCTATCAGTAATATTGACTAAATAAAACACAGAAGTGTTGTCTACATATACTTTGGAAAGAGCCATTGAAAAGTGTGTGTAACAATAAACGGATGCAATTGCCTCGACGCATTTTTTGCCAGTCACTTTACTTGAAACTTGCCAAGAAGAGGATGGCATAAGACCAGCGCCGAACCTATACTCCGCACCATAGACCGATTCCGAGCCAGGTAATATAATACTAGTATTTAGTCTGTTTCATGGTTATTCGGGGCCCCTTTTCATAAAACTTGTTATCAAAAACAAATTGCAATAACTGTTATAAGCTACTGAAATCATTGCATCTGCACTGGCTGAGAGCAAATTTGAAATAGAAATGTGGCAGTTGTTACTGATGACAAGTTTTATGAAACGGGGCCCTGATGTCTGCTTTTTTGGTGTGACGGAAGCAGGGAGGGGAACTACTAAACTGACCCAGCCTTACTAAGCCATTGATCATTTTATTTTAACTGTACATGTAAATCGTTTCTTAATTATTTGTTTAATGAAAACGTTACTGATTTATCGGACTTCCAGCTTTTTTCTCACCAAATAACCTTCAACACCGATTTATCCCATACCTGTTAATATCTTAAGGTTTCACGTATCAGCTCATTAACAAATCAAAAGAAAATTGGTAGAAGCGTTTGTAAATTTTTATTGACCACAATGCATTAAAAACTTTTTTTTTTAAACAAGTGCACACGTTGGTATCAATAATGCCTATAGCATTTTCATTTATTTGATGTACGATAAAAGAGCAATGTAGATAAAATGCCTTGCTCAAGGGCATAAGTGCCGTACCGCGGGGATCGAACCCCCGATTTTCGCGTCTCCAGGCAAGCGCCTTAGACTACTCGACCACGGCACCTCCACTCCTGGTAGTTTATACACACACACACACACACGTACACACACACACACACACACACACACATATATATATATATATATATATATATATATATATATATATATATATATATGAGATCAATTGAGAGAATAATAGCGTAGCATGAATCAAAGTTCCCCAGAGCTGTCAAGCTCTGGGGAACTTTGATTCATGCTACGCTATTATTCTCCCAATTGATCTCACATGTATTTATTTCCACGAGAGTTGCCAAAGCTGTTGTATATGTTACCTGATCACAAATACATACACACACACACACGCACGCACATATATATATATATATATATATATATATATATATATATATATATATATATATTGAAAGAAAGTGACAAATGCAAACAACTTTGGCAACTCCCTTGTAAATGATAAACATTGAAAGAAATGAAAATGGGAGAATTATTTGTGGGTACGTGTGTGTGTGTGTGTGTGTATAGATATTAATTATATTATATATGTATTTATTGCATGTGTTGCAAATTGATAACTTTTCATTAATCATTTTAAGCATTAGTTTTTACTCTTTAGTTTATACTCCGCAATCAATAAAAAAAAAAAATTCACTTATTGTAGAGAAATAAAAACGTTACATCACCAATCAGGTTTCCAGTGAAATTGTTAGTAGGTGTTTTTTTTTTTTTTTTTTTGTCGTCGTTTTCATACAAGACCCGGTATGTTTACACGATTGTGATTGCAGTACCGTGATCATAATCTTGTTGCCTGGGTGCGCAATTAACTGGAATGATAAGCGAGGCAAACGAAATGTTCAACCTATGCATACCGTCCATTTACCCTATTGTTTGCTAACGTCATGCTTGCCAATGCTAATAAATCATTATAACTGAGGACTAATAAACAAAACATTTCTAGTTTCGTGGCTTGTAATAAAAAATAATAATAAAAATGGAAATAATGAAAGTAGTACGTATAATGTAGGGTGTACCAGCCTGCGGTAGGGTATGAGGAAGTTGAGCGAGAGTGTGTCTTCTCCCCATCCCGTTCCCCCGATCTCCTTCTCTCTCTCTCTCTCTCTCTCTCTCTCTCTCTCTCTCTCTCTATCTATCTCTCTCTCTCTCTTTCCTCTTCTATATCTTCCTCTCTCCCTCTCTCGTTTTATATATGTTAGCCACGTTTTTTTACCCATACGCTCCCACTTGTCCTTCTCTGCCTCTGTCTCCCTCTCTCCCTCTCTTTTTAAAGCACATACTTTTTCACCTGCGCTCCCACTAGTCTTCTAGTGTGCCTCTTTCTTCTCTGTGTCTCCCCTTTTTTCTCTCTTTCTCTCTCTCTCTCCTTCCCTCTTTCCCTCCCCTCTCTCTCTCTCTCTCTCTCTCTCTCTCTTTCCTTGATTATTTTTACCCTTTCTCCCCGTTGTCCTTATCTTTGTGTCTCTCTCCTTTTCCTCTCTTCAATCCCTTTCTCCCTCAATCTGTCGAAATAAAAGTGAATGATATCACCAAGAATTGTTTGC
>CM057160.1:5273435-5319515 GCA_029962745.1 Echinometra lucunter
CTCCCTCAATCTGTCGAAAGTGAATGATATCATCAAGAATTGTTTGCCTTATATCACCCTTTTCCTATAAAAGATGATCAGGCTACAACTATTTTGGCAGGCATGGCGTGCACTTGTCATCTGAGCAATATTGTCTACGCTATTGTTGATTCAAATGTTCGTGTATGACAACAGAATAAACAGAAAGTTCGATGTTGAAGGTATTATTAAAAATGTGCTCATGTTCGTGAAAGTGATTTTCATCATTCTCTATAATTATGATATAACATCCTCGACTAGTTGAAGCCGGACAACTGTAATAACAGTGAACAGCCAGGAGAGTGACAGGAACGAATGCTTTATAACAAGTATTAAGTTAAAGAAAATGATCAACGTTTAGTTCAGTATATTAATGTTTATCTTTCATGTGAATAATCCTAATTCTCAAACTCTCATTCACTGTGAGCACCTATGATTATTATCTATTATATAACACCTTAATAGATCCCTGTCATTTGAGTGGTTGTTTGATATTGATCATTTGTCCCATTGCACTATGACGTCATCATTCGTGCAATTGTGGCTCCATTTACCGTGCAATCTTGGATCCATACGATTTGCTCCATTGCACGAAAACCGAGAGCCCGGCACACTACGTACGTAAAACGCTTGCGTTTGGAGTGAACAGCGCACTAGCGTATAGACCAATTTCACAACGCAAGAGGGCAGCAGACTGTTCGACACAGTTCGACATACTGCGGTGGGCGCTCCAACTTTTATAGTACACAAGTCAATAGCGCGTTATGTACATTCGTTCGATTTTTTGTCTATTTTGACCAGTATATACAGATTTATTTTAATATTTGCAATGAGAAGTTATCAGGGAAGTTCAGGTCGCAGCTGTGCGGTGCTCAAATGCCACAAGAATTAGAGAAAGTTTAAAAATTGGAAGCTAACTGAGTGCGAAATTCACTCGCTTTTGACTCATGAAGCCTGTTTGTGTGAGAAGCCGTACTCCCTACACAGCTTTCCGTAAGCAATGTGAAGGAATTCGTGGCCAGTGGGTAAAAACATCAACAGAAAGGACTTTGAAGTCAAGAAACATTATCATTATGTACTTTGGCGTAAAATTTAATGAGAGAAAACATGACTTTGTAAACAGGGTAAGTTTTAGGGCTCCCGTTTACTACGGCTTCTATGCTGCAATCGAACTTTTACTGACAAAACTAAGTTGAAAAACCAACGAAAGTACAAAAATACATCATACCTTCATCCGTCAGATATGACCATTGTCTAACCTCATCTACCCATGTATCCATGCTTTATTTTATTGATCTAGAATAAAGTAAATGGAACAATATCGGGGCATATCTCATATCTTACATTCATTTTGTACACAGAGCCAATCGCGGTCAGCGCGCTTGCCCACCGCAGCAATGGCGTCGCCGATAGAGGGCCAAATACATAAACCGGAGGTGAAATTGGTCTATAGCGCTATTGATTTATTGCGATTTGATCTATTTTTAGGTGTCATATAAAACAAATAATGAATATTTTTTTCATTTGTGCAATGGACAGAATATTTCATTCGGTGAAAGATGAAATTTTCACCTCATGAAATATCCTGTCCATTGCACTCACAAACATTCATTGTATATCATCAAATGACATGAAATAGCACTTTAAATAAATATATTGAAGTGGATTTCTCAATCGCCTGCGCAAACTGACGTGCATCTACAGTTCTCTCCCCCGACCTCCGCCCTCTCCTCCCTCTCTTTCTCTCTCTTTCTCTCTCTCTCTCTCTCTCTCTCTCTCTCTTTCTTCCCTGTACAGTCGCCTCAAGTGCATAGTGTTTCTTTTAAATCTCTTTCGATGAGAATGTTTACTCATCTACTCATTATTGATTATAATAACCAAGCGATAAATACATTTTAGAAATATTTTTTCTGTTTCATTATTGAGTTTATTGTCTGTGGAAATTTCCAAACAATAATTGTCGAAATTATCATAATTATGTATACATGAAAGCTCGTAACATTTTGTTTGGGTAAAAATTTTGTTATCTCTCATTCAGTTTCTCATTCAGTGTCGCTCAGAATATGTCATCGATACGCAAACATTAACAGATTTTCTTTGTAGATTGAACATCGGCATAATTCTTCCTGGCGGAACTGTGCAAATTGACATAGACGCAAGAAAGTGTTTCACCTCCCACTCCTCTTTATTTACTTTGTCTCCCCACCTCTCTCTCTCTTTCTCTCTCTCTCTCTCTTTCCCTCTCTCTCTCTCTCTCTCTCTTTCCCTCTTCCTCTCTCTTAATTTCACTTCTTATTCCCATTCCCCCTATAATTATATGTATCATCAAATCAATCTCATCTCAAACGCTTGCTTGAAGACTGTACTTCTGCTGAAACTTATTAAATGTTTGAATTAACGTCACCTGCACCAGTATAATCGTGTCGATAAAATCGATAAATATAAAGATATTACTTTTTATTGATTTTCATGGATCCTTCACGTTCTTTTTTTTTTGAGGGGGGGGGGTATACTTATTTTCCTCTAAAATATAACCTGGGGGTCCTAATTCGCTCAAGCGAGCTGATATTCTACCAAAGTTGAATCAGTGAGAAATATGTATAATCGTCTCAAAATATGTGCCTCATGATTGCTTAAACATGATTTTATGTATCATTTCCCTCAGTAAAAGGCAGAGGTGTTGACATAGTTCTTTATACAAATATGGAAGTGACATATATTTTGCCTGTGTCATCAGTCTGTAGGAGTATTCATGTTATAAAGGCTGGCTAGACCCCAACGACAGCTTTTTTTATGAGGACACCAATTGATTTGTTGATTTGTATATAATTTTTGTTATTTATTTCTCTATTTTGTTTTGTTGCTGTTATCTTGTTTCCATTGAATGATGGCAATGTTACCAAACAGGGCCTCATGGAAAACCACCATTACTGGTTAAATGTGTCACCCTGTATAGATGTTGAATATAAATAAAGAGATAAATAGATAAATAAATAGATGAATAATTAAGTAAATAAACAATAAATGATAAATAAATGACTGACTGAATGAATAACATAACATAACATAACATAGCATAACGATTAAGAGATTTTTCCATTGAAGATAAGCCCAGCGTGAGTGTATGACTACACATGCTCGTGTATGGGGTTGAGGTGTCGTGGTGTAGCGATTCATTCACTTGACTCTCAAAAGGTGGAGGATTCGAACCCCAGCCAGGCACTAACATCTTTTGGCAAGACATTAATCCACGATTGCCACTCTCACCAAGATGCTAATCAGGTACCCGGTAACATGCGAAGTTTCATGTGATTAGATTACCATGTGACCGCCCATAAAATTGGCGATTGATTGGAGTGGAGAATTGGCACCGAAACATGTGCGGAGTAGCAATTGAATCCAGTGACTGGGGTAATGATAATAATGCCAGTGCTTTATTAGAAACCGGTATATAGCACCAAATCCACTCTGATGATAATAACAATGATACTGGTAATAATGATAATAATAATAATAATAGCAATACTAATGATGATGATGATATTATTATTATTATTATTATTATTATTATTATTATTATTATTATTATTATTATTATTATCGTCATTATTATCATTATCAGTAGTAGTAGTATAGGTTTTCAAGCCCATTTTCGTCAACTCTTAATTAAATTTCCAAAACTGTGCGTTCAATTTCGTCTCTGCCCCTGTGGAATGTGCGAATGCTTGTTTCACTCTCGTCTTTGGTCGATCAATTTTGAAACATCGTCTTTGAGCTTCGTGCTTTGTCACCCATTTTCGTCTATCTAAATTCTCAATTGAATTCAAATTCGTCTGTCACAGTAGCTGGGCACGAGACAGCAAAATCAATTTCGTCTTTTGGCATTCACTTTGGTCAAAGATTCATTCAAATTCGTCGCCCAGATATACGGTCTACTGACAGACGACGATCCTGTCACGAGACACATAGCGTGTGGGGGTGTATCATACGAAATTATTTTGAACTATATAACATTCTACATTATTACATGTATAATCATTTATATTTTTCAAAGTAAAGTAGCACAAATCAAATTACATTATGAGATAGAAAAAATGAATAAATACCTAGTAAAACCTCCATTTTAGAGGCCAATATAACACTTGACGAATTCGAATGACAAAACGATGAACTTTTCCTGAAAAAAATGACGAAATAAGATCCGAGCATTCGTTACTCTCTTAGCGGCAGAGACGAATTTCAGTGACAACTGACGAATTTGAATGTTGAATTTTTTCATTTGATTGAACAAAGACGAATGTAAATGACATTTTAACGAAATCTAACCTAGGATTTGAACGCAGTAAGCTTCTTCGGACGAAAATGAACTGAAATTGATGAAATTGAATGAAGAGATGACGAAAATTGGCGGGAAAACCAACAGTAGGGCAGCTGTGGGGTGTAGCTTTAATTGAAGATCTTTTTATGAGTAGTGGCAAGATTTTACCAGCTCATTAACATTTTTATACTTATTCTTACTCCTAATGCATCTGCAAGGTCCGCAAGTAAATAATAATGACATAATTTTGAGATTTCTAGAAATTTTGAACTCATCCCTGTCCAGGGAGTAAACGGAACTACCGAAAGGAGACAACCAACACTCTTTGTGCGTTAGCTGATTACACACACTGTTCGCCACCTTGTTATTGTTTCAGAAGAAAATACATGTGAATTCATTTTCAAAATTGTACTCTAAAAGCGCATGTTTGCATTCACTTCAAGCCTTGTTTCACTTTAAGATGTAAAAGTCTAATCGGTTAGATAGTCAAGAAAATTTGAAGCAACGACAGAATTGAAGAGATACAAACAATAGTTGAAAAGAAAACCTCGGTCGTGAAGATTGGAAGATTGCGGGAGGAGGCAGCACTCCCCCCCCCCAAAAAAAAAGGGGGGAACCTCACCAGTGTGCCAGTGATTATATGGCTCGAAATCGAATTTTCGTCATCAAAAAAAGAGACCGCTATCTCACTATCAATCAACGTAGAACCCTCCAAATAATTAGAAATATCTTTTTATCAAAATACATTATTTTGCTATTAAGAAACAAAGTTAAGCAATCCTTTATTCAATTACATTATTTTGATCAAGTAGTACTGGGCATGCCCGTTCTACCGGGAAACGTACACATTCAGATGATTAGTCAATACGCTCATCAGGATATTACTCCCTTGCTCTAATTACTGAACTCTATAAGAAAGAGGGCTCAGCTTCCTTACGGTGTTTCTATAACAGAAATCACGACATTCTACGTATGTGACAATTGACACCTTAACCATGTTAACGCCCACCATATCAGTTCGATATAAATTAACCTAATTCAAAATGCGTGTCCTGACGAAAAGGAAATAACAGTTATTCAGTTCTCACTCTGAGTGAGAATGGTAAAATTTGTAAGAAAGGTCATGTTGATGTAAACCTATTCCTATTTCTTACCAGAAGAGGATGGAAACAGAGATGAAGAGCGTGGAGAAAATAAAGCGGTTTTGCAATCCTAATGGATCGGGGAATCTCAGATAAGCCTCACTGACACAGCGGCGATTTTTCTTATAATAATTCACCCCTCTGTTTTAAATCTCATGACAGCTATCCTCAGCATTATTTTGCTACATCTCCTCCGCTAACGCACCTCATCGTGGTGCCATTTGCTCTGGAAGTATGATAATCTTGCGTTAGAGGAGAAATTCGGTTTCGAAAATTCTGGAGCGTTATGATTCTTATAGTTCTTCCATGGCTGCTTGCCAGGCTTACCTAATACTTTTCCTTTCGCATAATATATGGTCTAGATTCGCGGAGGCGCAACGAATATCTTGAAATGATTAACATTATCTATATACCTCTTCCCTAAACCAAGCAAACAAACAGTGTCTGCCCCTAAGAGAAATGGGAGATGGCACAGCAATGTATAACTAAGCCAATCGCACAGGAATCATCATTCCTGAATCAGCATTGAGTCAACGATTGAGGTCATTCCTGACTCAGCATTGCGTCAACGATTGACGCTTTCTCTGTAGCTCCTCAAGTGGCACATGGTACAAAAGACATGATACAAAACACAATAATTGAAAAATAAAGTGTAAGACGTAACCATGGAATTACTTGCACGTGGGCTCATTAACTTATTAGTGCACGTATTGACGTAATCAAAATACCGCGTCGAGTGTAGCGGGTATATCAAAGTTTTAGAAGAGGCACAGTACGGTATGACTTAGCTTTGAGCTCTTTTATGAAGTAGGGGAACAGACATTGGCGTAAATCCCGGGGGATGTGGATATATCCTCCCACTTTTTCGAGGGGGGGATAGCGTGTACAAATATCCCCCCACTTTTTAAGGAAGAAATGATATTTGAATTAATTAAGTTAGTAAAATTTCTAATAATCTATCATAAACAACCATCATATAATTTTTAGAATTTCTATTTTAAAATGCGACTGAAAAACAGAAAAGTGGTTATTTTTGGCCCGCTCGCTTAGCTCGCTCATCATAGTTTAGAATTTCTTTTTCAAAATGCAAATGAAAACCAGAAAAGTTGTAATGGTTGGCTCGCTCGCAAAATAACAATAAAAATGTGTGTAAGGGGGCCTGTGCGGGTTGGTGATGGCATGTGTTTATGAGTGTGAGTTCGACAAAAAAAAAAAAAAATCTGCAAAAAAAGTCGATCATCCCCCCCCCCCCCTTCCCCACTTCTCAAAGTGGATTTACGCCGGTAGGAATAGGACGATAAAAACTGTGACTTGGCCATACCTTTTCCTAGTATTCGAATCGAATTGATAGTAATGTAGCCGACCTCATCTACTTAAATTGGTTGTTTCATTTATCAATCCGGAGAATCCCACTTAAGTTTCGAAACAGTCTGCATAACGAGCGTCAAAGGCCTAGCGAATGACATCCCTCTGTAGGCTAATGAATGAGGATGCCATCTCAGTTCAGCGTTCCTTTCAAATATAGGTGGTTATGTGCTTCTATTCATAGAGACACACAGAAAACGTGAACGATATCGAGGAAGATGATAATCAAACGAAGGCCGAGTGAAATTAATGGTAACCATGCGCTTGTTGAGTTATACATGAATGCTATTCTCGATTGATAAAAGAGACGCAGATCCATGATTCAGGTATAATGTTTTTACATATCGCGAAGTCCACTGTCCTGGCCTCCCCGGTGAAAACCTAGTTTTTGTCACACACTGCACTCTTGACAGGTTGCTTAATAAAGGTTGGGCAAAATGATGGTTGGTCAAGAAATTCCCCAAAGTTGGGTAAATTTTACCCAAATCTGTTCCAGGGCGTTTGGCCAACCTAATTATGTCAAAGAGTATCCACCCAAAAAGAGAATATGATAGAAGGACTTAAACGATTAAGAATAAGAAAGAACTTAAGGAAAGATGAATAACAAAGAAAAACTGAAAGAAAAAAATACGGGGGAAAATAGGGCAGGAGGAAACAACGAAACCTGAAAGAAGACAGAAAAGGAGATATGATAGAAAGAAAAAAATTCATAAGCTGATAAGAAGAGACATAAAAAACGGCTGAAAAATTTATGAACACATGAAAGTGTTTCTTTGTAAATACGTAGAATGGATTCAGTGTGCATATATGCCACATACGGTATAAGTAAACAATAAAATGGCATTAATCGGAATATCCAAGAAAGTAGAAGCCAAAGCTGGAGAAAAGCGTTTTTGACATAATTTCCAGGAATGACGCAGAACATGTTCATATCCTTTATTCGTCATAAATGTAAAAATTATCAAATTAAATCGAAACACATTCCGCAATAGAATTGTAATATGCAGAAATTTGGAAAAAACTTTAAATTATGATAAACACAACATTCTGTCATGAAATTGCCGTTAAGGTAAATATGTATACACCTGTTTAAAAAGAAGGCATCGTTCGGATTTTATTATCATTTTTTAATTAGAGCAAAACACAGTAAATTCCATGATAAATCATTGCAGATGTTAAAAATTGCATTATAATGACAAATGACAACAAACTAAACGCACTTTGTATTCGATCGAAACACAAAGTGTACAGATGCAATTGTACACTTTGGGCGTTGAAAGTGGTCCTCAGAAATATGATGAGAGGGCACAGTTTACAAAGTAGAAAATGTCATTTGGCGAAAACCTGATTAATCTAATCTTCAGTCTCCAGTACTATCATGAACTCTCAGTGTCCCTAAATGTTTGCTTTAAAGCTGGGAATAGTACTTTTCAGAGGTCGCCCATATTTAGTATGATGATAAGATGTTATCACCGCAAGGGAGCTCTGTTCTGCTAGCTCAAGCAGACAAAGATTGGACATGTGTGCAAGATCACGGACTGTCTATTAGGTTAACATGTCGAATTTGCTTTGGGCATGAGACACTATTACGTACATCTCCCATCCGTAAAAACAAATGAAATTGGTTGGATGGTGAGACGGAAAGAAACTGTGTGAGGGATTTGGTGAATGAGTGGGATGGGTTGGTGTGTGCGCGCGTGTGGTGTGGGCAGAGGGTATGGTGTGTTTGCCCTGAAGGACAGCTAGAAAAGGGGCAATTTTTCCTTGTAGTAACTGTTATTTGGCGTCGATGCATTTTATATTTTTGATGGATCACACTTTTTTGTCTGCACTGTTACATGACGTCGATTGCTTCTATATTCCTTCTGATTTTGTAACGGTTTAGGAGAAACGCACTCTTGATTTTCTAACATAACATAATTATCATGGACAAAACAGGAGAGATTCAGATATCAATCGAATAACAAGTAGAATGTCGCTAACGCAATTGCATAGGGCATTTGGACTCAGAGACGGCGATACAGGAGGCAGGGGCGACCCCTTATGATTTTTCAAGCTTCCAAAAAGGAAGAAGAAAAGAAAAAAGGCAAGGTCATGCAATTATATAATAGTCCTATTTAAAAACTCACCTGTGGGTCATCCTGCCCCCCTATCAAAATACTCTGGCGCCGCCCATGTTTAGATTTCAACTAGTGAAGAGAACTAAAGAAATATTCTTCTGCGATTTTCAACAGTAAGCCAAAGCAATAATGGCATTTATTCTTTTGTACTTGTTTTTTTTTTCTTTCTACCAAGGGTATTATTCAAAAGGAAGTTAAGTTGAGAAAAAAGAGAAATGAAAGAAACACGGGAGGAAAGAAGGAGAGTAATGAAAAAACTGGGTGGCAAATGTATGCAACAGAGAGAAAGAAAGAGAGAGAAATAGATATATTAGCAGAGGTATATGAAAGAGTGTACGAGAGAGAGACAGAGAAAAAGGGGAGGTGAAAGGATGCAATGACACTTTGAAATAGGCTAATTGAAATATCATTTTTCTTCCTATCAAAATAAAACCATACACACGCTTACCAACTTATAGTAAAGGTATGGTGGCCCTGAAGTACGCTCGACAACAGGTCATGTGCTACGTGAATTTCGCATCCCAGGTCCTGAATTTCGCATCGCGGGTCGTGAACTTCGCATCCCAGGTCACGACTGGGATGCAAAGTTCGAGCCACGGGTCCTGAATTTCGCATCGCCTGTCGTGAATTTCGCATCCAAGGTCCTGAATTTCGCATCGCGGGTCGTGAAATTCGCGACCCGTGGCGCGAAATTCGTGACCTGGGATGCGGAATTCACGTCGCACATGACCTGTTGTCGAGCGTACTTTAGGGCCACCATATAAAGGGCATAACCAGCGCCTCCCTTGAAACCATAGTAACATATATATAGGTGTACAAATGCAAGAATTTCCCTCTCCCTCTCTCTCTTTCTCTCACTCTCTCTCATTTAGGATTTGACATTTTCTACTGTCTGAAAAATCTAGATTAAAATTCCAACCGAAGACTTTGATGACCCTCATCATGAAAAAATTTAGAATATCGACCCCCCCCCCCCCCCCGGATCCACAATCACAGATTCGCCTTTGTGTGTTGTTACTCATTACTATTTGATAAACATTTTGTCCCTTTCGCCGAAAGGAAACAAATTGAATTTAAATCATTAAAAAACGAATCGAATTAATTGAAAGGTTGACCTGTTTCAATCAATCAACTGACGGCGTTGCCATGATTTATATAGGCAGCATTATAAGTATGTCTTTCACCATAACCCCATAAAACCTAAGATTGAAGTTACGTTAACAACAACTCTCCGCAGACTTGGTAGATACTTAAGCTGTTATGCGTGAGTGATATATATCTTACCGACAACGACATTAAGCGAGACTTTTCATTAAATGTACACCTTATGATCTTTATCGTTATTCATAAATTGTGACCCACGCCGAACAAGGTAAACGATATTGATAACGAGATTTTCATTGAAGGTACACTCTGAGCATCTTGTGTATGTACGTGTATGTTCGCCTCTGTTAATATAAGGGCAGCTCTAAGGTGTACTTTGAAAGCTCGTTATCAATATCGTTATTGGTATTAAAGAGTGGAGGTGCTGTGGTCTAGTGGTTTAAGGCGCTTGACTGGAGACGCGTGGATCAGGGGTTCGATCCCCGGCACGGCACTTATGCCCTTGAGCAAGTTGTACTGATAAAGGAGCTCAAAGTGTTGCATTTGAAGGGTGCAAAATTGAACCTTTTATTCTTAGTGTGTGGATAGATGAAGGAGGGCAGATGTTAATGGTCAAAGCCTGACGGAGGAAGTCGGTTACTTTAATGAGGTGAGGTCTTTGATGTATGCAGGAGTGAATCCATTAAAACAGGCACTTGATAAATCTGTGCTTTTTCTTTTTCTTGTACCTGTAAGTTCTTTTTTAATTTTTTTTTTCGTATGTTCAGTTCTCTTCTGAGATTTTGCAAAAATGGAAAATTATGCCTTTTCCCCATCTCCATTAAAAATTCCCAGATCTACCTCAGAGAGGTGTGTCAGCAGTAACTATTTTGTCATGCAAGTGACAAACTCGTCAACAAGTGCAGCATTTACATCAGTAAGGACAATGCGATCTGATAGATAACTTCAAGACAACCACTTTTCACTTCTTGTTATCAAATTGCGTTCCTGTCGACGGGTGGAGGATTTCCTTTGGAATTACGCGGGTGAATGAATAAGCACGATCTATTTCCAATTTCCCTTTAGGCCGTTCTCGAATTCACACCGGTAGAGTGATAGGAAACGGTCGAACTGTACGATCAATATCGCTGACATTTTCGTCCGCTTAATTCGCGATGCAAATTCACAATCCTCCGGTGTTGCATGATATTTACCGTTTGAACGTACTTCGCCATATTCATTAATAAAACTTTTCACAGATGTATCGCCGACATGGGATGACTTAATTCTTTCTGATAAAAATTATACTATATTAATGCATACCCATTTCTGTGGTCAGTAAATTTTAGTCATTACACTCTTTAGAACGAATCTTTCAGTGCATGATTTTACTCTTGCAGTTGATTTTACTTTTGCACACACATTTCGAAATAGCAAATATTTGTGACGAATGCTTGTTCTATGTTGTAAGGTAAACAAAGTAAAAAAAAAAATGGAAGATGAAAGTGAAAGAGAAAGTGAAATGAAAAGTGTAATTGAAGTGTAGACTAGAGGATCTGCACCCATTTCATATCAATATTTGACAAAAGCCACATTCGACCTAAAGAGGGGAAAATAAACAAAGAAAAGCAGCTTCAGAAGGTATTTCTATGTCATATAACAACCACAGCATTTTACTGCTTCAAATATCTCTTAATTTATGATTCAGGAGTTTCTTTTTCCTTACAAGCTGCGAGGTACAGTGGAGAGAATGAATCAATATTTTGCGATGTATAGAGTGACGTGTTTAAAAGACAAATTAAGGTCAACCGTCAACCCTTATTCTTAATGTTCACCTTTAAATTCGTCAAGTGGTGTATTAATGGTTACAGTTCGTTATTCCGAAAGTTCGTTATTCAGAAGATTCGTTTATTCCGAAGGTTCGTTATCATGGTTATTCAAAAGGTTCGTTTTCCGAAGGTTTGTTATTCCGAAGGTTCGTTATTCCGAAAATTAAATAAGCTTCGTTAGTTCGTTAGTTATTTTCGGACTAACGAACCTTATTTCATTTTCGGACAATCGAACCTTCGGAATAACGAACCTTATTTCGTTTTCGGATTAACGAACCTTCGGAATAACGAACATCACCCGTATTTATAGCTTCATTTTTTTTTCTTTTTTTCTGGCCAGAATCAGCATTATAGGCATTTACCTTAAGACGCCATTGTGTCCCGATTTTCGGAACAGCGTTCGAATTTCTTTAACTTGTTGACTATCTTTAACCTGTTGACTATCTTTAACCTGTTGACTTTCTTTAACCTGTTGACTATCTTTAACCTTTTGACTATCTTTAACCTATTGACTTTCTTTAACCTTTTGACTATACTGGTTAACCCTATTCCAGTAGCCAGTGAGTGAGGATTTTTTTAAAAACCCGCTGAGTCTAGCTCCGCAGGTCAGCTATATTGCACCCTGAATGACCTAGCAGTATCAAGATGTGGCCAGTTCCTAAGCCTTTGGTTGAAATTTTCCTTTGCTCTTGTATTTCACTTTATAAAACTTATGCGCATTTCTGTTTAATAAACGGCTGTTACAGATTATAAAATCGGTGGAAAGGGTTAATGAAAATATTTGTTGATAGAATTCATCTTCTGATTTTACCCTCATTTTGACAAAAGGGAACAGTTAAATTTCTCGTAAGAAACACGTGTGTGGTTTTTGTGGTTTTGTTTCTTACAATGTTTGAGGATTGAGAGGCTTCTGATGTTTTCTTAGCAGACAAATATTGTACATATTCTTCTGTTTTTAGCATCTATCAATAATCGAACAAATCTACTAATGGACTTGCCATTTGCCAACATATAGGAGGAAAAGATCTGTATTAAGTTACACACAGGTTTACAAAGATAGTAGGAGTATTATTAAGGTAAATGTTTGGCTTGACTGAAAGCAGTATTTTGTAGCAGCAGCGGTTTCAATTGCATATATTTACATGCGGATATAAATAGAAAGATCTTTCGCTTGGAATTCGATTCCTATTCGTTTTCCAGCTCAGACATGAGACCAAACAGTATCAAATCAACTGTATTTTCGTATCAATCGAAATTACGAAATCACTAGTAAGAGAAATTGAGGAAGCATCTCACCTTGACTGACACTGAAGGAATTTTTTTTTCACATTTTCCATCATATTGATGTGAATACTTTCTAACATCCACATAATATTGCCTTCCTGCAAATTCAACATGAATATCGATGAAACCATGGATACTACACGCCATCTCAAAGCTTTCCGCTAAATTAAGAAAATTGGGTCGTTTGTTTAGGGATGATAACCATCTCCTGGATGACAAGATTGGGAAAAAAATAGATGTACCATAAAATGCAGTTTTGGAATGCACGTTGGCTGCTTAGCAATCATAATTATATCTGAACATAAACGTTTCAAGCAAGAAAATTTTGAAGGTTGTACAATGTTGGAAATATTATTCACTGTCGATTGATGAACGTTACTTCAGAAGAGATACCAGGATAGGAGACGGAGCCTTGGATGATACAGAAAGAAAGGAAAGACACAAGAAGGGGGATCAAAAGGGCCAGGAGCAAAAATATACTCTTTAAAAGGGAACATGAACGTACAAAAGTGTTTCACTAGAAAATGTGCCATCTGAATAACCAAGAAGACACGAGGCAAAGTTTTTTTTTTCTTTTAACTGAATACACGAGAACAGAATTGTTCTTTCTTTGGGCGCTTTGTTACTGTTTCTTGGCCTACCTTAGACATTATGATTTAAAGTTGCTGGGATTTGATTTATAGATGACGCTTCACACAATGCTTACGAAAATCCCACAGGGCAGCGCCATGACAGTTTCACTGATCGCGTATTCGAACCAGTCTAGTTGCGAATACGCCAACAGTAGTTATCCCCTTTCGCCGAACTTGAATACATATCGCGTAAAGCACCCACGCGAGGGAGCGAGACTACCGAGAGAGAGAGAGAGAGAGAGAGAGAGAGAGAGAAACTTTCGGCGAGAATCACAAACTGTCATGGCGCTGCCCTGTGGGATTTTCGCAAGTATTGCACGAAGCACATCTATAAATCAAGTCTGATCAACTTTAAGAACCTAGGTCCTGTAGACATAATTGCATGTCTTGGACATCCTGACCAAAGTATTTCTGTCTTCGAGACCTTTTTTGACTTTTCGACTTTCATTAGCCATTTGACATTATCTCAATGGAACAGTAGCGGAGGCTGGGGAAGAAAGACGGACGATGTAGGAAAATGAGAAAGATTTTTCTTCGTTTTTCGATTTTGGAACTGTTTATGTTTAGATGTTCAATTGGATCGATGCATGAACATTTTCCTTTTCGAAAAAGCAACTCATCGTTCACTTTCATATTGATTAATTGTTCTGCGATAGCAATAGCAAAAGCTCAGTCATATGAATGGTATCATGTAGGCCAAGGGCATTTCAAACATTGATACCGTGCATTGCATTATCTAGACATACTGATACATCAAAAACAGGCGTTATTATGAAACGTACCTGTTGTTGAGAGAGACGATATGGAAAGCAAATGCCACTTCTAACTATGATGCATGAAGAACGAAAGCAAACATGTGTGACAATAATACCCCAAAGAACTCCCCAAATCCGTAACGCCTACAGTCGTGATTAATCAAACTGTAATATCCCTTTCATAATACACTGACAACCTTTGCAGCTGCCTTTCTTTTGTGTTCAGGGTGAAATATTTAACATTTCAATAGAATGAAAAATCACCTCTTGTTAATAATTTATTAGCAGTGATTAGGAATATGTTGTTGAAGTCGGTGATTTTTTTTTTCTTCACTTTGAGCTGAAAAGCGTCTTACTCGTTTAATAATCAAGTGAAATGCACATCGCACTTAAGGCATCATACAACATGCACGAAAGTGGTGAATTATCACGTAGATCAGTTTAATGGCAGTTCATACTTTGGTATGATAAATTGGAATTGCTTGCTTTGATCATTGTTTCTCAGTCATGTAATAAACGTCATTGAAAAAAGAAACAAGCAAACAAACCCTGTACGCGCAGTAACAAAAGAGACCCAAAGGTAACATAATACCTTCATAGGTTTTCGTTGTTCAAGTAATGTGTAATGTACTCTTTAAAGTCAACAAAGGCTATTTAACTTTCGCCAAAATTGAATCTGGATGGCAGCCATGGGGAACTATACTAGCGTTAATATTCGCTCGTCATTCCTCACAGTACTGTTGTGTATTCGTTTAAACGATAATGTTGCTATATTTCTTCTTGATTTATTTGATTCATGGATATCTCTATAAAGAATTTGAATTACAAACTAATAAATGTCTGTACGTGTATACAGCGAGATATTTAAAACTTTTGCAACGGGATTTTCTAAATAATCCACTTTTTATGAAGATACTAAACAATACATACATACAAATATACATACATATATGCAAAGTTACTAAATCGCCATCGAGTGTACATCAATTCGCATGAGATGTTATAAAGGGTTTGTGAATTATTGAACGCAGAAGACATATTGCCTCATTATTCATGAACGTTAATGAATACTATATACCGTTATTCCAAAAATATTTATCTCATATGTATCTCATGCGCAGTGATGTACACTCGAGGACGAGTTTGTAGCTCTGTAATTTTGCTATAACGTAAGCTGTTATTTCATTTACCCTGATGCAAATTATAACTCTTGTTGGGGGACAATGGGAACAATGGAAATGATTGGGCGACAAAGGCTTAGCCGAAGTTACAGCCCTCGCTTAAGCTGTTATTTCATTAACCCTGATGCAAATTATAACTCTTGTTGGGGGACATTGGGAACAATGGAAATGATTGGGCGGCAAAGGCTTAGCCGAAGTTACAGCCCTCGCTTTCCTAATAACCCTTTGTTTTCACTTAGTATATGTAAAATGCCCTCCCTTAAAAATATTGCGGTAATGGTAATCTAATTCAATTTTCAATATTATGGAAAGTATCATTTATAAGCTGTCGTGATTTCATTTTCATTATGCCGCATGATTAGCTTCAGGGGTGGCGCCATGGTGTTTTGATAGGGGGCAAGAGGACCAGCAGGTGAGTTTGTTTAAGTTTTTAATTAACAAATATGACTATACATAGTTACCCTGCCATCAAGGGGAGGGGGGCGTCTTTCAAAGTGAGGGGCAGCGAAAAGGGGCACTTCTTTTAGAAAAAGGGTGCATTTACAGAGGTGAACACAAAAAGGAAAAATAGCGCTTTGAGGCGTTGCAACACGTTGGTATATCCTTATTTAACACAACTTAAAGGATCATTTTCGAAACATTTTGTAATCTTTAAATAATAACTAATAACTACTTTGCATTTGTGAAGGCTGCTCTGATTGCTCATTTGCAAGCTCGAGCGAGCGAGCAAGTAAATAATGCTAAGTATTTTTTTTTTCCTTTTTGCCGAAGACCACGGTATATATGATGATAAATATATCACAAATCTGTTGGATTTCCCTTTCATTGTTATTTCATCCATCAACCCGGTCGTTTTCCCTATTGACCAAGCTATAATTTTCATTAGAGAAGCAAGGTCAAACTGCAGAGGTTTTAAAGGTGAGGATGATCTCGACATGAACATACTTGATATGCCATGCCTGAGGTATAGCATGTAAGTGCGAGAGAGCGTAGCGAGCAAGCTTTGGAAAAAATGTAAAATATCTTCACTGCTTCAATTTAGGGGCATTGTTAATTCTTATTAAAGTTTAAGGGGTTGTCCCCCTAGCTCCTGCCTCCTGCATCCACTGCATCACATTGTAATAAATAACTAGGGAATATGTTATCACACGAAAATTCTCTGATTTTAGAGCAAGGTATATCGCTATTGGAGAGTTTAAGTCAGATTTTTTTACAAGATGTGAAAAGGAATAACCGTAAGAGGGGAATGGCACAAGAAAAAAGGGGCGCTAATAAGACGTTAAAAGGCATTAAAAGAGGGGCACTTATGAGAAATCAAATGGGTGAGTAACAAAGTTTTAAAAGGGAACATGCCAGAAAAAGGAAAAGGGACAGGTATTAGAAAACAAAAAGAGCACTTATGCTTAAGTAATACAGGTGAAAGGGGGCATTCAGCAGAAGGGGGTTGCACTATTAGAACCGAAAATGGGCAATTAGAAGGGACATTCAGTATAAGTGAAAACGGCGCACTTCTCAGAAGAGAAAAGAGCGCTATGAAAAATGCGAAAGGGTCACTAAATCTGGTGTAAAAAAGGAGTCAGGTGTATGATTTAAAAAGGGCGACATCTAAAGTGAAAATGGATACTTACTAGAAGGTGAAAGGGCACTTATCAAAAAGACAATGGGCCGTTGTAAGAAGAAAGGGGGTACTGAACAGGGTGAATAGAGGGGCACTTTTTTTGGTGCTAGGAATGGAGGGTATTGAAACCCCTGCCCCCGGCTCCGCCCCCTGCAGTGCCATCTCTTCGTCCATCTCTTCTTTCCTATTTCTTCTTCTTCTTATTCTTCCTATTATTATTATTATTATTATTATTATTATTATTATTATTATTATTATTATTATTATTATTATTATTCTTTCTTTCTTTCTTTCTTTAACCACTTGAAAAATCATAGGGGTGACCGCCCCCGCCCCCCCCCCCCCCCCGTAGCGCCGCCCTTGATTAGATTTGTTTGACGCCACGTGAATGTGAAAAGCGCATTAATTAACAGATTTTCAAGAAAAGATAATCATAACACTCTCGCCAGGTTTTCATAGTATTGCTGTAAAATGTTTCCTTTTAGTTTTTTTTTTTTTTCCAACAGACTCACGTCGCTATGTGCTTCATCACCCACCGATACCGAAAATAATAGGCCTGTAAATCAAACGTGTCCGGACTAAAAAAAAAATCAGAATTCTGTTTTGCAGAAATACTGCACAACATTATTAAACTATTCAGAAAAGTCCAGTCATCGTTATCACTGTTATGCTGGTGCTTCATTTTAAATTATGCATGCTTTGACCTTTAAACACTACTATATACAGGAAATCTCTCCTTTTTTTTTTTATTTATATGCAGAAACATGAGCACAACCGACTATGGCAGTACCGTGTCGATGTCCCCGGTGAACGCTCCCGGACCTTCACATATCGCCGGTACCGGACAATCGCTCCTTGGTGTAACGATGATCGCCATGACCGCTGTTCTGTCCATTTTGTGCAATATGTTAAATCTTGTCATCTTGCCTCACCTACCAGAGCTAAATGAAGCAAGCCGGGTGTTCTACATGTCTTTAGCCTTAGTTGATCTTGTCACAGGTATTCTACTGCTTCCCATGAGCGTTGCCGCAGTAGGAGGTGAGTGGCCGTTCGGTAGTCCTCTATGTAAATCGTTGGGATATTTTCTTACTGTCACCACGGGACTATCGTCATCTACCGTGTTTTTTTTAAACGGTGATCGTTTCATCGCAGTGACGAAACCGTTACGATACCCAGCTCTTGTTAATCGCACCCGTGCAATCACGATCATGGTATCGCAGACCATAGCAACGTTTATCATTCTGTTCTTCATCCTGTATTTCGCTGGTGATGGATTCAACATTATCGTTTATCGGGAGTTCGGTGTATGTCTGGTAGACTTCTCAGAACCTTACTTCGCACCTTACACCATCTTCAGCTTTGCTGTTTCCATGTGGATGTACGCCCTCTTCCTTCTCATTTTTTACATCGTCATGCTACACATCGTTAAACAGCATGCTCGAGCAATATCAAATCAAGCAGTAGCGGCAGCGGTTAATGCGTCCACGTTACGCACAGATTCAGAAACGCGCACCGGAGAACAGTTCCAGAACGACGTTGCACGCGCGGAAAAGCACGCACGTAATATTCGTTACCGCGGTCTGATGAAATCAGTACTGTTAACGGTATCGATTGCAGGAGCATTTTATATCGCCTGGTTGCCATTTACGATATGTGAAGCCGTGGCCGCTGTACGGGGCAGACGGATACCCTTAAACATCATTGAGGCGGCTTCAAGATTAACGTTGTGCAATGGTTGGATGAATACTGTAATTTACTTATTGCTGAAAGAAAGCTATCGGAACGCCTTGGTTGATTACGTTCGTAAGATTCGCCTCAGATTGTGCTATCCTCGAAGAATTGATGTTTAAATTTGTGAAGGATCGTATCCAGCGTGAAATCCACGATATTGTCCTGTATACGGGAAGAACTTGTGATGAGTTGGTGCTTCAAAGTGATTATGATAAATGCAGTGAGTTGTATGGAAACATGCCCTTTGTATGATTGATCCCAATGCTTAAAATGGACTTTTTGGGAAAACAGGTTGAACAGCTCACAATATCATGCAAAATGTCCGTCACATCCGATTGTGTTTTTACCATTAGCCTACCTATCCAGACCACATGGCCAGTGAAGACCAATGTTTAGTGCGCGTGCAAAATATTCACTCAACCGATTGTTGCAGTATTCGTTTTCCATGCACTTTCTGTTCGCCTTCTCTTTCACATGGCGTGTGAGACAGCGCCAGTCGCTGACGGAGTCTACTGTGTGGCACCTGACCACTCGCCTTTAGAAGGCATAACGCATGTATTTGGTATGCAGTATTCAATTGTGAGCCCTTCTGTTATTCTCGTTATTCTTATTTGTCATAGTCATGCCAGTCCACCGTTACTGAAAAAAAATAACTGATTTACAGTGACAAACTCATTTTTGCAGTTTGGATCTAGGCCTATAGAAATGAAGTGAAGTCAGTTTTAATTCCTGACGCTTAAGAATCATAACTGTGATAATTGTTTTGAAATTGTTTGCAGTATTATCAGACTTGTCCAGTTGAAGGCCTTTTTTAGAGCTTTAAACAGTTACTATGAGTTTTGAAAAATTACCAATGAACAACATAATAGAAATTATTTGGTAGTACTTTCTTTCATTGATAGCGTATTTACAAGTCGTACAGGATTATTTACATTCGAAATGATGCACTAGAACCAGAAAACTAGAAAAAAAAAAGAATAAGAGTGGGAAATCGCAAAATGTCGATCATTGCGAAATTTGATAAAAACATGAATTTTCTTTTGATCATTTAATGCAATTTTCCCGGAACGAGTGCAGTGGCTGAAAAAAAGCGAATGTCTTGGGGGAAAGCACATTCTCGAAGTACGAAATATCAGAACTGCTCAAGACTGTATCAGTATGCATAGGTTCCATCTCGTGTTTTCTGCAAATGTTCTTTATTTCACATTGCTCTTGAGTTCTGTCATATTGCATTTAATAGGGGCAATACATATCCGTGTATATTATAAACGGGTTAACAGTACTACATTATTAAGAGACTTGTGTAAGTGGTCTGCAAAGTAACATGTAGAAGTCATTTATACTTATCATTAGTTTTGTGACATGACACTTTTGTATGATAAATACTCTGCATTACATCTTTATTAAAGAAGTTTGCTGTTTCCATTTCTTACTTTTTCGTCTCTACACATTTTGCTGATCGTCATGTGTTGTGTGTATGATAATGGTGGTGATGATAATGATGATGATAATAAAATATAGTCATTATGATATTAATGATAACGGTAATAAGGATATTGAAAATGATAAAGATCAAGATTATGAAAATAGTAGTGGTATAATTATCATGATTTTATTATCTTAAAAACTGTGTTCCGTTCTCTTAAATATCATTATTATTATTATCATTATTATTATTATTATTATTATTATTATCATTCTTATTATTATCATTACTATTATTATCATTATCATCATTATTATTACTATCACTATCGGGGTGATTTCCCAAAGATCTGTATTTAGATACACATATTTTATACTCCCACTTTATTTGTGATTTCCTCGTATTTAATCATGAATATTTTGATAATTTCAATTTGCTAAAGAAAAACTACGACCTTTTCCTCAAAAGAAGGGAACAGTTGGAACAGCTGCATCGATATAATAAGTTAAGCCACAGTATAGACCATAGGCATGGCCGCATGGGACAATCATTACCACCCAAAAACATTGAGATATAGGAAGAAAGATTAGAAATGACAAGGAAATGATTAGGAACACAATTGAGTGATGACAATATTGAAAACCCTCTACCCTTTTCCATATGACGGTTTTAACAAAATTTTACACCTTGCGGGTTTTAAACCTTCACACACAAATGGAGCAAAATATTAAAAATCTGGAGATTCATTTGGATGAAATTACGTTTCACATTTAGGGATTCAGTAATTGTTTCACCTTCAACCAACAAAATATGTAGCTTGTAAAGTTGTAAGGTCGTTCTAACAAGGCCTTTTCTATAAACATGACGACAGCTGGAAAATAGCAAGGATGGAGAATCACAACTTAAACCAGAATATTTTGGACTAACGCATTTCCATATTTGAGACGCTGCCACCTCGGGTACTGCAAGTGAGATGATGTATGTGTTCATAATTTTTTAACTCTATTTAGGTGACGAATTCACAATCTGGTGTCAAAATTATTCTTGCTTCGCTCGAGATAACTACAAAATCGGTGAGTATTTTTACCTTGCTTTTGGCATTTTCTCTTTGTAATATAAAAGGTGACCGGATGGAAAAATATCTCGTAAGGAAAAGGTCCAATCCAGACAGATTGCGCTCTCTGCCTCGACATATAGAAAGACGTCACCCAAGATTTAATCATTAATTGATGTTGCTCCAAGAGTACAAACAGGGTCACCATGGTCACGGAATCTTACTGAACTTTGCAGACGTCTTTGAGTTTGAACTTTTGATAGGAGATACTCTTTATGGTGTTTTTTTTTTTTTTTTTTGGGGGGGGGGGGGGGGGTGGGGGTTCTTTATGAGATATAACGTTTTGTGCATTTAGAGCTATCAAATTGTACACGATTTTTGACAATTTTTTGGTCATTTTGTCATATATAGACCGTCCGGGTGTGTGGGTGGGTATGTGCGTGCGTGCAGGAAATTTTTAAGCTTGTTTATTCCCTATGGGTTGTTTTGCCTACCGACATACCATAACATGATAAATAACCACTGTATGTCTGCCCTTCGCTTTAAAATATTCCCTCAAATGTCTCTTTGTTTGTTTGAATTTTTTTCTGCGTTCAACATGTTCAACATAATATAGGATTTCCCGGCCAAATTCGTAAGTTTGTCATTCAAATTACTTTATTTTGCATTCAGATTCGACGATTTTACTGCTCTCAGGTATATCTCGGGTTCAAATCCGTATTTATAGTTTTCAAATCTGCAAAATTTTCTTTCGAATCTACATATTTCTCATTCGAATTCATGAAAAAAGGTGCTTCTTTCATTATCTTGTCTTTCAATTTAGCGCAACACGAATTGCTGACCTTGCGATGTTGTCATTCAAGCATTCAAATTCATTTTTAACATTTAATTTAGCACTTTGAGCAGTTAAATTGGAGGGTTGATATAAAATGATTGTTTAGACAATTTTATCGCTTATTCAATTTTCTTTCATGTTGTATTTTATGACAAATATGAATATTTTTATTTAGCTAACGATCAGAATATGAGTTATGTTATTAATTTAGGTATTTTCCATATTCGTATTCGCGTCAATAATGTCTTGTTCTTTTTCATTTCATAACCGTGTAAATAAAACAAAAGCAAAAAAAAAAACAACATTCATCTACATTTTGATGGTCTCAAGAGGTTTGAAAATTTTCATTTTAAAATTGTTTGTCTCGTGTTTCCTCGTAACAAAGGAATTTTTTTGTTTAAACATAGAAGGATATGTACATGTAATTGTGATTGGTGTGGGACTCGTGTCCAAATTGTGAACATAATTCCTAATTTAGCTTGTAGTCAGAGGGGCGATTGGGGCTCCCTTCCCCCTTGTCCCAGGTAATATACGTGTCCATGAAGCGCCATCACCTAGCCCCGGTTTTCGCCCCCTCTTTACTGAATTTCTGACTCCGCCCCATATGTACTGTCCTGAAAGTATATAATCATATGCCATTAAAAGAAATAGCAGAATATACCATGCTGACAAATCATGCATTTTTTTCGCATTATTGATTGTAATTATCAAAAATTAATATGACCAACAAACAAAAATGACAAACGAACTAGAACACGTGTGATGCATTACTTTCCCCTGACTTGAATGAACATATTTCGAATTTGAATGCCCGGTGTTAATTTGAATGCTGGAAATGACGCCTCGACAGGTGACGGCGAATTTGAATGCCAGTTAAGCAGTTTTTAAATTGAATGATATATCTATGAAATCCTTCGATTAAAATGTTAAATCAAATAATAAAACAGGAGAATTGAATGATAATTTACATGGAAAAATCAGTTTGGGCGAATTTGAATGCAAAGAAAATAAATTTGAATCACAAACTTGCGAATTTGGCCGGGAAATCTTATACAACATAATCAGTTATTACATAGATTTTATACATATACATTTTAAACACATGAATCATTTACGATCTCTTTCTGAATATAAAAAAGTATAAGAAAAATATTATTCAACCGAATTTCAGAACGCAGGAGACCGTCTTCATGAGCTACTGCTTGATGTTGACGACGGGCCTCAAGGTAAAAAAGCGACATGTATAACTTACACATTTTTTAACAAGAGGTCATGAGGGTGCAGTGCAAGTGCAGGTGCAGTGCATTAGAGGAGGGGTCAAAATTCATTTAAGAGTGAAATAGATAAATGATATAAAATAAATGTGGTGGATTTGAATACAATGATATTAGGATGCGCTTCATAGTAGCTTTAAAGGAATAAAGTGACGAACACATTTTTACAGTTGCGGGTAAATTGTTCCATAAGTCAGGGCCATGGTGTCTAACTGATTTATGAGTTATTGATAACTTTGGGTTTGTTATGTGAACATCTCCAGAAATACGGGGAGGGTATGTGTGAATTGTATAGTTTAAATCAAATAAATTTTGAAATGAGGGGGGAAGTTGGTTGATTTCGTATTTGAACGTAAAAACTGCAACTTGCACAACATTCAAATCAGAAACCTTCAATGTTTTAAGCTTAAAGAATAGTGGATCAGAATGAGAAAAAAAATAAGACGATCCTGTACAGATACGAAGAGCCCACTTTTGTTAGGTGAGAATAGGGTTGAGTTTAGTAATCCAACAGTTGGCCCAAACAATATTACAATATACTATGTAAGGAAGTATTAGTATATTGTATAGTAAAAGTTTATTGCATTTAAACCATTTCGAAACTTTTATTAATTCGACATTCAAGGTATTTTCTAGAGACTTAAGGCTCTTATGAGAATAAAGTATTTTAGTGTAATCTGCAAATAGGACAAAAGGTAACAATGATGACGTATTGATTATATCATTGACATATAATAAAAATAGAAGTGGACCCAGGATACATCCCTGAGGGACACCACATTTGATTAGAAGAGACCGTGAATCAATACCATTGAAAGTAACATACTGTTTTCGGTTACTTAAATAACTTCTAAACCACAAGAGCTCTGAGCCCCGAACACCACAGGAATACAATTTTAAAAACAATATATCCTGATTAAGAGCGTCGAACGCTTTACTAAGTTCTAAAAATACCAATAATGTGTTCTATTTTGGCCATAGTTTCTGTAATTTCATCGTATATCTGGACCAGAGCTAGATCCGTGGAATCATTTTTTTTTTCTCAAACCATACTGATTTGGATTTAGTATTTTATGGAAGTTTAGAAAATTATGTAATCTGTTATAAACAATTTTCTCTAAGATTTTTGATATACTAGGCAGAATGGAAATAGGACGGTAATAAGTGACTTCATGTTGGTCATCTTTTTTGAAAATTGGGGTTACATTGGCTGTTTTTAACAAGTCTGGAAAAAAACCGGATTGTAAAGAATGGTTAAAAATGTGTGTGTTAGTGGATCAGCAATGAAATGGATTATTTCCTTTAAAAGTGAAGTACTAATTTTATCATAACCTTTGGATTTCGAAGAATTTATTGATTTAGCAATATTAATGATTTCATTCGGGTTACCTTACCTTACCTACACGATCAGCTCTGACCAAATTGTAGTTTGGTAAATTAAACAGTGGTGGGGAAGATTGGTGTAACCAAGTTTCACTTATTCCAATTGCAGTGATTCTAAAATGTTTTAATGAATTGAGAATATTCTGTTTAAGCTTCTAGCATTGATATGCAACAATTTATCATCTTCTATATCATCTTGAAATGTGTCATTGAATTCAGTAGTAGTATAATATTTTGCTTTCAAAAGGATATTCATTTTTAGCGTTGTAAAAATAAAAGGATTGTTATTCATCGCCATGATAAATTATTTAAACCCCATAAAGGTAAATATGGATAAGGAAACATGCGTAGGTGCTTGTGCAGTTGCGTGCAGGTGCATGTGCGGGTACAAAAAGCAATATGCGGAGTTATCTGCAAATGGATAACACCCGTCATGACCCACAAAGGATGAGCTGAGCGGAGCCTGACTATTATCAACTTAGAAATAAAATAAAAGGGGATTGGCTGTACATTCCTATACGAGATCTTAGCAGAAGAAAAAAAAAAGAGTGAAATTCATGAATGTACATCTTAACTAGTTTATACTTAAAGATGGAATTTAATGCACGACCTTTCGAGCATATTATGAAGGGGATAGAGAAGAGATAAAGAGATTATCAGGAAAATAGATCTACGGAGTAAAATCAGAAAAAAAGAAACATCAGTAGAAAAACATGGTTTGTCGACACTGGCGTGTGAACAAACCATCCCTACTGTGTGTTTAGGGAAAAAAATAAAAGAAAACTAAGATCAAGACAATCGCCTTATTACAGCGTGTGTCATATAACACACAACATATAGCCTATACTGGAAAAAAAACCGCCGGATCACTGAAACATCACCCAATGAATTTACAAGGTCGGAATGGGGAGATTGAAAGAAAATCGAACTCAGCATTGCACAGTACGAAGATGGTTTGTTTTCACGGCGAGAAAGAAATAGAGAAAAGAACTAACATGTAGCTTGACATTGTGGTAACTACTCGCTCAAGGTGGTCGTCATCATGGAAATGAAGTCCTATTGATTTCATTTCATTTCATTTCATTTATTTTCATATTTCTCATTGACATTTGATTGACATAAAATAAGGCAGCAACAATAATACATAACTATTAAATTATAAACAACTGAGAAGTATACAATAACATAATATAAAGATACAATCAGTCGAGTTATGGTAAAAGCTTAATTTACGTCAAAGAAATATGATGGAACCTACAAAAGATGCAAACATGCACAGCCTACCCAAGTATCATTGCTCTGCCTGTAATCATGCAAATTTACCCATGATATCAGCAATAAATTGCATGCCTTTCAAGACTTTACTTTCACTTTGTTGGGATATGGGAATAGTATAAAGGTAAATTAGGACAAAGAAACATTTGAGGGAACATTTCGGAGAGAAGGATCGTTTCAACATTGGACAGAGTGGTTACTACGGCGTATGCAGGTCCGGATGCAGGAGCATACACCGTAAATATAACCAGCATGTTTTTATTCTAACGATCCTTCCCTCCTAATTTTATCCCAACAAAGATGGCGCAATTCTAATATCATGAAAGGCAAAGATTAAAACAAAAGTCTTAAAAACAAAGCTACAAGCAAAATTTACAACACATAAGTGGAAAACATTTAATTTAATGGAGGTGCAGTAGTCGAGTGGTTTAAGGCGCTGGACTGGAGACGCGGGAATCGGAGGTTTGATTCCCGGCTTGGCATTAATATGCCCTTGTGCCATGCATTTTATCTGCATTGCTCTTTTATTGTACATTAAATAAATCATCGTGCTAAAGGTATATTGATACCAACGTGTGCATGGGTGGGTGTGCGTGTGAGAGAGTGTTCTTGTTTCTTTTGTTTTTTTAATAATAAAGTGGAGGTGTCGTAGACTCGCGGTTTTTAAAAGGCGCTTGACAGGAGATATATTATTTTTTGCTTCTTTTCCATCCTTTCCTCTTTTCCCGCTCCCTTTTCTTTCTGTAACTTTTCTTCTTCTTTTTCACCCTTTTTTTTTCTACCCCAGTTTCTCACTTTTCTCTTTTTATCTACTTTTTCTTTCGCTGTTTCCATGCCTTTCCTCTTTCTTTTTCTTTCTTCTCTCTGGTTCTGTTTCATTTATTCAACCCTAACTGTTTAAACATTCCTTTTCTTTTCTTTATCACTTTTCACGAGGACTTTCCTCTCTCTCTACCTCTCCTCCCCTTTCTCATGTCCAGTCTTCTTGTTTTATTTTTGTAGCAGAGACTCTTCTTCTACTTTTCTGCACTTTGTGCACTTTGTAACATATGCTCCCTCCATGTTTTGAGACAATGCTATTTCCTAATAAAGGTTACTATGTGGCAAAGAATAAAAGCCGAAAATCGTTTTATTTATTTTTTTTTTTTTTTTTTAGATCTACAGTTGTTGAAATGTGTACTGCTGTGAAACCCACCGACGCGGGACACAACTCTCTTATTTCCATACACATACCAACACACGCACTCACACACAACCACACACCCGCACACACATAGCAAAAAATCAAAAGTTCTCACTATGAACATGGCGGACAAAGAAAGCGGACAAAATAAACAACCTCTCATTCTACCCTTCACAATGGTTCTGGTAGTCAAAAGAACATCCCTTCACAGCTATTATGTTTAATCATGTAGTTCCAGGTGAATATGCATGTGACACCTGTTCTACATATTTTAGACAATAGCAGTTAAGGGATGTTCTTTTGACTACCAGAACCACTGTGAAGGGTAGAATGAGGGGTTGTTTATTTTGTCCGCTTTCTTTGTCCGTCATGTTCAAAGTGTCTGCGACGGGTCAACGTTATAAAAAGACAAAAGTGCATAAATAAAGAATCTGTTGACACGAATTTAGGTTCGATATTTCGCCCATAAACTGGTATTGATACCAAGAGGCAGGAGCGTAACAAGATAATTGAAATATGATCTTTCAGTTCTGATGGTCTGTTTTCTCAAACAATGCTGGGTTAACAGACGAGGAAAGAAAGGTCCAAGATTGAGAGAGCTGCTATGGATCCATATCATGGATGCAAGGTAATACTAGGTGCAAAGAAAAACATTTCCCACTCTTTAATAAATGGAAAACTATAGATATTTTCATTGATATGGGCTATAGCTGAATAGTGTACAATTTTGTTGGTGATTTGAACATGATATCATAAATCAGTTTCATTAAATTCGTGATTAATTTTGAAGTTAGGGTTCAGATTTTGCTCAATTTCCAATCTTCTGTACAAAACTTAAACTTTTCACAAGAGTCAATGGGTGTGTGTGAGAGTGTACCCACACAATAGCCAGGGTATGAAAGCATTATTAATATTCATGAGGAATTACACTGTCACAGCTAGCCTTCATCTCCACTAACTGTAAAATAATGCCCTTAGATGTCTTTAATGGGTTTTGAAGCAATCAAAGTACTGAGAAGTGATTTCATTCATTCAAATGGCAAATAACAATGTTGTTGATGTTGATGATATTGATGATAATGATAACAATAAAACAATAGTGTATGCAAGCACATGGAAACATGTGCTCGCTTTTTCGATGTGCTTGCATTTTACCCTTTCCCCTGAATTCAGACTAGCAGTGGCCAGGGTAATTCATCATGAATAATTAATAAAGCATTCATGTGCAGTGAACCCATTGGCCAGAAACTTGCTCACTGGAACTCCAAAGAGGTGATGTTCATGTCCATTGTCCATGGTCATTGTAAGCATACACTCCCATACATACCCACTGACTCCTGTGCAAAGTTCAAATTTTGTACAGAGGGTTGGAAATTGAGCAAAATCTGGAACCTAACATAAAAAAAAAGAAATAATCATGAATTTTATGAAACTGATTTATGATATCACATTCAGATCACCTCCAACAAAGTTGTACACTATTCAGCTATACCCAATATCAATAAAAAATATCATATGATGTATAGTTTTCAATTTATTAAAGATCAAAAGTGTGAAATGTTTTTTTTTTACACCTGGTACCTGACAATGTCATTTTCATATCTATCATTTAATGTGCCTGTCTCTTTACATTACGAATATATCTTCGTCATTTTATTCATTATATTTGTGTGCTATTTTCATGAAACTGGTTCAGTTGTCCTTTACATGTAATCAGAGATAATCCTGTAATTGAGATGGTAGTTTTAATCATTGCTGTACACTGAGTGCGAAAAGAAAGGGGGGAATAATGGTTGCATAGTTATAACGAAGTTCATCATTGCTGTTCTCAAAGAGAAATTTCGCACACGTTGAAAATATATCTGTGTTCGGACAATGGTCGTAGGCGACGGGTTGTCCCCATAAAATTTCAACCCCCTGTTTTCTTCTATTTTATTTGACAAGTCTTTAGAAACTACCACCCAAGGTGTGAAAAAGATCATTTGTAATTATAAGAATTAAATATGCAAAAGCTCCCTGGTGTGGGAAGGAGATACGCCTTCCCACACCCACCCCTCGCTCGGTCGCTTCGCTCACTCGCTTGCATGTTCCCTCGATTAAATATTCCTGCCCCCTTTCCCCTCCTGTCTACGAACTTGGTCCGGTCCATGATGCTATATATATATATATATATATATATATATATATATATATATACTGCAAAAGGTTCAGAATTCAACTGCTCGTCTAGTTACGGGCTCTAAATTCTCAGACCACATTTCTCCAGTACTTGAAAGGCTGCACTGGCTCCCAGTGAGACAGAGACTTGAGTATAAACTTATCTCTACTGTCTTCAAAGCTAAGTCGAATATGGCCCCAAGCTACATCATGGATATGGTGAACCTGAAGAAGTCGTCAAGAGCTGGTCTTCGCTCTGGGAATGTTGACCAGTTACAAGAATTACGTTCTCGGAGGTCATGGGGAGATCGTTCATTCAGTGTGGCCGCTCCGCGTGCTTGGAACTCTCTTCCTATGGACCTTAAGATCAGCTCATCAGCAAGGTCCTTCCAGAAGAACTTAAAGACATTTCTCATGAAGAAAGCATATAATTGATTTTCCACCTAAGGCTAATTATCATTATTATTATTTGTTCATCTGTATTATGTTATGTATATGTAGCTTTTTCCTTGATTACTCAACCATTGTTCTTGTTAAATAATTTTGTGCGCCTAGGGTGCCTTTGGCAGATTTGTGCGCGGTATAAATACAGAATTATTATTATTATAATTATAGAGAGAGAGAGAGAGAAAGAGAGAGAGAGAGAGAGAGAGAGAGAGAGAGAGAGAGAGAGAGTAATAGCGTAGCATGAATCAAAGTTCCCGGGAGCTGTCCTACCATTTTGGAAATTTTTGCAAAGATTGAAAAATGTCTCCGCCGGGAATCAAACCCGTGCCTTTGGCTATGATCCAGCTCGGATCCAGCTGAGGTGTGCGGCAGGTCATTGTTCAAAGCTCATCTGCCACCAACAAAGCAATTAATTAGTGAGGGTTGAAGATTTGTCAATCTGTCGGTTAAGCGAATTTGGAGTCGCCGAAACCACTGGTTAAGGCATTGGCGTTCATAGCCAAAGGCCTGGGTTCGATTCCAGGCGGAGAAATGGTAGGACAGCTCTGGGGAACTTTGATTCATGCTACGCTATTATTCTCTCAATTGATCTCACATATACATAAATATATATATATATATATATATATATATATATATATATATATATATATATATATATATACATTACAGAGAGGGGGGTCGTGTGTGGAGATGAGGATGTGTATATGTGAGCATTCGATCAGTCCCATAAAACAACACTTGCGACGATTACATTACAGTCTCCTCAGCTGATACTGACAATATCAAGCAAAGCGATGTGAAGGGGGCGCTAGACCAGTGTACGAACCAAGCCTAAAGTTTTGAAAAATTGTAAGGTGTGTTGTGGGTAGATCTCTTCAAAAATACTGTATATTTAATGGTTGGTTGGTTGGTTGGTTGGTTTCGGGGATTAGAGGCACTTATCATTACTAAATTAGGATACTTGCGCCTTTATTCCTTCCCTGATTGAATTCTTACGTTAAGGAGGTGGGGAGAGTACATTATAGAGAGAGAGAGTGTGTTACTGCGTATTTTTAGTCGATAGCTTGATGCTCGCAACCAAAAGACTGACAGATTAAGACTGACAGAAACGGCAAGTCAGTGTGTTGTCCTTTGCTCCTGAAACATCATCTCCAGCTTATTCAGTTTGGGTTTGGGGCCGTACACATATATGGGGGAAGGGCCCCCCCCCCCCCCCACCCAATTTAAAAAAAATAAACCTTTCATAATTTTTGATTGATTTTTTATTGAAAAGTTCGAAAAATTTCACCAAAAGTGCACACCAGATCGTTCACTTTCATTTCTTAAAGGGCAAAAGCTCCAGCTCCGTTGCTTCACTCCCTTGCTTGCATATTCTTGCCCCCCTAGGAAAAGATTCCTGCGTACGGCTAAGTTTGGGTTGTAGGGTTGCGTTGGCCTATGTCTTGTAGCGAGTCTGCAACTGAGGATAACACCAATGTATTTCGTGTGTGTGTGTGTGGGGGGGGGGGGGTGTATGTGGTTACAGTGTGCGGATTGCGGCCCGGGACGGACAACTGACGGATACAGCAAGTTTGTTTGTTTGTTTGAAATTTATTTCTGCGTTCTACATGTTCAACACAATACAACAATACAACATAATCAATTATTACATAGATTTTATACATAGAAGGAGTGTAGAAGGATCTCGAGTTCATGTTGACAGGTTGAGGGGGCATTACAAAGATTACCACGAAGATTTTTGATAACAGACTCTGATGTATCTACTGAACACCAAAAGTTTCATCAGCATTTGACAGAGGTGATTTAAGGGGATTGGACTTGATTGTTCTTCACAAAACTAAATAAATTCTAATCAGCGGTTTTAACGGTTAATTCGCAAATTTGGTAACCATTTCCAGAAGATATTTCTCGCTTCAGTGTTTGTTAGCACATAAAGTGCAGGCTGCACCCAAGTACTGCTTATTGAAATTTTGTCCAGAACGACTATGGCCGAAGAATCGATTTTGATCGCATAATAGACAACATGGGGTGTCCAAAGTAAGCAGAATGACGTGGATAAAATTATGACCGTCACGTATCCTTTCAATCGCCATCTTGAGCGCCTGCGATCCAGAAATCCCTTGAGTTGTCGAACGGGTATATTCTTTTCCCTGGCATGTCCGTCATCTATGTTCATTTTGTGATCCATGTGTACATTCACAGCGTGGATAGTTGTCACAGGACCATTCTCGAACTTAGCCACCACTTTAGTTTTCTTCCGCACGATAATCAGTAACTTAATGTTGATAGTAGACGTGAAGACAAGTGTTGCACAAGCTGGAAATATCTGATACACAGTGTGAGTTGCAGACGCCCAGTTTGGCTTTGCATTCAGTTCTTTTTCGAAGCAACGATCCACAAGAAGAGTGATTACTGTGCTATTAGGTATTGGCAAGTATACAGCACAAGATAGGACGATTACCAACACTGCGAACGCAACAGCGAAGCCGAACCGTCTTCCACTTACAATCGTGTAATATCGCAATGGTCTTGTGACGAGGATATAAAGGTTTAAACTAATGCCACAGTGTGACGCCATGGTAAGTGAATGTGACACTTGAAAAACGTAAGCAAACACCATACTTATATTAAAACAGGATTGTTTAGTGTGGCTGGTAAACCAAAGAAGTTGCCAGCCGTTCCAAAGTATGCCAAAAGTCATGTTCGATGCAGCCATAATGTTAAATAGAATTCGCATGTAATTTTGAAGTTCTTTTTGATGTCGTATTACAACAAGTACCATGACATTCGAACCTACGCATAGAAAGATGGTAATGATGTACACAATATGTTCGGGTGCCAGCGTTTCTGTAGCGATGTTAGTATCATTTAAACATTTCGAAACCTCCATCTGAAAGCTGGATGATAAACGTCTCTGGATTTTTATGAAAATTCGAATTAACAGGAAGAAGATTTCACATGCATGCAATGCATATGAAAGAGGCAAGAGAAATAAGACCGACCTCCTGAGGGCGAATCGTTTTATATGGGCAGTTTCACCGTGTCGTCTTTTTGGATCCGTGTTCTTTCTGGTTTAATAATTCAAAATGTCTTGATGATTGTTTAATGATTGGACTGGTGCAGTCATGATAAGTGATTGTGATTATCTGTCCATGTTCAGTAAAAGAAAAAAAAAAATGGGTTGACATTAGAATTCAATGAGACAAGAGTCCATTAATTGAAGAAACGTGAGACTGATGGCGTCTGCACCAATTTACTGTGAATTTGTCATTAAATGTTCGTAGGGTAGATATTGCTCTTTTACTTTGTCCTCAACTCACTTGTGATTGATTTATACAGTTAATGCTTTTCATTATCATCGTTATGTCACTTTTTTCGCCTCTTCTCATGTAGGCCTACAGCTAAGTGACTTGATTGTACTCAATATCTTAAAAGGTTTGGAGTCCATAAGAAACCATATAACTACTTCACCACCAGAGCCGTTTACTCTAGGATGGATAGAAATTCAATTGCACGTTGACGTATCTTCTAAAACTCCACTTCGGCAAACACGACAAAAGGATAATTACAGTTCCACCATCAGACTGGCCTCGAACGTGTCATCAATTCTTGTGGAAAGTGATGTGATGTGTATTCTTTTCACCTTGTTTGCACCAAGTGTTATTATTCAACTGTTCGAGACTGTGACAGAGACAGAGAGAGAGAGGAAGAGAGAGAGAGAGAGAGAGAGAGAGAGAGAGAGAGCTAGAGAGAGGGAGGAAGAGAGAGAGCTAGAGAGAGAAATAGGGAAGAAAGGGACAGGCGAAAATTTGAAGATCAGAAAGTATGACCTCCTCTTTACCTACACGTATCCAAAAAGGTTGACCTCTCCGTTTGCGTTTCATTCGCCCAATCGTGAATGCGCCCCCACCCAATAAACCGGTGCCCACTCATAGTCCATGGGCCAGAGGGGGCTACCGTGCACCCCCTCCCCCCTCTGACCCTCCGTCTTGGGTATCATTTTGTTCGTTAGTTTCTCTAGTGTCAGAAAAACAAATGTTTCCAGGAATAAACTCAAATGCATTATGTTTTTTTAAGCCATTCTTTAAATCAATGTCGAAATCCACGTTTTTATATTTTTGACCCTTTTCTTGAGGTGAGCCATTTTTAAAGATTTTAAATGGGCTCTGTCTCAACCAAAACAGGCTCAATTTGGTTGAACTTTCTATCATATAGCCTTCATCTCATTAGCAATCAATGTGCAAAATTTTTGCCATTTATATTTTCATTCTTATATGCAAATTAGGCCATAAAATTTGCATATCATCAAATATGGAGATTTCCTGTTTCAAATATTTTCAAAAATCGATTTCAAGTTTTATTTTCTTTTTCATGCACCACCAGTAATATATTTTCTGTCAAACATCACATCATTCTCTTCATCTATACCTCTACTTATGGAAAAATGATGTTTCCAAGGTCACATATTCCCCTAGGCTATGTTTCCAGCCCCTTTTCCAACTAAGGTCAAGGTACTTTTTCGAGGTTTTTGCCTGTTTTGTTTTTTTAGGTTCCAGCTATGGAACGTACCTGAAATGTCCAGTAGATATTATCAAAACTTCATTAATTATTGAGCAATGCTTTTTGCTTGTTAGTAGAAGGCCACTACATGTTTTCTTTTTAATAAATATTGTTGTTTTTTTTTACTGCTGTACCCATCGTTAATATAACATGAATAGCATAGAAGTGAACATCAATATTGTGTTATTTATCTTTCCAGCTTGTAAAATCCAAACCCCCCTCCTCCAGGTTGAGAGCTTCAACTTTCTCTCACTTTCAGTTAATGCCTGGTCCCCGTGTGGAAACAAGATACGGCGATAGAGCTCTTTCTGTCGCTGCTCCCCAATTGTGGAATAACCTTCCTGCCTTCATTCAAAACGCCCCATCGCTACATACTTTCAAAACAGTGTTAAAGTCCCACTTATTTAAATCTGTATAGGTCGAATTGATTTGCCTCTTGTAATATATATTTAATCGTGGTGCTGCTGTCCCAGCTTTCCATTTGGTATAAGGATAGAACTTTACTTAATGGCTGCGGGGACAACAGCAACACAGCGCCTAGAAACATAGTATTAGGCGCGTTACAAATGTGCTCTATTATTATTATTATGTAATTATCGATCTATTTTGAAAGACTATGTGAGCAGTTGTTATTCCTTTGATAATTAGAAAGCTGAAACCAATTATTTCAAAGTCAATTAGCCTATAATACGACCGAAATTCAATATATATTAACATGATTAAGTGTAACAGAGGTTTAGCCTTCATTTCCAGCCCTTATTCTGTGATATTATGATATGAATTCATAATACTCATAGTATAGTCGGCAGTTTCAGTAGGATTACATGTAAGTTGTATTAAAAACTCAGTAGAAGAAATCACTTGTATGAAATGACAATGTATGGTATCTTTCAATCAAACATTTGTCATATCAATCAGAGAAATGTTATTAGTCGATAGTTCCAGCTCTCACTGTAGTCTAGATAAGTCGATTCATGATAATGTGTTGATACCACACTTCAAAATAGTCTAAAATGTTATGAACCTACATGTATCATGCATCCTGATTATTACACATCCATTTGCATCCATACTGCATTAGCAATTTTCAAAGATTGAGACTGAATGAAAGAATATTTCAACAGTTCATGACTTTACCGAACTCCGAGGAGGAGGGAGGGGAGGCAGTTACATCCTCTCTCCTTTGTACGAATCCTACTTTTTATTGAAAAAATCCAAAAATTCCCCGAAAGTGTGCGCTAGATCTTTCAATTTTAACTTTAAAAGTGCAGATGAAGATGAAACAGAATTGACCAACTGGTGGTTTTCTACTGCAGTTGTAGGAAGAAACAAGGACATGACAGTGTGCAGGTCAGGAGCCCGGACGACGAAATCTTGTAGCACAAAGCCATGTTGTAGCAAAATGCATTCGTAAAACTTCAGAAAGATCGCAAACATGATCGGTACATGATGTATAATGGGTTTTCTTTAGAGCGGTATTATATACTGCGCTTTTGTAATATCCGTTGCTGATATATCCATTTGAGAAGTGTAATCCTAAACAGAAAACATTTCATATTCGTTTTGGATCAGTGTAAGTAAACTGTAATGTCATCACTCCATCAATCAGGTTGCGTAGAACTCGCGAGATCCATGGATAATTAAGTTATTTCCGTTGTCATTCATGCGTTCAGTGATGCCTCCTCTCTCCCGGAGACCAGTGCCCATCCTTACTGAATCGATACGTCCTCCTAGGTCTTCCTCTTCTTGCATATCTTTTAAAAGTTTTATACAGAGCCACTGAGTGGACCGTGAGCTATGAATGCCTTTGAGCAAGACCTGAGAGCTTCACTCTCCTCTGGGTCACTTTTGAGCTGACCTGACATTTGTAAGGTTTCCATACAGCTCAGAGTTCCTCATTCTCGTTGCAATCTCAACATTCTTGTGTATCACCTATCCACCATCTGAGGTCTTTTTGTAAGGGTCCCGGTCTCTGACCCGTACAACAAAACAAACTCCACTGTGCTGTGAAGAGACATATTCTTAAGTCTTTACGGAGGTCTGATTTCCATACAGACTTCAGGGTGTGCCAGACGCATGACAAAGATATATAGAGCTAATGTGTCACCCCGGGTACTCCAGCAAGTATATCAACAAACTCTGTCTTCCCATCACGTTTCATGACCTTAGCTCTGGTGTTTGAACATATCAGGGATATCAGGCCCAATATCTTGAGGATTCCGTAAGCCCGTAAGATCTTCACCAGGAAGTTTTGGTTCACAGAAGTGGAGGAAAAGTGTTCTGGACAAAGACACAGAGCCCTACAATTACTTCAGTCCACTGGGCAGTGATCATTCGGCTTGTTATGAGCGATGGAGAGCCTAAGAAGGAGCAGAGCTAAGCCCTGAAGAATTGCCTATGATTGGGGAGCATTAAAGGAAGATCGGGAGCTACAGGTGAAATACACTGTGGAGTTGAGGTACAGGTTCAATGTTTTGTGTAGAGGGAATGATGACTGCGAGTAGGAGGCAAGTAGCGAGTGTGCGACAAAGAGGTATTAATTCTTCATCACTGCAGAAGCAGAATCAGGAGAGACCCTGGTGCTGGAGAGGAAGAAGAAGATGAGACTACTCTGACGATCCAGCACCAGGGTCTCTCCTGATTCTGCTTCTGCAGTGATGAAGAATTAATACCCTGGTGCTGGAGAGGAAGAAGAAGATGAGACTACTCTGACGATCCCAGAGTGTGTGCAGCCAGAGAACACCTGAGAGCTACTAGGGACGATTTCCATGCTGATCCTTCAGAGTAGTGAAAGAGTGTGTTGAGAATAGGAAGGAGGAATTACAACTACACTGAGACGAGGGAGGAGGTGCTGATTGTGAGGATCAAGAGTTGGGAGAATAGCAGACATGTGTAAGAGTAAAAAGAGCTGGATGATCATCAAGAAACCATGGGGAAGAAGATAGAGAGTTCAAGTGAGACCCAAGGTATAGGCCATGCGGATAGGAAGGGGAAGTGGCTGGAACATTTTAAGACCCTACTAGGACAACCTCCTGCAACGGCCCAGAACACCAGGTAGATCAGGCATCTATTCAAGGATACGGATATCGAGACGGGGAATCAAGGAGGGTAAGGCGTATGGAGAGGATGGAGTGGTATCAGAGGTGATGAAGAGGTGTGATTTTGGTGATATCATCACCAAAATAAGTAATCAGGCACTGGAGAATGGTGTTGTCCCAGATCAATGGAAGATTAGTTACATCGGTTACAGCTCGTTATTCCGAAGGTTCGTAATTCCGAAGGTTTGTTATTCCGAAGGTTCGTTATTCCGAAACACGCAAATTGCGTATACCTAGATGTTCGTTAGTCCGAAAATGAAAAAAATGGTTCGTTAATCCGAACATTTGTGGAGTTATTCCGAAGGTTCGTTAGTCCGAAAGTTCGTTAGTCCGAAAATGAAATAAAGTTCGTTATTCCGAAGGTTTGTTAATCCGAAAAATGAAATAAGGTTCGTTATTCCGAAGGTTCGTTTATCCGAAAATAAAGTAAGGTTCGTTATTCCGAAGGTTCGATAGTCCGAAAATGAAATAAGGTTCGTTAGTCCGAAAATGATTTAAAGTTCGTAAGTCCGAAAATGAAATAAGGTTCGTAAGTCTAAAAATACAGTAATCTGTGGCGAAGTCGGGAAAGCCGGGTGGGACGGACGTTGGGAAAATCACCCTTTCTGTTCAATAGTTATGGGGGGAGGGACTGATCTATCGTGACCAGGGGCGTATACATACGCAGGATTCTTTCAAAGGGGGTGATCATAGGCTTCTGGGACTAGTTCATTTTCAATCCTGAATCCATGCAAGAATCGATGTTATGTTTACCGCTCTTCGCCAGTCCTGCTGATGTCGGGGGGGGGGGGTCATGCATTTTATCATTGTTTTGTCCATGTTCGAAGATCCATTCTCGATTAGATGTTTACCACTTGTAACCTTAAACATGTCGCTCGGAGGGGGCCGGGGGGGGGGGCTTGTTTGGACCAGAATAGAAGGAGTGTTTAACACTCCAAACAGGGGCGTCGATCCCCTTTTTTATGGGGGGGGGGGGGGAACAGCCATCCATAGATAGCGTGGGGGGGGGGATACACACTAATTTTTTAAAGTATAAAATAAACAATGCTCGCTGTGTATGTGGAGGGAACCCTTAATAGCAAAGCTTGTGAATCAGGTTCTCATGGAGAGTAGTAGTATTATTTTCTATTACAACTACTTTTTATTCATCTGTTAGTAATTAGGATCTGGAGGAGCATTGTTAAGCATAACTTTCACTATTTATTAATGTCACTTTTCTCTTCTGTATGTATATATACCCCCCCCCCCCTCCCCGTCCCCCTCTGACTAGGCTAATGTCAAAGGCTCGAAGAGTCAGTATCATGTATGGAATAGCTATAATTATCTAAAACTATTAATATTATTGCTTTGCCTAGTACCTAACCATTGTAACGAAATGAGCTCAATTTTTTTCCTTGGGAAGGGGGGGGGGGGTGAGATTGGAATGCATCGAAAGAAGGATTTCAGGGGTTCTATGTACAAATCTAACCCCATCGCCTCAGCACACACATTTGTTTTTTGTAACAAAATATGCAGACATTGGTATCAATATGCATATAGCACATCACTTTATTTGAAATACGATAAAACAGCAATGTAGATGATATGCCTTATTCAAGGGCATAAGTGCCTGCCTGGGTTCGAACCCCGGACCTTCGCGTCTACAGTCAAGCGCCTTAAACCATACGACACCTCTGCATACACATACACACTTTTTTTAACACGTGCAAACGTTGGTATCAATAATTCCTGTAACATTTTAATTTGTTTAATGTATACGATAAAAGAGCAATGTAGGTGAAATGCTTTGCTCAAGGACATAAGTGCCGTGCCGGGAATCGAAGCCCCGATTTCGCGTCGCCAGTCAAGCGCCTTAGACCACTCGACCACGGCACCTCCACGGCACACACAACACACACACCCGCACACAATGCTGTTCCGGAGAAACGAACTGGAATACAATACCAGGTGATAATGAAAATGATAATGAAATAAAAACAATAATTATAATTGCTTTTATAATTTTTACCATGATTAATAGTATTATCACCATTACTACCATCATTATCATTCTTATTCATATTTATAGTTTTGTTTTATCATCGTTATTATTACTGATATCATCAATGTTATCGTTATTATCATTATCATTAGCAGCAGAAGCTGTTCAAATAAATAATGACCCCCTCGAAAAAAACCCAGAATAAACCACTACCCGTCACCCCCCCCCCCCCAAAAAAAAAAAAAAAAAAAAAAAAAATCCCTCTTGCCTGGAGGTAAGTTACGGATGACCCACAAACAGCCCCCAGCACTCTAAATCCATTCGCTCAGGCGGCAATTGCTGAGACAAAATCAAGATCAAAATTCTTGATCTACGCCATTTTTTGATGGAACATAAATTATGCTCTGCCGAAAAATATACAAATGTATCATCCTCCGCTGAGACTATACCAATATCTTTATTGCGTAATTTGTTACTTAAGAAGTTTATTTCATTTTCGGAATGACGAACCTTATTTTATTTTCGGAATAACGAACCTTATTTCATTTTCGGACTAACGAACCTTCGGAATAACGAACCTTATTTCATTTTCGAAATAACGAACCTTTGGAACAACGAACCTTCGGAGGGCGAACCTTCGGAATAACGAACATCACCCGTTACATCATCCCCGTACCAAAGAAACGTGACCTCCCTTATCATGCTTATCAACAACAACATGGGGAATCTCACTGATGTCACTTTTTGCAAAGACCCTCAGCAGGATGATTCTGAACTGTATTGACCCAAGAATTAACAAAAAGCTCAGATACAACCAGAATGGCTTCAGATTAACCCATAGAGATACAGTGTCACCTTTAGCAGTATCTGTTGGTCCAGAATATTGGGCAGTACATATCATACATGAGCAGAAAGAGAAAAATGCACTGACAAATTTGAGCCCATTCCCATCACGCACTGTATGGTGTGGCGTTCTCGAATTAGGGCAGTTTAAGTGTAACTAATCATTAAACTCTTTAAATTGGCAATGCAGTGAATAATATCTAATCACTATTTCTGTGTTCAAATTGGCAATTTCTGATTCAATTTTACAATTATATTTCTTTTTGGTTTATGTTATATCCATATTGATTTTTTTTCAAGCTATGTAAACATGGAAAAAAATGATTTGTATTGCCAATTTGAGGATTGAAGACGATTAATTTAGACCTCAAGAAAGCTCTGTACTGCTATGGGTTAAAGGGAAGATCCACCACCAGTCACATTTAATAGGAGGATTCCTGAGGATACCAGAGAGAACAGACTCTGCATTGTCATGGTGTTCATTGACCTCAGAAAGGCCTTTGACTGCCCGATGAAGATTCTACAGGCTTATGGAATCCCCTCCCTTATAAAAACAACACAAACACAAGAATGTTGAGGACGGCTCTGAGAGTCAACCAGATCGCAACGAGAATGAGGAACTCTGAGCTGTACAGAAACTTTCCAAAGGTCAGCTCAAAAATGACCCAGCGGAGTCTTTCGGGTAATGCTCAACGGCATCCAGAGCTCATAGTACACTCAGTGGCCCTGTGGAAACTCTTCTTGGATATGCAAGAGGAAGACCTAGGAGGACTTCATTAAGGATGCACTCCGTGAATCTTGAGAGTTCTACCCTACTTGATTGACTGATTGATTTATTGATAGATAATATTACGGTCTACTTACACTGATACTTGATAAAATGTTCAGGATCACACATCTCAAACTGACATATCCGCACCGAATATTACAAAGGCGCTGTATAACTTAGTGCTCTAACAAATTATAGTTCATACCGTTTGCGACCTTCTGAAGTTTTTCAAATGCATTTATCATAGACAAATGTCTTACTACAATATGGTTTCCTGTTACAAGATGTTGCTGTCTGGGCTCCTGACTAGCATAGTCACGTCCCTGTTCCTTGCTATAGCCTAACTGCAGTAGAAAACCACTCGCCAATTCTGTTTCTTCTTGATCTGACTTTAAGTCTGATACCTATGTAGTGTTTCCTTTCTGTTCTTTGAAGTGAAAACAGTTGCGTCTCCTTCGATTTAGAAGATCACCTTCCTTCCAAGCATCTTTGAACAAATACTCTTTTGGGAAGGGGGGATACACCTGTCCAACACCCTTCCCTTGTTCGGTCGCTTTACTATACCTTGCTTGCTTGTTCCCTCAAATATTTACAATTTCTTGTCTCTGCCCAGAAGAAAAAAAATCCCTTTGCAGTTTTAAAGTTGAAATTGAAGGATGTTGTGCACGTTTTGGGTGGAATTTTTGGAAATTTCACAATAAAAGACATTTTTATACGCAGCGGAGGGGGGGGGGGGGAGGCAACTGTCCACCCCTGATGAGTACGGTAAGGCCATGAACTGTTGAAATATTCTTTCATTCAGTGTCAGTCTACGAAATGATAATGGTAATGTTTGCTATAAGTGGAATACGGATGTGTAATAAGCAGGATACCTGGAAGGATGATTGTTATTATGCAAATTTCATATAGTAAGTATAAAATGTAAGACTATTTTGAAGTGTGGTATTAACACATTATCGTGAATCGGCTGTTATCTAGACTACAGTGAGGATTGGATGTATGGACTAATAGCATTTCTCTGATTGATATGACATATGTTTGATTGAAAGATACCATAAATTGTCATTTCATACAAGTGATTTCTTCTACTGAGTTTTTAATACAACGTACATGTAATATATCCTACTGAAACCGCCGACTATACTATGAGGCTAAACCTATATTACACTTAATCATGTTAATATATATTAAATTTCGGTCGTATTACAGGCTAATTGATTTTGGAAATAATTGGTTTCAGCTTTCTAATTATCAAAGGAATAACAACTGCTCACATAGTCTTCCAAAATAGATCGATAATTACATGACACACTATTGATGTTCACTTATATACTATTCATGTTATATTAATTATATGGGTACAGCAGTAAAAACTATATTTATTAAAAAGAAAACATGTAGTGGCCTTCTACTAACAAGCAAAAAGCATTACTCAATAATTAATGAAGTTTTGATAATATCTACTGGACATTTCAGGTACGTTCCATAGCTGGAACCTAAAAAACAGGGGAAAAAATCTTGAAAAAAAGTACCTTGACCTTAGTTGGAAAAGGGGCTGGAAACATAGCGTAGGGGGCATGTGATCTTTGAAACATCTTTTTTCTATAAGTAGAGATATAAATGAAGAGAATGATGTGATGTTTGGCAGAAAATATATTATTGGTAGTGCATGAAAAAGAAAATAAAACTTGAAATCGACTTTTGAAAATATTTGAAACAGGAAATCTCCATATTTAATGATATGCAAATTTTATGGCCTAATTTGCATATGAGAATGAAAATATAAATAGCTAAAATTTTGCATGTTGATTGCTAATGAGATGAAAACTTATGATAGAAAGTTCAACCAAATTGAGCCTATGTTAACTGAGATAGAGCCCATTTAAAATCATTAAAAATGGCATATCTCAAGAAAAGGGTCAAAATTTGAAAAACGTGGATTTTGACATTGATTTAAAGAATGGCTTTAAAAACATAATGCATTTGAGTTTATTCCTGGAAACATTTGTTTTTCTGACACTAGAGAAACTAACGAACAAAATGATACCCAAGACGGAGGGTCAGGGGGGGGGGTTCACGGTAGCCCCCTCTGGCCCACCGACTGTCATTGTCTTGCACCTATGCTGTCCAATCAAGTCCACTGCATCAGTAAATTAGGCTGCGAGAATGGTTTGTGGTGGGTTTTTTTTTCTTACTATCTAAACCCCAAAATTATTCTTCATTCCACTACCTAATCTTGTAAATCTGACAGTGTATCTACACTCAGAAAATTGGGCAATATTTTACCCAACACTTTGCCCAACGTTTGGCCAGTAGTCAATCCAACCAATTGTTGGGCAATGTTTTGCCTGATGTTATGGGTAAATGCTAATACCCAACCTTTGCGCAAAATATTTGACCAGAAAATGGGCTTTAAATTTTACAGTTATTAGTGATGCCTGATTCTAGAAATATTTTTCTAGTTTTTGAAATATACCTTTTACACAAAATATCCTGTCAATGGATGATCTGCTGTTTTGCTGGGGACTGGAAAGCCTGATAGTACCCTTGCCTTTTCAAGACGAGTTCTTCGTGAAATACAAAATCCTCTGAAATGCATATCTATCATGATTGTAGTGCCTTGAGTGACATTTGAATTAGAATGTGCCTTAAGAAATCTATATCAATTATTATTACCGATTGTAGCCTATTCAACGTTTTGCGTCAAACCTACATGTACAGCACTTGTAAGCGAAACAAGCAGCGGTGCGTTATGGATTTAATGAGCTTTGCCACGAAAAGTACGAATGCAAGATTATTGGGGCTGTGTCCAAACTAATCAAAGTTTGGACATTCACATGCACAGCGCCAAGACCAAGGCTAATCAAGCCATAACGCACCGCTGCTTGCTTTGCGTCACTTCTGCTAACTATACAGCTATACGTGAAACGCAGTACGTTGGATACATAAATTCATGTAGGTAATTTAGAGGATTTCGTATTTAAAAGAACATACCTTGAAAATGTACTATCAGGCTTTTCAGATCCCGGGAGTAGGTCGTCCATTGACAGGATCTTTCGTTGTAAGCCGTGTTATGTATATTCAAATATATATTCAATAAGGTAGAACTTCGGGAAAGTGTCACGACTTTGTGTGTTGATCTGCACAATTCACGCTGCTGGCGAGGCGAAGCTCATGGTGTCCATTGCCCATTCGACGGCAAAGGAAACGTTGATTTCCCAACAAAATGGCCTTTGCCATTGGGTAGCTTAAAACTTCATTCTATTGCTCAGTTTTTTGGTCAAGTTTTACCCAACCAATTTTTTTACCAACATAAAAATTACCTATTTTTTTCACAGTGTAATGATAATTATCGAGAGTTAAGATTGGTTATTTTAAAGCAGATTCCCGAAAAAGATGGTGTCGTTATCATGATAATTTCAACTTCTCAAATTACGAAACACAATCCTGATATTCCTACTCTGATAACTAATTTCAGCATTCGATTGCCGGATCCAGGGAGCGAAAAAAAAACTTTCGCTGCGATTGTTTTCGGCTCAGTCTCCGTTCATGGTCCTCCTATAGGGTATTGCACGACTCTTCCAGTTTGTCCCATTATGCATGGTTTTATGTAGGTACCTGATATTTCGCTTATGGTTAGTCGATTTTCTCCAGGATTTCTATATATTATAGCTTAGACAATTGCATTAACGAGACATTAACGTTTATTTTTTATTTTAACAACGGTATCATAATCCAATTTTGCAACAAATGGATGCATGTATTCCCCCCCCCCCCATTTTTTACGTGTATTCTCTATGGGACGCCTCTTTCTCAAATCCTGATTCTACATTCCAGTCTTCTTTGAGCAATACAGTGGTTATTTTTCCTCGTTTTTCGTGGAGCTTCGAATATGTTTTAGCTGATAAAATTTTGTACAAAGAGGGTGACATTGATTTTTAATCAAAACTTTGACAGACCACCTAATTCGTCCCCAGTGACGAATTCAAATGTCTCGTTTTATAAGTGAGTTCCTAAATCAGCAAAAGCGTTCTCGCGTTTCCAAATTCTGTTAAAACTTACTAATAAATTCCTCCACAGTCTCCCTTCTACCTTTTGGGGGAGAGGCCCTTGATCCTTCATAGTTTGCATGAAATACTGACTTTTCCCAAAAAGCAATGTAAGGCTGGGCAAACTTTGGTCCAAAGTGCTGTTGATTCAATTGCTCGCAGACTACGAAACAGTGCCGACAATGTTGCTTTCCATTATGGTGGCCCTAAAGTACGCTCGACAACACGTCATGTGAGCCGTGAATTTCGCAACCAATGGACACGAATTTCGCGACTGGGACGCAAAGTGCGCGTCCCGGCTCACGAGTTTCACGTCCCGGGTGATGAATTTCGCGCCTGGGACATAAAGTTCGTACATCTCAAGTCAAGAATTTCGTGTCCCGGGTTCATGAATTTCGCGTCCCGGGTCAAGAGTTTTGCGTCACAGGTCACGAATTTCGCGACTGGGACGCAAATTTCGCATCCAATGGCCTCGAAATTCCCATCGCACATTCAGGGCCACCATACATAATACCGTTTGTCAGTAAAGATAACGGTTCAACGTCCAACCAACTTTAGCTGACCAAGTGTGGCCTCAATTGTCTACAATGGCCGACAGGTCCCAACGTTTACATTTCTTTTCTTTTTCAAAGGCAAAAACTTTATAGGCGAAATAATGTCAAACTTT
>CM057160.1:5320015-5490163 GCA_029962745.1 Echinometra lucunter
ATTCGTTTTGCTGTAGAAGAAAGAAGATACGACCGCCTTATCATGTACACCGAAGCTGGCTTTTTTAAGGGGCTGTCTAAATGCACACCTCTGGGCCGGTATTAAATTCAATACTTAAGTCAGAAATATGAGTATTTTGCTCAGTTTTTTACTTAGTTAAAATACTTAGCAAAATTTGGTATTCAATTTTGGCTATGTATTTTACTCTAAATCTAAGTCACCTACCTAGGAGACTTAAACCAATTATTTGGGAGGCCTTTATTGGCAGGCATAGGTTGTTTATACGCAGTCATCATGAGCTGCGCAGAATTATATCACAGCGTATTCGAGCCACAGAAATAGTCTTCTATTTCTGTGATTCGAGTGTATTTGATGCGACATGTTAATTGTGAATTGAAAATATGACGTCACAATGCATATCAGTAAGAATTTTGGCTTAAAGTTGGCTTACTAAAGTAAAATGAAAGTATTGAATTGAATATGACTTAAGCAAATTTCTTAGCCAAGTAAAATACTTAGTAAAAGTTTTACTTAATCCAAGTATTGAATTGAATACCGGCCCTGGGCCTCGTTTCATGAAAACCTGTTATCAATAGCAAGTTGCTATAACTGTTGTAAACTACTGAAATCCTTGCATCTGATTGGCCGAGAGCAAATTTGTCACAAAAATGTGGTAGGCCTAATTGTTATGATAACAAGTTTTATGAAAAAGAGCCGGGGGTGTTTCACATAGAGTTAAGTTGGACCTTAGACTCATGCGTAAGCGCCATAATGCGCTCTAGTATTTAAAGCGTAATCTCACTGACTTCCCAATAGCCCGCGTCCCCTGTGCATGATCGGACCAAACAGCACGCAAGTAGGAATTTTGATAAGTGCAAATTTAAGTCCAACTTAAATTTTTTGAAACACACTCCTGGTTCGGCTTAACTTATGGAACAGTCATCTGGCTAATCAAACAAGCACACAAAAATCTATGGTGGCCCTGAAGTACGCTCGACAACAGGTCATGTGCGACGTGAATTTCGCGGCCAACTTTGCGTCCCAGTCGCCAAATTCATGACCCGTGACGCGAAGTTCAGGACCCGGGATGCGAAATTCAAGACCTGGGATGCGAAATTCAGGACCCGTGGCGCGAAGTTCACGTTGCACATGACCCGTTGTCGAGCTTACTTCAGGGCCACCATACAAATCCAAGATGGTGTCGAAAAACACGTTCTGCACGGTGAGACCCCCTGCGTTTACTAACCCCTTATGCCGCTGTCTCCAGTCACCTGACCCTGTCCTACTGCTGGACTCTGCTGACTCCCCACCCCACCCTCCTGCACTCACACACACGCCTAAGTCTTTGACCATACCACTTGCTAGACAGAAATCCATTGCTCTAATGGTTGTTGATACCTGAACGGTCCTAACGATACTTTCTTCTTTACTTCAACTAAAAAATATGAAGACAACCTGACGATATTGTCAGAGTTTCTTTGCCACTTTCTGTACCACTTTCTACATTATGTGGGTATGAAAGGACAGTGTTCCTGGGCTTCCGAGTGATGGATTTAAAAAAAAAAACAGCACATCTGACAGATCGATAATCTGAGGAATTTCTGGATGGCACAGTGGTCTTGAATCCATAATGCTGCAAACTGAACGTCTGACAGATGCTTCATACTTTTTTTCTGCCAAAGTATCGATCTTACAGAGCGTCGCTCTGATTTATCTCGACTAATTTCGTCTCTGTGGCTTTGCGTCCCCCACAGTGGTGATTTTGAATGATATCAAAAAGTGATCGTCACCTGTCATTTCTAAAATGGGGTTCTTGTTTCCTCTGATACTGTCCGTTTCCCATCTGTTTAGATACAGCGATATCTTCACTCCACATGCTATAAATTATTCTTTTTCCTGCACTTTCGAGGGGTCAGCAACTGGATAGGGGTGACGAACTAGCTGTATCATTTGTAAACTCGACTTTTCACGTAAAGACTTATCATAAGCGCCGCTTGAGACACCTTTGTTAGTAGTCTGTCCCATGGCAAAGATTTCATCAACGGGGAAGTTACGGAATCTCTTTCGGACTTACTGCATGGTAAAACAAGATTTATAATGTTCACAGTTTTACCAAGTAATTTCAACCTGGGTCACTAATTTTGCCACTTATTTGGCTTTACGTCCTTTTTACTGCATTTTGCGCTGTTTTACGTAGTGGATATACTGCCAAATATGAACTGGCGATTAAACATGTTAAATGACTGATCTGTAATGGAATTCTTCATGTATCGTTATTTTGTAGAAAACAGTCAGCCCTACAGGGCGCCCATGGCTAGCTCTTCCATAAGACTCTGTCCACGAAATTACCTTCTCAGCAGGAGAAACATATTTGGCTTAAGTTTCCCTAACTCTTTTCAGTGTATTGATCACCTGTTAGCAATCAGAACCAGGGTGACGAACTGGGCCTGATGGGCAGAAGAGTTCGAGTTTGCTTCTCTAAAAACTCATTTGTGGTAATGCTTTCCGGGTGATGTTCGTTATTCCGAAGGTTCGTTATTCCGAAGGTTCAAATACTCCGAAGGTTCGTTATTTCGAAGGTTCGCAATTCCGAAGGTTCGTTATTTCGAAAATGAAATAAGGTTCGTTATTCCGAAGGTTCGTTAATCCGAAAATGAAATAAGGTTCGTTAGTCCGAAAATGAAATAAGGTTCGTTAGTCCGAAAATGAAATAAGGTTCGTTAGTCCGAAAATGAAATAAGGTTCGTTATTCCGAAAATGAAATAAACTTCTTAAGTAACAAATACGGTGTTTTGATTAAAAAATAGTAGGATATTACGCAATAAAAATATTGGTATAGTCTCAACAGAGGATGATACATTTGTATATTTTTCGGCAGAGCATAATTATGTTGCATCAAAAAGTGGCGTAGATCAAGAATTTTGATTTTGATTTTATCTGAGCAATTGCCGCCGGAGCGAATGGATTTAGAGTGTCGGGGGCTGTTTGTGGGTCATCCGTAACTTACCTCCAGGCAAAAGGGATTTTTTTTGGGGGGGGGGGGTGACGGGTGTGGTTTATTCTGGGGGTTTTTTCGAGGGGGTCATTATTTATTTTAACAGCTTCTGCTGCTAATAATAATGATAATAACGATAACATTGATGATATCAGTAATAATAACGATGATAAAACAAAAATATAAATATGAATAGGAATGATAATGATGGTAGTAATGGTGATAATACTATTAATCATGGTAAACATTATAAAAGCAATTATAATTATTGTTTTTATTTCATTATCATTATCATGTGGGATTTGAAGAGGTATTGTATTCCAGTTCGTTTCCCCGGAACAGCATTGTGTGCGGGTGTGTGTGTTGTGTGTGCCGTGGAGGTGCCGTGGTCGAGTGGTCTAAGGCGCTTGACTGGAGACGCGAAAGTCGGGGGTTCGATTCCCGGCACGCACTTATGCCCTTGAGCAAGGCATTTCATCTACATTGCTCTTTTATCGTATACATCAAATAAATTAAAATGCTACAGGCATTATTGATACCAACGAGTACACGTGTTAAAAAAGGGTGTGTATGTGTATGTAGAGGTGTCGTATGGTTTAAGGCGCTTGACTGTAGACGCGGGGTTCGAACCCAGGCACGGCACTTATGCCCTTGAACAAGGCATTTCATATACATTGCTGTTTTATCGTATTTCAAATAAAGTGATGTGCTATATGCATATTGATACCAACGTGTGCATATTTTGTTACAAAAAACAAATGTGTGTGCTGAGGCGATGGGGTTAGGTTTGTACCTAGAACCCCTGAAATCCTTGTTTCGATGCATGCCAATCTCATCCCCCCCCCCCCTTCCAAAGGAAAAAAAAAGTCTGAGCTCATTTTGTTACAATGGTGAGGTACTAGGCAAAGCAATAATATCAATAGTTTTAGATACTTATAGCTATTCCATACATGATACTTGATACTGACTCTTCGAGCCTTTGACATTAGCCTAGTCAGAGGGGGACGGGGAGGGGGGGGGGTATATATACATACAGAAGAGAAAAGTGACATTAATAAATAGTGAAAGTTATGCTTAACAATGCTCCTCCAGATCCTAATTACTAACAGATGAATAAAAAGTAGTTGTAATTGAAAATAATACTACTACTCTCCATGAGAACCTGATTCACAAGCTTTGCTATTAAAGGTTTCCTCCACATACACAGCGAGCATTGTTTATTATACTTGCGAAATTAGTGTGTATCCCCCCCCCCATTCCAAAATGTTGGCCACGCTATAGCAACGGATGGCTGTTCCCCCCCCCCCCCCCTCCCATCAAAAAAGGGGGGATCGACGCCCCTGCTTGGGGTGTTAAACACTCCTTCTATTCTATTCCAAACAAGCCCCCTCCGGCCCCCTCCGGCCCCCTCCGAGCGACATTTTTAAGGTTTACAAGTGGTAAACATCTAATCGAGAATGGATCTTCGAACATGGACAAAACAATGATAAAATGCATGAACCCCCCCCCCCCCCCGACATCAGCAGATATGACTAAAGCTTGACCTTTTATTCTTCAGAAAATCCGCTCCCTTAGTTTGCAATAATATTTGCATCAATTTTCTCCACCTCTTTGTCAACTACAGAATGAAAAAAAAATGAAAAATGAAAGAATAGAAAAGCAATTGATTCTGCATTACTTCATTCATTAGAAAAATTCTGGCGTATTGTATATCGTTGTTAACTTTATTTGATACGTAGGCCTATCAAATTGAATGTTTTTTATTACCACTATGATTTCTTGATTGTTTGGTTGTGGTTTTTTTTGTATACGTTCTGAACTTTCGGTAGCAAGTTTGCTGCGTTTCTTTGCCCTCGCGCATCAGAAAATATTGATTAGTTCGCTCAAGACCCTAGAAGGTTGACTTATTCTCTAGAATTAGAAATTGATTGCTGCCGCTCCATTCTCGATTCTCTATAAAAAAAAAAAATAATAACTATTAGTGAACACACTCAACAACTTTTAAGTTAATATCAATTAAATATCAAATTCTAAAAATCTTTATTAAGCTTAACTTGCCTTTTCAAATCGAAAGAGGACTCTCGTAAGCTTGACTGAAGTCATCAGTCCAAATCAATCAGTGCCACGAGTTTCAGTTTCATTTGTAAGAGCGCCTCCTTGATGCTTCGTCTTAATATTTGGCTGATTGCGTTTCAGCTGTTTTAACCACATGCAGTGACGATCACTTCGTTGATGAAATAGCCCATCTGCATGCTGCTGAGATATTCTTTCGCTTATATCTAGCAGAAGAAATTCAAGTGATCGAATAATTTGCAACGGATCCCCCAAAATCATCTTGACACTAACTTGAAACTGTTGATTTTTTCGTGTGTAACGGTGTATAAATTTAAAATGAATGTTACTTCTGCTAACGTCACCCAGTCCAGCGAGGCAGCCAATGGTCTGTCCCTAGCCACCCTCATCATATACATTTCGTTTAGCTCATTGGGAATAATTGGCAACGGACTCGTCCTCTATGTCATTGCAAGGGTGAAGGAACTACACGATACAACCAATCTCTTAATCGTGAACCAATCGCTCATCGATGGCATATCCTCACTACTTCTACTCGGAAATTTCGTATTACCCAGAACACCACTTCCTAAAGATAACCCTACGCTAGCAAGGTTTCTGTGCAGCTTTTGGTATTCCCAATACCCTTACTGGGCCACCTATGTCGCCACATTGGTCAATCTGCTTATCCTCACCTTGGAGAGATACTTTGCGGTGGTTTATCCTCTACGGTACAGAAGGCATGTCAACGGCAAGCTGGTGATCGGGTTTTCCCTGGCTCCTTGGCTCCTTGGCTTCCTCCAGCAGGTCTATCTGGTAACTATAAGCAAGGTGGAAGATCATTCCTGCCATTTGTTCGTATGGCCTAATAAAATCGTGCAACCGGCAATGGGTATCTACACCTTCGTCATGTACTTTGTCGTCACATTTTCCGCCATGTTTTTCATGTACGTCCGCATCTTGAGGAAACTGCGTGGGGGACCCAAGACGGATGCTGGAAACGTCCATCAGAGGAGAAATTACAAAGAACAAGCTCGCAGGAATGTGGTCAAGACAATGATTTCTTTGAGCATTTGCTATTCCACCTGCTTGGCTCCTGGTCAGTTTACCTACCTTCTCTACTGCAGTGGAGTTGACATCGACCTAGAAGGCACCTTTTATTACATCACGGTCTGTATTGCTTTTATCAACATGTGGATTAATCCCTTTGTGTATGCGTTTCAGTATCATAGATTCCAAAATGGCCTCAAGATCGTGTTTGGTTACCACAGACGTGCTCCGGACGTTCAAGTGCATACCATATGTAGTTTGTCTAAAACAACACCACAAGTGTAGGTTTCCTACTATTCCTACTATTCCTACTATTAATCTAACTTGGTGAGTGTAAGAACGTAATTACGATGATTAACAGCATTTATATGTCACTAACATGATTATGCATAATTTGTTAATTTTTTTATTCTAGCACTTTGAAAATAAGCCTACGCACTACTAAGGGCAAATTCGTTAGTATAAAATGCATGTTAACGCACTTATGTTGCCTCACATCGTCGAAGCCTTTAATGTACAATTTGATTTCCACGGGTTTATAATGTTAAACCAAAATGCAGGAAAAACACTCATTCTCAAAATCTAGTCCAAAAGCTAGTGCTTTTCGAGATGTCGTATATTCACACGCGAAACGTCACGTAAAACCATTACTTTTTCATGGTTTCAACATATTATTAAAATTGCCTGAGAAAGAACGAAACTTTATTATGTGCACTGTAAGCAGGGCCATCTCTAGCGGAGGTGTGGGGGTATGACCCCCCCCCCCCCATCACTAAGATAAAAATTTCTGTCCGCAAAAGAAGGAATGAAAGGAAAGAGAATGAGGGAAGAGAAGGGAGAAGAGAGGAGGAAATGACAAGAAAACAAAAGAGGTAAAGATAAATGGAAAAAAGAAGGGGAAAAGGAAAGGCAGAAAAGGAAACACTGAAAGCGGAAAAACTTGGAAGAGCTCGCTCGCTTCGCTCACTTGCATTTTAAGTCTCTTGACAAATGCCAGTTTATGGAAAGAAATTGGTTTACATCTTGTGTCACTGTCTGATGTTACACTATTCTTTTCATATAATGTTAGTAATATAACTAGAAGGATTCAAGCGGCAAGATGAGCTAAAATAGATAAATTTTCAGGACATAATGGCCTGTGACCAATACCTCGGGGCCTCTCTCATTACAGGGCGGACACCATGTTCGTACACGGACTTTCAAACTGGACCTAAACAAGTAATTATCCTTCGATCTTAGAATACTTTAAACAAGTATTTTGTCATGTTTTCCCCACGCTAGACAAGTATTTTGTCATATTTCCCCACTCTACATAAGTATTTAAACCCAAGCTGTTGTAAAAGTATACCCTTTTTTCCAGATTTTTGCAATTTTGATACCTTTTTTCACTGTACGCGCGTACATCGCCCGTCCGTGAAAAACAACCCTTTTTACGCGTTTTTGTGTACGAGCATGGTGTCCACCTTGTAATGGCAGTGCCCCCCCCCCCCCCCCCGGACCAATGGTTCGGTGTGAAAATGTCAGAGGTAAAAATGCCAGGGGTAAAAATGTCAGAGGTAAAAATGTCAGAGGTAAAAATGTCAGAGGTAAAAATGTCAGAGGTAAAAATATCAGAGGAAAAAATGTCAGAGGAAAAAATGTCAGAGGTAAAAATGTCAGAGGTAAAAATGTCAGAGGTAACAATGTCAGAGGTAAAAACGTCAGAGGTAAAAATGTCAGAGGTAAAAATGTCAGAGGAAAAATGTCAGAGGTAAAAATGTCAGACGTAAAAATGTCAGAGGTAAAAATGTCAGACGTAAAAATGTCAGGGGAAAAATGTCAGAGGTAAATTTGTCAGACGTAAAAATGTCGGAGATAAAAATGTCAGCTCTGAAAATGCCGAAGTGAATGCGTTACAGGTAAGAATATTGAATTTGAAATTAGGAAGAGCACGAGATATTAAAAAAAAAAAAGAATTCATACTGTATAAATGGAGTGATCACAATAATACTGCTCTCTGTAAAAGTGTGTATGTTCAGTCATTCGACTGGCCTACCTGTCTTACTCATTTGATGTGAAAGTGATAATGCTGCCCCATTCAACCACCTAATGAGACCAATCTTGTTTTGGCCGGGAGAACATCCTGGTATGTGCGCATTGCCCAACAGTGTTTTGATCTTCCGAGCACTTATTTAGCTGACTCCAAATATAGCAGCAAACGAATGCCCAGTTCCCTCTCTGTGCATGTTTAAGATTTGGCCGCTTGACACGATTGCACTGTGAAACATATTTATGACAATTTCAGCAAGCGATAAGTAAATCGCGCTTTTTGGGTAAGAAATGTAGCATGGGATGAGGTTCATTATTTTCTTTGTGAAATTAATTAAGTTACAGGATTATATCTAAATGATTTAAGATCTTAAGTGGAATGACAGAATAGTAGATGAACTTAAGAAGGGATATCCACGTTTGATGTTTTGCATATGCTAACACAATTATCTAATTGAATAATTCTCTTTAAAAGTTGTAAATTCCGCAGCGTATCGGATGAAGTATTACAAAAGGTCGAGAAATACAAAAGGTCGAGAAATAGATCGAATTGACGATTCAATTTCGCTTACTTCCTATTCTTCCTTACGTATAAGGACAATAATAGTGAATCATTCGTTCACATATATCGCGCTTAATTGAATAATTCTTTTTAAAAATTGTAAATTCCGCAGCGTATCGGATGAAGTATTACAAAAGGTCGAGAAATGCAAAAGGTCGAGAAATAGATCGAATTGACGATTCAATTTCGCTTACTTCCTATTCTTCCTTACGTATAAGGACAATAATATTGAAGCATTCGTTCACATATACCACGCTTAATTGAATAATCCTTTTTAAAAATTGTAAATTCCGCAGCGTATCGGATGAAGTATTACAAAAGGTCGAGAAATAGATCGAATTAACGATTCAATTTCGCTTACTTCCTATTCTTCCTTACGTATAAGGACAATAATATTTAAGCTTTCGTTCACGTATACCACGCTTTATTGGAGTAGGGGGGGGGGGAGCTTATGAAGAGGAATGTACATATTAAGATCGCGCAGTCGTGTGGTATGTGTGTGGTCAGCTACTCGTGTTACCAACCCATTTTTTTTTCCCACCATCGTTTTTACAATGCCCGTCCCCGCGGTGAAAACGAGGGCAATGCGCGCATACCAGAACGTTCACCCCGCCAACACCATAACCGTTATTTCCAAATGGCCAAGACAAGGTCATTCAAGTATAGACACAGTATGTTTACAGAAAATATTTGAATATATCCCACTCCCCATAATTTCTATAATTCAGTATTCGTACCTGAAACATGTCACTTAAACATTTCCAAATCTGGCATACCTCTGACATTAATTTTTTACCTCTGACATTTTTACCTCTGACATTTTACTTCTGACATTTTTACCTCTGACATTTTCAACCTGTGACATTTTTACCTCTGACATTTTTACCTCTGACATTTTTACCTCTGACATTTTTACCTCTGACATTTTTACCTCTGACATTTTTACCTCTGACATTTTTACCTCTGACATTTTTTCCTCTGACATTTTTTCCTCTGATATTTTTACCTCTGACATTTTTACCTCTGAGATTTTTACCTCTGACATTTTTACCTCTGACATTTTTACCCCTGGTATTTTTACCTCTGACATTTTTACACCGACCCTTCCAAAGGTCTGGACCACGGTGTCTTATGGATCTGTGGGCAATTAGTATATTGGGGTTGACTAAATCAAGATTGGAAGAATTGCGAGTAGGGTAAGGGTGAACAGTTTTGTTTAAAGTATAAACGTTTTGAAATGAAAGTGGGAGCATGTCATTTAGATACTTGAATATAAACAGTAAACTTTGTAGTGAATTAATGTCAAATACTGTTAGAGTTTTTAATTGCTAAAATATTGGTCTGGTATGAGATAAATATTGTGAACCGGTACAAATGCGAAGGGCTTTCTTTCGCAATAAGTAAATAGAGTTGATTTTTGCTTTGTTGCTGGTGGCCCATACTAAATTGCAATATACGGTAATATCAATGAATTACACAGTATAATGAGCATTTTACAAGGGATATATCGCTTTATCTTATACAGTATACCAACATTCCTAGAAATAGAAGTAGTTATTTGACGTATACGTTCGTTCCAATTTAAATTTTCATCGATAATGACACCCCAAAATTTTGTTTGTTGTTTTCTTTCGAGAGGTACATCATCTATAAGTATGTTGTAAGGAAAGTCATTGACATGAGAATTTACGTGTTTAAAATAAATGAAATTAGTTTTATTGATATTAAGGGACAATTTATTGCATTTAAACCACAAAGATAATTTTGGTAACTCATTATTAAGTGTATTTACTAGGGTATTTAAGTTTTATATGAGCAGAAGATGTTGATGTCATCTGCAAATAATATGTAGGATAAGAGAGACGTCGTATTGGTTAAATCATTAATATATATCAAAAAATGTAACGGGCCTAATATTGATCCTTGTGGAACACCGCATTTAATTGGTAGAAAATTTGAAGAAACATTATTATACACTACATATTGTTGTCTGTTAGATAAATAGGTCTTAAACCAGGAGAGAGCAACGCCACGAATTCCATAAGAGTGAAGTTTTTGAAGTAGAATCTGGTGGTCAAGCGTATCAAAAGCTTTTGATAAGTCCATAAATACTCCTATTACATGCTCTTTATTGGCCATGGCATTTGTCATTTTATCATATAATTGTACTAAAGCTAGGTCGGTTGAATGACTTTTTCTGAAACCATATTGATTTAAATTTAAGAAATGAAATGTATCCAAAAACTTATATAGCCTTTTGTAAGTAACCTTTTATAGGATTTTTTTATATGCTGGGGAGAATGGATATAGGCCTGTAATTACTTATTTCATGAGGATTGTCTTTTTTGAAAATAGGTTTACCTTTGCAATTTTTAGGGACTCGCGACATTTCCCAGTGTTAACTGATAGATTAAAACTGTGAGTTAGAGGGGATGCAATGAAATGTATAATTTGTTTAAGGAGGAAATTACTAATTCCATCGCGACCCTGTGATTTGCTTGACTTTAGATTTTTTGTTATTTCGATTATTTAATAAGGATTTGTGGGATTCAAAAATAGTGAAGAAGTTGTAGGTTCAGGGAGAAATTTAGTAAAGCTTTCGTTCGGTTTATTGAGTTTATTTGCTAAATTAGGTCCTATGTTTACGAAAAAAGAATTAAACGTATGAGCTATGTCTTCGGACTTGATGATTGTATTATCCATTGTAAAATTATCATTGGGTGATTCTTTTCTTTTTTTGCCAATCAAATCATTTACAACCTCCCATGTAGATTTCATATTAGATTTTACTCTGTTGAGTTTATCAGAAAAGTATATTTTTCGAGAAGTTCGAATGATATCAGTTAACTTATTTCGGTACGTTTTATATTTGTTTTTATTATCAGTAGTAGAGTTTGTCAAATAAGTCTTACAAAGTTTATGCCTTTTGTGTATGGATCGTAATATTGCTTTTGTTATCCATGGCATTTTACCACCTTTATTATTCTTTTTTGCAGATACCAGAGGGAAATTTTTTCGTAATACATCTGTAAGTTTTAATGAAGATTTTTCGTATGCAATATTTACGTCTGATTCACTATAGATATCCAAACATTCTTCTGACGCTAGATCCCTTTTGAGAGATGCAATGTTTTGGGGTGTTTCCTTCCTGTACGTGCTTGATTTATCTGACCTCTTCATTTAAATATCATTATTACACATTACAAAAATTGGCAGATGGTCAGATATATCGGAGTACAGGAATCCACTAATCATTTCTTTGTCAAAAATATTGGGAAAAAATATTATCTATAAGAGTTGAAGATTGACCATCAATCCTGGATAACAACTGTTGGAGTATCATGATAGCTACTTTGCGATAACAGATCAACATTAAAGTCCCCCATTAAATATAATTGTTTACCTTCTCCCGTAAAAGTATGAAGGCATTTATCAAGATCTTCACAGAATGAATTAATAGGACCATGAGGAGGTCTGTAAATTAAACAACGATTATATTTTTGTTGTTAGAATTTATGATTTCTAAAAACAAAGATTCACTTTGTATTAATGATATTTCTTTTCAGAGTTTAAATTGTAGTTGTTCATTGACATAAAATGCTATACCCCCTCCTCTCTTTTCTTCACGATCTTGTCTGATCAGTGTATATTTTTTCAAGTTAAATAAGTTAGGGGAGGTATTATGAAGCCAAGTTTCCATGACAACAAAAAAGGGAAAATTGTTCAGAGTAAAAGGCATTGTTTCAAGGGAATCGAAATTTTTGCCTAGACTTCTAGCATTTACATGAAGTGGACTACCATGACTAAATCTATGCCCTGTTTTTTTTTTTTTTTTGAAAACTAGAAATCAATTCATCAGTAGAGTAATATTTACTATCAGAGGCTAAACTGTTGGTATTGTAAATGGATAACAGATCTAGGTCAGTAGTCATATAAAATGGTTATTAATACCAATCTATTGTGATTAAAGGTGTGACAATTGGTTCGCATGTGAAGTTTCTGTGTCGTAGTAGTATGACGGTGGTAATGATCATGAGATGGAAAGAGAATGGAATGAGATGTAAGATAGATAGTGACATAAGGGTGAATGATGATGATGATGATGATGATGATGATGATCATGATCATGATGATGATGATAATGAGCTCCTAAAGCGTTAATCAAAGAATTAACTTTCATAATGGCAAGTTCACTGATTTTGAGCACCTCAACCATGAAATATATTAAACTTATGGAACCCTAATGAACACTATGTCTCGGCACCGCTGCATCACATGACAACATATGTAATGTTTGATTATGTATTTATATGTAATGATACGGTAATGTCATAATTAATTTATCAAGAGTCAATCCGTTCGAAAAATATAATATGCAAATGAATTTGGCCCGACATTAAAGTGAGGTTAATTCTTATCATGAAAGAGAGCAGGCACAGAGACATAGGTTGCACCCGTGTGCATATAACTTCCTTAATATGTATTATAGATGCAATAAACAGATAGGGTATTTAATATTCAATTATAAATCATAATTTGGAAATGCAATATTGTAAAGGCAAAATTAAAAGAAGAAGAACTAAATTATTGAATACAGGAGTATGCAACTTTACTCATTTGCTTTGATATTACATAAATCGATCATGCTACTTTTCAATACGTATTTAACAACAACAATGAACGTACATCGAAATTGTAATTCCAGATTTGTAATATTTACAAAACTATCAGTATGCAATCCAACACGCGTAACATTGCTTCTCATAAGAAGCTTTTAAATGAAAAGAAGAAAATAAAATTATCATAATCGTATCGCCGCTTGGTGCGTATATTGAATATCAATACATTGGAACACGAACTACAAAAAATAAAAATAAATTTGGCCTCAAATTGAATTCAGTGCCACCGATATACATATTTTGGCAAATTTTAGAAAAGAATAACAAAAACAAACAAAAAAGATGTCAGTATCGATTCATAATGAAATATCCGCGAAGCCTCTTTTTAGAGGAATACACATATAATCGAATACTCTTTTTTCCCCTTATTTCTTTTTCATGTAACATATTATACTAATTAGGAATGCTCAAAATACAAAATGCGAATTCAAACATGAAAAAAAAAATGTTAGAAGGCATTCATTTTGATCTGCCGTTGCTGATAACTGTCATGATACATACAAAATGATAAAAGTGATAAATCAATATCCATTCTTTCTTCAATCTTTCCTTTCCTTAATCGCAATGTCTTTATGCAAAGTCTTTTTTCCCCAAATAATTATTTTCTATGGTCCAGTATATGTCAGAGGGTAAAATACAAAATCAAGTATCTATCAGCAATAACTGGTTACGATCTTTATCTGCATTCGAGACTCTGCCAACATAGCACTCTTCGTTATTAACTTACAACACGTATATAAAGAAAAGATTTATAAAAAAAAAAACAATATCAATACATTGGCACAAGAGTGTCAAAAACAAGATGTCAGTATCGATTCATACTGAAATATCCGCATAGCCTCATGTTAGAGGAAATACACAAATGATCGAATACTCTTTTTTTTTCCCCTACATTTCTTTTACATGCAACAGATTAAACTCATTTAGAATGCTCGAAAAAATAACAAAATGCAAATTCAAACATGAAAATGAGGGTGTAAAGATACAGCGAGACCCAGTGATTTTAACGACGTTCTTTAACATTCTTTTGTATAATCTCCAATACAGAAAGTGTTTCACTCACAAAAACGCAAAGAGTGCACTCTAGCGTCCACCAGACCCATCCTTTCGGTTTCTTTCACTCTTTTTTCTCTCTGTAACGACGGAGATGTTTACGAATGCTTTTCACTGAAGAAAAAAGAAGGTAAATATATTGAAAACAGCATAATATCATGTAGCTATAGCTCTGTTAACTAGATGTAAACACAGTGAACATTCTTAAAGCTATAATTCTAACGAAAATGATACACTTATCAAAAGGCATGTTTGATTATGGAATTTCAAAGTGGGAAAAATTATGAAGTCAGCAGTAAAGTAAAGGACTATAGTAAGGAGATCTAAAATCGATGATTCAAATATTGGCATAATACGGTGTATTAACTTACTGATGGAGCGGTTTTTCTTCGTTTTCTCCTTGATGACCGGAGGTTCGATTGCGTCAACATCGCTTTCATCCTCAGAGACGATGTCGGTCGAACTTTGGTTGATTCGGTCAGCGATATCCAGACTACTGTTGAAGGAAGCTGCCCATGATAGGGAGATCGAATCTCCATATCATATCTACTTTGGTACCTATGTAGGCCAAAAATGCAAAAAAAAATAATATAGGTTCATGTGCTTATTTTTTTTCTACGGGACTTTGAAGTTGCCATAATTGGACGGCAGATAAAATGACGCAATCAAGAGATTTAGGCCTCTATTAGACCTCACGATTTCGACAAACGAGTATAAATCACTTTTACTCTGTCAAAACCCTATTAAACTTCATCAAATCTTCCAGATTTGTAGCGAAATGTATGACAAAGGTGGAAAGACTCTTTAGACTGGGCCATATGTACTTCTCTTTAAACTAGCAGCGCCCTCATGTGGCGAAAATGGTGCCAAAAAGGACAAAAAACATAATCTTAGAGGCTTGGAATCTAGACGAAAAATAAAAAGGACAGTTTAAGCTGCACTTTATTCAAAATCCATGTCATTTTCATGAAAATGAGCAGAGTTGTAGAGGAATGTCTACTGAAGGGGTAAACACATTAAAAAAGGGGGTTCATGTGCTCGTTTTCAAGCTGTCGGCGCCCTAATGGCTGCGAATCGGCTTGAAAACCACAAAAACGCGCCAAAAATACTGAGAATCTAATCCAAAATACGACCGATTCAATTTTATGGTCCCAAACATTCAAAACCCATGTCATATTCGTCTTTCTCTCTAGAATGGTAGAGGAAAGTATACTGAAGAGATTAAAACATTAAAAAAGTGGGGTCCATGTGCTTGTTTTTGAACTATCGTCCCCCTGATATTTGCGAATTGGCTTGAAAACCACAAAAACGCGCCAAAAACATGCAAAAGGCTGAGGACGTCATGCAAAAGGCTGAGAATCTAATCCAAAATACGGCCGATTCAATTTTATGGCCCCAAACATTCAAAACCCATGTCATATTCATCTTTCTCTCTAGAATTGTAGAGGAGAGTATACTGAAGAGATTAAAACATTAAAAAAGTGGGGTCCATGTGCTTGTTTTTGAAATATCGTCGCCCTTATAGTTGCGAATCGGCTTGAAAACCACAAAAACGCGCCAAAAACATGCAAAAGGCTGAGGATCTAATCCAAAACACGAATGACTCAAATTTATGGTCCCAAATATTCAAAACCCATGTCAAATTCGTCTTTCTCTCTAGAATGGTAGAGGAAAGTATACTGAAGAGATTAAAAAATTTAAAAAGTGGGGTCCATGTGCTCGTTTTTGAAATATCGTCGCCCTAATAGTTGCGAATCGGCTTGAAAACTATAAAAACGCGCCAAAAACATGCAAAAGGCTGAGGATCTAATCCAAAATACGGATGACTCAAATTTATGGTCCCAAATATTCAAAACCCATGTCATATTCGTCTTTCTCTCTAGAATGGTACAAGAAAGTATACTGAAGAGATTGAAACATTGAAAAAGTGGGGTCCATGTGCTTGTTTTTAAACTATCGTCGCCCTAACAGTTGCGAATCGGCTTGAAAACCACAAAACGCGCCAAAAACATGCAACAGGCTGAGAATCTACACTGAAAACGAAAGTTGGTCAAATGACTAAAAAGATTAGTCATTCGCTATGTCTTATTTGACTAAGAAATGATTAGTCATTTGTTTTTAAACTGACTAATATTAATTAGTCAATCAAATCATGTCTTATTTGAGTAATCCTGGAAATAATTAGTATTCCATGAGAAAGAATTGGTCCGTAAATAGTCCTACACTGAAATCAGTTAGTCTTACATTAGTCTTTCATTAGTCTTTTTACTAATCATTTGCTAGTCAATGATGACATTACGTGGTGCTGAGGTAAGCTGTCAGTCATGGGAACTAATTTCACACATGCATATTCAAATTTTATATATACTTTTTAAAAGCAACGGCAACAAGTAGGCCCTACAGCTGAAGTAGTGTACGCAAACTTGATTCCAAGTTATTTTTGTAGTTAATAGACCTGTTTACTAGCATATTCAAATTTTATGCATACCTTTCAATCATTGGTTGTTGTTGATAACCGGAAAGCTTGCCAAAGGCTTTCAAGACAGAGCAACAAGATTAGTAATGTTACCCAAGTAGCCAAGTACTAGTGTTTGTTCATTACTAACAGGTTTAAGGAATATCTCCTTAGTCTATATAGTGCAGACGTCCGGTCCAGGTTTTCCTGAGATGATGTGATTATACACTTTTTAACACTTTTCATTGGACTTCTCAATTAAACACAGGAATGATACCTGCAGAAATAGGTAAAAAATATCCCCTCAGGTATGCAGTATTCAGTTTTCTGAGAGTAGGAACTCCAAAAGAAGGGTTTTCCCACTAAAGAAAGCACACGAATTGCGAATCGCGAGCAATATTTGCCGATTCACATTACATTTCATTACACAATGCTATTGCTATTTGAACATAATCACTGTGACCACCTAATTTGCCATCAGGCAACCTAACCAATAGTACTGGTTGCCTGCCGGCTGGCAACAAAGGAAAAAAGTGAAGTGAGAGCCCTGTGAATCTTTACTAAAGCTCTAGACAGGCTTTACAATCAATTGTAATTGTTACCATTATCATGACGAATGTAAATCTAGTCAATTTTGTAAACCAAAACCAGCGAGAGCTAGCTGCTGCGCTCCAGGCCGGCCGGCCAGCTCGGCAGGCTCGGTGTTGCATCTGCGCTGTGCATGCACCGTGAACAATCAGCTGACGCGCACAGCTGATCCATCAGCTGTGCGCGTGACGTTTTAACCTGCGCGGTAGGGATGCGCAGAAACATAACTGTGGAACGTCCTTAAGATACGCGCTGTATACTAGTAGTTACCCAGGAAATTTTTGATGATGTAATAATCAAACGCGCGCACTTACCCGCGTTTTTATAATTTTTTATTTTTACCCTTCTAATGGGGTGTTGCAAGAAAGTTGCAATCGATTGCAAGTTGCAACTGATTGTCACTGGCCAATCAAAATCATTGTTGCATGCATGTCTTCTTAAAAGGGCAGACCCTGAGCCAATCAGAATGGTTGTTTCAAAATTAGCAATTATTTGCAATTGATTGCAACTTTCTTGCAACACCCCATATGAAACACACTCATATCACCCCTACTTTGAAATCCCTTCACTGGTTGCAGGTCAGAGATCGCATCATTTTTTATTTATTTATTTTTTTGCAGAAGTATTTTCTATAAAAAAAAAAAACAAGAAGTAAAATAAAGATACTTCTTGTTTTCCTTTGTGTCGAAGGTTTTGCCCCTCTTGTATGTCTAGTTCACAAATGCACCCGTGTTAGATCTTTACGTTTAAATAAAAGTTCTCTTGTTGTTCCGAAATCTGCAAAAACATGGGGGAATGAACTGTTTGTTGCCCACGCTGGTCCTGCTCTATGGAATAATATACCTTTACTTTCAAAAGCATTATAAAAACTTACTTGCTAAATGCTTCCTATTGATTATTATATCTTCTCTTGTATTTCTACGCTCTACTTTCTTTCAATCTTTATCTTACTCTGCGCCTAGAGCACTCCACAGGGTGGATTTGGTGCATTATAAATCATATGAATTATTGTTGTCATTATCGTGAATGGGGTACTCTCCTTCCAAAGATGTGCTACTGAGTGATTGACATACGACACATTTAATAAATCGATAATCTGATGAATTCTAGATACCACGCAAATGGTTTTATATTAATGTAATAAACACTCGATCTACCAAGTGAATGTCTAAAAGATATTTCAAGCTTCTTTTTTTTTTCTTCTTCTTCTTCTTCTTCCAAAGTATCGATCTTGCAAAAAGTCGCTCTTTATCTCGACAACCGGTTTCGTCGTTATGGCCTTGCTTCTCTCACAATCGTGATTTTGAATTATATAAAAACGGTCACCTGTCATTTCTAAAGTGGGGTTCTCGTTTCCTTTTAGAATGTCAATATCTCACCCTTTTTTCGCTACAGCCACATCTTCCCTCTGTATATTCAGTTATTCTTTTTCCAGGAGCCAGCTACTAGATATGGGGTGACGAGCTAATTGTTTCAGGGGTACACTGTTATTTTCACGTCATTTCGTACAGCCTTACCATGGGCGCCGCGCAAGACAACATTTGGTAGTTGTCTATTCCATGACAAACATTTCATCAGTGAGTCAGTTATGCAGTATTTAAGGCGCTTGCTGCGAGGTACGGAAAAATTCAAAAATTTTCAGTTTCACCAAATTATTTCAGCCCCGGCCCCGACCCCGGCCACCGATATGAGGCGTTATGTGTTTTTACCCGATATTCGTTCTTCTACGTGGCGAATACGACAATTTTTTACGATTATCTGCATTTTCTAGCGTTTACGATGGAGAAAGCAATTTAGACAAGGGTTCTATATATGTAGATATGGTGTTCACTGCTTACTGCGCCAAGAATTTTATTGAATAGAACAATGCAGTTCACGTTACAAACTTACAATATGGTCTTGACACAACGATCAACGCTACGGTGTGAGCCGAGCTCAAAGTGACGAACTAAGCCCATGAAGAGTTTGGTTAGTTGTAGACCTACTTTAGAATGCAACTTAGTTTACGAGACGCGCATATGCTTTCCAATGTAACAGGTTATGTTACATTAAACCAAATCAAATTTTCTTTTGGCCCTAACTAATTTTGATCGTCAAAATACTTCATATTCCATTCAAATAAGAAACTGCACAACAAATAAAAAGAGATTACAAGAAACTTTTAGTCTTTTCTTCTATAAAGCGGTTGCTCTATAGGTAGATTTTTTTAAAGTAACTGATCTCTATCATTTCATACTTTATGAAACTTCTGGTGTCCTTGCGTTGTCCACTTCGTTTTCATTTACGTAGGTCTATTAAATTGAATGATTATGGGGCTCCATTATGAAATGAAACTTGGTCCCTTCTAAACTCTCTGCAACGAGTTTGTCGGGATTTTCAGTCCTTCTTGCAACAGGAGTCTTGAACAGTTCATTCAAAAGCCTCGCAAGTGATTTATTTTCCACAAATGAAAATATTACTTTTGTATGGATTCATACCAACAGAAAAAAGTTACCTTGAATATATTCCTTATGATTTGATTTTAATGATGATGTCTAGAATGTTCCATCGAGGCAGAAGGGGTGACAAATTTGGATTTATAAGAGCGACTCCTGGTTGACAAGTCTTAAAGAGGGTTTGACTTCCGCAAAGTTGTGTTGATCGTCGCAAAAACTATCAACGATAAAATCTTGTAACTAAATTGGTGTCGATCATAAGAGTTTTCTGTTGCTGTCGTTTGCAAGCTGCTAATATATTCATAGGCAATTTTGTTTAAGTACATCCATCAGAAATCAACGTGACACCAACCTGAATGCTCACTCTCTAATTCTTGTACATCGAATTCAGGATGAATGTTACTTCTGCTAACGTTACCCAGTCCAGCGAGGCAACCAGGGGTCTGTCTCTATCCAACCTGATTATATACATTTCATTTAGTTCATTGGGAATAATTGGCAACGGACTCGTTCTCTATGTCATTGCAAGGGTGAAGGAATTACACGATACCACGAATCTCTTAATCGTGAACCAATCGCTCATTGATGGCATGTCATCGCTTCTTCTACTCGGAAATTTCGTATTACCCGAACCACCACTACCTAAAGATAACCCTGTTCTGGCAAGGTTCCTCTGTAGCTTTTGGTATTCCCAATACCCTTACTGGGCCACCTATGTCGCCACATTGGTCAATCTGCTTGTCCTCACCTTGGAGAGATACTTTGCGGTGGTTTATCCTCTACGGTACAGAAGGCATGTCAACGGCAAGCTGGTGATCGGGTTTTCCCTGGCTCCTTGGCTCCTTGGCTTCCTCCAGCAGGTCTATCTGGTAACTATAAGCAAGGTGGAAGATCATTCCTGCCACTTGTTCGTATGGCCAAATAACATCATGCATGCGGCAATGGGTATCTACACCTTTGTCATGTACTTTGTCGTCACATTTGCCGCCATGTTTTTCATGTACGTACGCATCTTCCTGACCCATTAAGACGGGTGCTGGAAACGTCCATCAGAATGCAAATTATAGAGAACAAGCCCGCAGGAATGTGGTCAAGACAATGTTGTCTTTGAGCATTTGCTACTCCACCTGCTTGGCTCCTGGTCAGTTCACCTACCTCCTCTACTGCTGCGGAGTTGATATCGATCTCACAGGCACATTCTTTTACAGTACAGTCTGTATTGCTTTCATCAACATGTGGATCAATCCCTTTGTATATACGTTTCAGTATCATAAATTCCAAAAGGGCCTCAAGATCGTATTTGGTTGCCACAGACGTGCTCCGGACGTTCAAGTGCATACCATATGTAGCATGGCTAAACCAACACAGTAGGTGGAGGTTTCCTATGTAATATTCAAACACAAATGTTACTCTAACTTGGTGCGTGTAGCAAAAACGTCGATGATGATGATGATGATGATGATGATGAGATGATAATGGTGATGATGATTATGATAATGACGTTGATTCACAAAAATTTCATCTCGATGATATGAAAATATATTAAGTGTCTACATGTTTTGTTTAATATGAACATTAAGTGTCTGTCTATATGTTTTGTTTAACTTGTAATTCTATGTATATGGGCTGTAAAAGGCAAGTTTACTAGTATAAAAAAAAATTATATCCACCCACTTGTTTTAAGTATAGATAACCACGGCTTTAAAACAACAATATAACTTCCACCGGACCTGCTTTAAGCAGCCAAAAGGAGCAAACAGAGGAGTTGAAAACAAGCTGAAAACAAAATCCAGGAGCAGCTAAAAGACAACTAAGATATTCCTTAAATGTCACTTTAAGTCATTAAAAAAAAAAAAAAATTAAAAAAAAAATTAAAAAACCTTCCAGTGCCTAAAATCAAGAAAAACGAAAATGATCAAAAATTAATGAACAATTAAAAGACGATATGGTTGATGGCTGTTTCTTCAGATGGGTTTCTTGGCCAATCACAATAAAAGGCTTTTTAGTAAATCGATTTCACGTCTAGTTGGCTGTTGCCTGCTGTGCTCCTTTCCTAGGTATTCCCTAACAAACAAAAACACCTCTCACATCCCCCTCCCCCTCCCCCATCTTTTTTGTTCAAATGAACATAGGAAAAATCCGAAAAGGAAATAGCATCCATAACTCTGAGAATGAAAAGGGGTTCATAATTATTTCGACATTACAACAGAGCCGTGCATTTCTTTTTTGGATTACGAACCTGAGTAATAATGGACGCTATATCATTTTCGAAACTACGAAGCCTTCTTTTATTTTTAGAATTATGAAGTGATTTTTATTTTGGAATCATGAAACTTACAGAAGATTGGTTGGATCGTATGGTATGATAACAATAGGCATGTATAAAGGATTAGATCCGATTGATCACACGATTCTTCTTAATAAGCTCAAACTGACTGGATTGGCTGCTTGTGCACTGGTGTCCACTACAGAAGCCGTGAAACGTTTTTGAAAGGGGGGGAGCTGCGTGTACAAACCAGGATAATCACTTCAGGGTGTTTGTACAGAGGCAAACGTGTCTACTCAAAAAAGTGGGGGGATGCCGCCCCCCCCCCCCCCGGTTCCGCGGCCCCTGCACTAGACCCATCCTTCGGTGTCCATCAGACCCATCCTCTCGTTTGATCCATTACAACAAATTTTGGCGAACAGAATGGGACAGTTCAGAACACGGTAGATTTTTATATGCTTTACGTAGCGATGTTACAAAGCCCATGCATAGACAGGGTTTGTCTCGCCGAGATGAATGCTTGATATAGTAACTAAGAGTAAGTAAATGTAGATTAAATTATTACCTTTTTCAAATTAATCAGCATGATACTGGTCTCTGTGAAGCGTGTCAAGAACTTACGACGATTGAACATTTTATTTTATATATAATACGACAAAATATGACAAAGAGAGATATCTCTTGAAAGGGAGGTTTAAATCGAACAATCCCAATCTGAAAGATCTATTGACATCTAATCCAATTTTCACTGGTGAATAATCATGATAATTGGGTTATATATATGATACCAATCGTTTTAGATAGCATTTTAAGCCATCTGTTATATCTTCTTACATAACTGATCCTGAAGTAATATTAAATCCTTTGCGATTCTTCCATGAACAGTTGCAATTAAATCCCTCTTTTTCTAATAATCATTGATTGCTTGCGTATATCTTGATATCGTAGTGAATTCCGAAGCCTACGCCAATCTTCGATAGTGACTGGCGCGAATAATCTTAAGAGATTGAAGAGCGCCATCATATCAACGACCAACCAACCAACCGGTCTCTTTTGCTCTCTTCTCAGGCGGAGACGTTTATGAATTCTCTTCACTGGAGAAGGAAAAAAAAAAGTATTATATTGAAGAACAAAATATACTCCTAGTAGCTCCGATGTCACTAAATGTAAATACATTGTACATTGTTTAAGCTAATGCTAACAAAAATGACAGTCTTATCAAAAAGCATGTTTGATTGTGGAATTTCAAAGTCTGTGGGGAAAATTATGAAGTAAGCAAGTCAGCAGTAATGTGAAGAGATCTAAAATCGATGAATCATGACATTGAAGTGACTATTACAGCTGTACAGTGTGGAGCTGTTTTTCTTCGTTTTCTCCTTGATGACCGGAGGTTCGATTGTGTCAACATTGCTTTCACCCTCAAAGACGATATCGATCGAACTTTTTTAATACGGTCAGCGATATCCAGACTGCTGTTGAAGGAAACTGCCCATGAAAGGGAGATCGAATCTTCGTCGAACTCGCTGGCGATGATGGACTCATCATCGTAGTAGCCTGAAAAATAAGAAGATGGAGAAAATGTTGATAATGACAATACCATCATTATTTATAAGTGATGGTTGATAAAAGTAGCTAGTAGTAGTGGTGGTGGTGGCGCTAGTAGTAGTAGTAGTAGTAGTAGTAGTAGTAGTAGTAGTAGTAGTAGTAGTAGTAATAGTAGTAGTAGCAGTAGCAGTAGTAGTAGTAGTAGTAGTAGTAGTAGTAGTAGTAGTAGTAGTAGTAATAGTAGCATTAGTAATAGTAGTAGTAGCAGTAGTAGTAGTAGTAGTGATAGTAGTAGTAGTAGTAGTAGTAAAAGTAGCAGTAGCAGTAGCAGCAGTAGTAGTAGTAGTAGCAGTAGCAGTAGCAGTAGCAGTAGCAGTAGTAGTAGTAGTAGTAGTAGTAGTAGTAGTAGTAGTAGTAGTAGTAAAAGTAGCAGTAGCAGTAGCAGTAGTAATAGTAGTAGTAGCAGTAGTAGCATTAGTAATAGTAGTAGTAGCAGTAGCAGTAGCAGTAGTAGTAGTAGTAGCAGTAGCAGTAGTAGTAGTAGTAGTAGTAGTAAAAGTAGCAGTAGCAGTAGCAGTAGCAGTAGCAGTAGCAGTAGCAGTAGCAGTAGCAGTAGTAGTAGTAGTAGCAGTAGCAGTAGTAGTAGTAGTAGCAGTAGCAGTAGTAGTAGTAGTAGTAGTAGTAGTAGTAGTAGTAGAAGTAGTAGTAGTGAGAGTCGTAGTAGTGGTAGTAGTTATAGTCACTGGCGTATGTTGGAGGCAGGTGCCCCCCCCCCCCCCCCATAAAATTAAAGCGTGGTTTATTTCTAATTCGATACCAGTGTTTTGCAAATGATGCTGAAATGACATTTTTTTTCGGTTTCTTTTTCCCCCTCACTTTTTTTATAACTTGTACTTGTTATGCATTTGTTGGAAAAATGAAACGATGATTGTAGGCCCACATCTTGACCGTTACCGTCAATATCCGCATTCACCCCTCTCCCCCCCCCCCCCCCCCAGAGAAAAGGAAAGGGAGATAGGGAGAGGGAGAAGGAGAAAAGTAGAAAGATATATTGCATGAATTAAAAGTAAATTGGAGTCTTTCGAAAGAGTAAATGACTGACGGATCTATTTTCCTCTCCAGTTTGCTAACTTAATAAAGGTGTTGCTCTTGTATCAATATCCTCTCAGTTTTCATCATATTTCTTAAGTACATATATTTTAATGGGTGATTGGTCTATTAAAATTTATGACAAAAATCACATTCAGCACCAAAGTTTTCTATTGCTTTGCATGTATATGAAAATTGTTACAACTATCTTGTCGTAAACAAAGCAAATGTATTTACATGCATATATATCAAATCATAGATACATCATTTAAAAATCACATGATATTTGGGTATAATTAAGCCTATATTACAATGTATGAAATGAAAAAGGAGGATTTAAAATAAAGCCATTGATGGCTTTGTTGAAGCAAGTCTCCATACATATAGGTTTCCTCTATTAATGCATTGCACTTAATCTAAAGTAGGTAATTGATAATATATATGGATATGTGTACATATATATAATGTGGGGTGTATGTGCGTGTAGGTGTGTGTGTGTGTGTAGGTGTGTGTTATATGCAGAACATTGGTTAAATACAATTTCATTCAAGTTAGCTCAACGGAAAATCTTGGAAAATTAAAACAAAAGCACTTTAACCAGACTCGAGTCAGGATTATTTTGGGTGTTCTGTTTGCCTGTGGTTTAGTCCTACGTAGACTTATGTTTTTTGAGAATTAGGTCATAATACAAGATGACCTAGATTCTAATATTTTGCCTTATCATTTTATCTGAGTTATTTTAAACTTTTATTTCTTTTATTCTTCAGAGGCTTGCAACGTCCCTGGCACTTGTTCTATATAGTACCCATGGTTTAGAATAGTCTGATTCTCACAGAGAAATCAACAATGCTATGTCAGCTAGCTCTGACAAGTCAGAAGAGAATATACGCGCTTGATAGTTATCAGTCTTTGATGACGTAGTAATCAAGCGCGCACACTTACATGTACCGGCATTTTTACAATTTTAATTGTCAACCGAGAGCGTTTGAAGCATAGGTTTGATGCAAGTATTTTGCAAGTAAGACTTCTCTTTTAGTTAATTTCGTGGATTTTTTTTTCTTTACTTCGTTCTTGTTGTTTGGGTTAGGGACCGTATTTATTTCTGTTTTATTCTGTTGTTTGTGTCTTTCATGATGTTTGTTTTTATGATGTTGTTTTAAGTATTTGATGTTTGTTTTTGTTGTTGTTGTTTATGTAGTTTCTTCTTGAGATGCCTCTTCTCTTCTCTCCTTTCTTTCAAGCGAGAATGTTTAGTGCCTTAAATGCAATATGGTGACTTGGCAATTGAGGGCCCAAATTGTGACTGTTCCATGTACTCCAAGATAATATAATCTTTGTTTTTCATGAAAATGACCACAGTGACTGCCTTACAAAAACAAAAAGCAGTTGAGTATGCTTTTCGTCCGAATTCATAATGTATCGTATGAAAAAAAACGCTCTTACTTTGTCTGGAGGAAATGAATGTAATTATGCATTTTATCAAAAGATTATTTCTTAACATTCCAATATTTTGATGAGCCATTTCCAGATGGTACTGGTGCTCACATCAACTGCGATCAAACTGGCTGCTTCAAATACAGGTGTAAAAGGGATTACAAATGCTAAAACACCTTTTCCACTTTGCTTGATTTAATACAAACGTGATATCACCTAACATCCAAGTATTGTCTGGTGTGTAAACAGCTCTAGCGGTCACACCAACCACTAGTTTGTTGTCAGGGAGGCTTTGATCACATGGGTCCTAAACGAAAAACCTCGATCAAGATTGCGCAGACTCTTGCCTGACAGATTTGTTTCACAAATTTCAACTTTTACACCATGCGATTTCATCAAACTGTACCACGACATAACCGTGAATTTGCATAATTTGTTTTCAGTCAGTCGGGCGGCATGAAACACACATGATTGTAATTTGTTTCAGTGTTGCTGAAATGGTTTTTCCCCCAAGATAAATAAATGGTTTGTTACCATGGGAACAGCCTCTGTGGTCACGGCCGCCACTACATTTATGTCATTTAGACAGATAATGATGGCTTCGGGTCTAGGCTCATAGACAGACATCATTTGAAATTATGCAGATGCATGTTTTCTCCTTGGTATTGATTAGTTACCCATTTTTCTCAAATATCAGCTATTTTCGACAAAACTATAGCTCAAATGACTCAGTTCACTTCAGGCAGCTGAAAAAACACAAACATATATTTGGAAGCTTGCCATGTGTTTTTAGGTGTTTCGAATTACTAACATATCATGCATATGGCATTTTGGGATTATCCGGTATTTCTTGATGTGTTATCGTGGTAACGTCCCAGAGGCCACACCCACCACAAATTTCATGTCAAACTGGCAGATTTTGATAGCTGAGGATCCAAGCTATCAGAAAATAGTTTTTTAATATTCTACAGGCCACTGTTCTCTGTTTTATTGACATTAGTTATGGATTGTATTCCCCAAAACAAGGTGTTACATAAAACCGTTTCCATAGCAACGGTCGTGACATGGTGGTGACATAAAATTACTGACATTGTTCTTGCAATCGATCAGGCAGCTAAAAAATATATATATGAGGGCCTAACCGAGTAATTTCAGGTTTTAATTACATAAATATTGTATTTTCCAAATTTCGAGTATTTCTTGACATGTGTTACCTGATCAACGGCCCTAACGGCCACACCTATAACCAACTTTGTGTCAAACAAGCATACTCTGACACCTGAGGGTCCAACCTGACAGAAAAACATCAACTGAAATTGCACCTAAGGGGAAACCTTTTGCGTTTTTTGGTTCATGAAATCACTGGTTTTGTCACAAATGTTCTGTAAAATAGCATGTCTATAATGAAGATTTATTGTGAAAGGTAAATCCAACCTCTTGTTACTTCAGAGAGAAAATATGAAACAGTTTTAACTGACCTTTACGAACTTGATTTGAATGTTATAAAGTGAATATATGGTATACCTGATATTTATAATGAAAGGGTATTTTCTTCCTTAATGCAACGCAAAACATGCAGAAGATTTGAAGACGATTTGTTTTGAAAGATTTTTTTGGTGAGCATGAATGGGCACTTTCCGTCAAGAGATGGGCTACAGATTGATTGACTTAAAAACGGCAAATCTAACAGATCGTTTATCTGAGAATTCTAGATAGCGTACAGATGGTCTTGAAGTCATATGACAAACACTCGATCTACCAACTGAATGTCTAAAAGATGATGCATGCTTTGTTCTTCCAAAGCATCGACCTTTCAAAGAGTCGCTTTTTGTCTCGACTATCGGTTTCGTCGTTGTGGCCTTGCATCTCTCACAATAGTAATTTTACAAAATATAAAAAAATGTGATCGTCACCTTTCATTTCTAAAATAGGGTTCTCGTTTCCTTTTAAATTGCAAATATCTCACCCTTTTTCGCTACAACGACATCTTTCCTCTATATTCAATTATTCCTTTCCCAGTACTTGTCAGGAGCCAGCAACTAGACATGGGATGACGAACTAATTGTTTCACAGGTACACTGTCATTTTCACGTAATTTCGTACAGTCTTACCACGAGTGGCGCGTATGGCATTTCGTAGTTGTCTATCCAATGACAAACATTTCATCACTGAATCAGCTATGGACGTGTTTAGGGCTCTTGCTGCAAGGTACAGCAACAATTTCAAAGGTTCACAGATTTACCAGTTGTGTCAGCCCCGGCCACAGATGGTGTGGCGTTATGTGATTTTTTTACCCGATTTTCGTTGTCCTACGTGGTGGATACGACAATTTTTTACGATGGTCTGAACTTTTTACGGTTTACGATGCTTTATTTTGGAGAAAGCAGCTTGCCTTACAAGGCGCTCGTGGCTATATAGTCCTTTCAAGTCTGCCATCGGCATTACCTTCTCAGCTTCAAAAACCGATTCCACTTTTTCGGCAAAGAGCAACCGGTTCAAGTAACAATACATAAGGCTCACACAAGTGTCATTTCGATTGCGTCATGACCCTGCGTTTAAGGAGCCTGTGAAGGCAAATAGCCCTTAACTTGTGAAATTATTATTTGCACCTTTCATTTTGCAATCACTTTTCAACAAGATATATCATTCTTGTATGATTGTGTGCAAGACCATACGCGGCCCCGACGTCTGTTAGCCGACAGTCGAAATGTGGATTTGCACTAAACTCTTCTGCCATTCTGGCATTCTACACCGAGGAATTATTCCATGACAGACATTTTAGACCAGGATTCTATATCTGTAGGAAAGTAGTCACTGCGTACTGCACCAGGAAATCTACTGAACAGAACAAGAGTTTCGCGTTACAACATGGTCATGACGCAGTGAGTAAAGCTCCAATATGTAATTACACAGTATATATATATATTTTTTTTATATGAACGAGAATAGAATTCTAAGAAGAATAGCATTAAAAATTTGATGATTTTCAATCGAAATCAATGCATTTTGGCTAATTTTCTCATAAAAAGTCATAAGTCGACCAAAAAATTTGAGTATGAGGTATGACGTAAAAGTGGGTACCCAGCTTCGCGCATTGCAGTTGTGCTGCGCGCTCGACTGTACAATTTGTATTATACCTTGCGTGCATTTTGCTAGAATTGTGTGACAAGGTACCCACTTTGACGTCATTTTGACGTCAAAGTGGGTACCCAGTTGAAACTGGGTCACAGCTGAGGAGTCTGAAATATCCTGAAATCTTACCACAGTCGGGGTTTCCTTGGCAACACGACTTTTTAAAAAACTTTGGGCAGATGATTTTCTGCTAATAAAATCATGCTCTTTTCAGCATTGGGTACCCCCTTTAAAGTGACGAACTTTGCCCATGGAGAGACATTAAAGGGGGTACCCAATGCTGAAACAATGTTAGTTCATTTAAAAGAGCATAATTTTTTAGCAGAAAATCATCTGTCTAAGGTTTTTTTTTAAATTCCTGTTGCCAAGGAAACCCCCAAATGTGGTAAGATTTCAGGATATTTTCGACCCTTCAGCTATGATCCAGTTTCAAATGGGTACCCACTTTGACGTCACTTTGACGTCAAAGTGGGTACCTTTTCGCGCACTTCTAGCAAAATGCGCGCAAGGTATATTATATGTTGTACAGTCTAGTGCGTAGCGCAACTGCATAGTGCGCGAAGCTGGGTACCCACTTTTACGTCAAACCTCATACTCAATTTTTTGGGTCAGCTCATAACTTTTTATGAGAGAATTAGCCAAAATGCATTGATTTCGATTGAAAATCGTCATATTTTTAATGTCATTCTTCTAAGAAGTCTATTCTCGATCATATATTAAAATTTTGTTTACCATTGTGTAATCACTTTAGATAGGTTGGGATATTGGGACTTTAGAATGCAATTTAGTTTACGAGGCGCGCATATGATTTTCGATGTAACAGATTATGTTACATTAAACCAAATCAAATGTTATCTTGGCCCCAGCTAAGTTTTGATCGTCAAAATACTTCATATTCAGTCTAAATAGGAAACTGCGCTACAAATAAGAAGATAGGCCTTTTAAAAGAAACTTGGCCTTTCCTGATAGAGCTATTCCTCTTATTTTGCCACTTTATTACCATTTTCCAACTCTTCTGCGCCAACATGCGGATGTAGAATAAAGAATTAACTGATTCTGCATCATTTCATACATTATGAAGTTGTGGCGTTCATTTCCTTTTCAATTATTCAGCTAGGTCTGTTGAATGATCATGACGCTCCATCATTAATGAAATGAAACTTCCGTCCTTCGTCTTTGTCCAGTTCGTGCAAAAAGCCTCGCAAATGAAATAATAATAATTGTGTACAGATTCATACCAACCGAACAGGTTACCTTAGAAAATAATCCTTATGATTAAACTCCAGTGCTGCGGTATCAGACTTAAAATGTTCCATCGAGGCGGAAGGGGTGACAAATTTGGATTCATAAGAGCGACTCCTTGTTGATCGGTCTTAAAGAGGGGTTGACTGCCGCACATTTGGGTTAATCGTCGAATATACATCAACGATCAAATGATGTAGGGCCTAATTATAAGACGTCGATTATAAGAATCTTCTTTTGTTATCGTTGATCCTCTGCAGACTGATTACGTATTCATCGCCAATTTGTTCAAATACATCCATCAGAAATCAACTTGACATCAACGTGAAACCGTCAGTTTCTGATTGTTTGTACATCGATTTTTTATAAATGAAATTGAGCGTCAGCTCATCAAAGGTGACGCACACAATTCCATTTCTCCAGGGGAAAACCAAAGACTGGAATATGCTCAAGATTTACACTATGTAAACATCTTCATCAAGCTCATTCAAAATACAACTAAGCCAAACAGTAAGTAGCCCAGTAACTAGCAGGCTGCTTGCTCGGCGATCACGCCTCCATAATTCAACAAAATTGGCGGAGTACAGCTAGCCTGCATATGCCGACTCAACCCAGACAAGACAAGACGATACAATGAATGTTACTTCTGCTAACGTTACCCAGTCCAGCGAGGCAGCCAACGGTCTGTCTCTATCCGATCTGATCATATACATATCATTTAGCTTATTAGGCATAATTGGCAACGGACTCGTCCTCTATGTCATTGCAAGGGTGAAGGAACTACAAGATACCACGAATCTCTTAATCGTGAACCAATCCCTCATCGATGGCATGTCTTCACTACTTATACTCGGAAATTTCGTATTACCCAGACCACCACTTCCTAATGATAATCCTGCGCTAGCATGGTTCCTCTGCAGCTTTTGGTATTCCCAGTATTTATACTGGGCCACCTATGTCGCCACATTGGTCAATCTGCTTATCCTGACCTTGGAAAGATACTTTGCTGTGATATATCCTCTACGGTACAGAAGGCACGTCAACGGCAAGCTGGTGATCGGGTTTTCCCTGGTTCCTTGGTTCCTTGGCTTTCTCCAGCAAGTCTATTTGGTTACTATAAGTAAGGTTGAAGATCATTCCTGCAACTTGTTCGTATGGCCAAATAACTTCATGCATGCGGCAATGGGTATTTACACCTTCGTCATGTACTTCTTCGTCACATTTGCCGCCATGTTTTTCATGTACGTACGCATCTTCCTGAAGCTGCGGGAGGAACCCAAGACGGGTGCCGAAAACGTCCATCAGAATACAAATTATAGAGAACAAGCTCGCAGGAACGTGGTCAAGACAATGTTGTCTTTGAGCATTTGCTACTCCGCCTGCTTGGCTCCTGGTCAGTTTGCCTATCTCCTCTACTGCAGCGGAGTTGATATCGATTTCGAAGGCACCTTCTATTACAGTACAGTCTGGATTGCTTTCATCAACATGTGGATCAATCCTTTCGTTTATGCGTTTCAATATCATAAATTCCAAAATGGTCTAAAGATTGTCTTCGGTTGCCACAGACGTGCTCCGGATGTTCAAATCCACGCCGTATGTAGTATGTCTAAGCCAACACCGCAGGTGTAGGTTCCTACTCTTCAAACACAACTGTTACTCTAACTTGGTGAGAGTAGCAAAAACCTGATGATAATGATGATGATGGTAGTGGTAGTGGTGGTGGTGATGGTGATGACGATGATGATGGTGAATTCACGGAATTTAACAATTATGTACATATGTTTTGTTTAACTGGTAAACAAGCATTCAAATGAATATGGTCGCACGCATGTAAATATATGCCCATAGGCTCCTGTGTTAGAAATGAAATTTGATAAAATCATAGAAAATAAGTGTTAGTAAATGGCACACCCCTTCATTTCCTGAAAATATCAAGGTTGGTTTTCAGCTCTTTTTCTCAGCACATCGGCTGAAACTCTAACAAAATCTTGGTCAAAGCTCCATTGGTTGTAAGGTTTTTTGCCACATTAATAAAGTCCCTATGATATCCACCTGGAACCAACTGCTGCTCTCTCATGGGACTGATCTAAACCAGTAATTATCCCTCTATTATGTATGATGGGGGACCATAGTTCGCGCACTTTTACATTTTCTAAAGAAGGATTTTTCGATCCGTAATTTCTCAAATTTTACCCAAAATCTTTCTGATTTAATTGACACCAAAGACAAAGCAAGTTTTAGACTACAAATGGGTACCTATTTATGAAGGATTCCCGAGATATCGCGATCGCCAAATTCGTTGTCGTATCGCATCGCTCTGGACCTGGAAATGTTTTACAAAAATAACGAGACCTAACTTCGCGCACGCCAGTTTACAAATAATTAATACAAAATAGAGATCCAGAAAAGGTAAGATAATTGCATTATTAGGAAGACAAAATGCAATAGAGTCATTTGATATCACATTTTACTTACAATTTTGATGACATCATCTCTCGAAAAGAAGAATTCTAGGCCCTTGACGGCAGAGTCAGTTATTTTCAGACCGGACGCAAAACGATGCAAAATTTGCCGATTTTTCATTCATAATTTCACATTTCCTTCCCAAATTTCAAAGAAAGGTTGGTCCTAGGGTAATTTTAGGTTTCTCTTTCTGTTAGTGCTATCAGATTTTCATCATCTTTTCTAATTTTTGGGATATGACCCTGTGCGCGAACTTTGGACCTGCGCGAAGTTAGGTCACATGACCATACATATAAATCAAAGTATTGAAATATGTATGATTGATTTTATATGATTATTTTTTCAACTATGACATCATTTTTTAGAATGACCGGATCTTTTAACAGGCATGCGGCCATATGCGCTATCAAAGGCAAGTTTAATAGTATAAAAAGAAATAATTTATATAAACCTACTTAAGTGACCTATGAGATATCGCAGCTTTTATATAGCACTTTTTCATGGCAGTTTTATCATACAAATACGCATGCGCCTGAGTTCATTATACGATCTATCTGCACTCGAGTTGAGGCTGTGTGCATCTATCCGCACGAAGCCGCTAGGCTTCGTGCGATAGATGCAAACAGCCTCAACGAGAGTGGATAGATCATATAATGAACGCATGAGGGTGATCCTGGGTTTTAGGGGTATAAATTATTTGCACTTACATTCGATCGCTAACTTCAGCACACCTCTACCTGACAACCCACTGACCCCTATCCTGACCCGCCCCAACTCCCGGGGGGATATGTCTCATTGAGGCCTGCACATCATCCGCGTAAATCAGTTCCTGAAAAGCACCCAAACGGGGATTAAAGTAGGACGGAAATAATGATTTTTTACCCTTAACGGGGATTTTAGGCAAGGATTCAATCATTATCTCCTAATTTAGTTAACATTTTCCCGGATTTTCCTGATTTTGATACCCTTAACTGGATCCCCGGGTTCCCTGCCCGGTGCTGAAAAACGATTCCTGAAAAGCACCCAACGGGGATTAAAGTAGGACGGAAATAATGATTTTTTTTACCCTTAACGGGGATTTTATGCAAGGATTCACTCATTATCTCCTAATTTAGTTAACATTTTCCCGGATTTTCCTGATTTTGATACCCTTAACTGGATCCCCGGGTTCCCTGCCTGGTGCTGAAAAACGATCCAATTCCCCCCCCCCCCCCCCCTTTTTTTTTTTTTACACGGATGATGTACAGGCTTCAATGAGACATATCCCCCCTGGGCCCAACCCTATGGAGCACCGAGGCGATATACATGTTCGTCACAAAAAACCTTTTTGGAATTTCAGAATTTCGGATACCAAAGTGTCGATGGAGCATGATGCCGGAAAAATATCCACAGCCCAAATTTTATGGGAATCGGCTCATGGAGACCCGATATGAGGTCACATGAATATCTACTTAGCCCCATTGAAATCAGTGTAAATTGGCCTGGTTCTAAACAGTTATGAATCAGGCCAGTTTACACTTATTTCAGTGGGATAATTAGGCATTCATGTGGCCATACCTTGGGCCACTGTAAACCGATTCACGTCAAATTTGGTGTGTGGAGGTTTTTCATCATGCTCTGCCGTAATATAGTCATGAAAATGCTCAAATGCAAAAAAAAAAAAAAAAAAAAAAAATTGATGACGTCACACTTCGGTACTCTGTACTTAATCCTAATCCTAATCCTAACCCTATCCTAACCATAATCCACACGACAGTCTGTGTTGTATGTGGTGTGCTGAAGTTAGCGATTAAGTGCAAATAATTTATACCCCTAAAACCCAGGATTACCTAGATCTATCCTACAAACCTTTTTTCTCTACTTACCCAAAAGAATTGCACAGTCATGAAAGCCGCCACCACTAGCTTTCTTGTGCGACGTACATCGCATCACGTGCAATAAGCGCAGCTAAGTTAAATGCATAGATGTATAGGTACACCAAATAAGCCAAGTTGAAAAAAAAAAATCTTGATGTGTTTATTACGTTAAATTCAAACACATAAACCATTGCAAATATCTAGGTATATATAGATCTCAAAAAGCTACAAATAGTGCAGAACAGTGCTGCTAGACTTGTCGAACGAGCAAGGGGGAGAGATCCAGTTACACCCATGTTGAGACGCCTTCATAAAGTTCTGAAGTTGTGTCTAAAGTTGTGTCATAAATCGGCGACTTATCTCTTTGATATTATTAGTTCTTACATATACCAGTCAGAAATCTGTGCTCCTCAACTAAGAATTTCCTTACTGTTCCTACTACATCTACCGAAACGTATGGCTCTCGTACTTTTTCATCAGCAGCACCTGTTTTGTGGAATAAGCTTCCTGACCAACTTCGAGGGGTTGGAAGCACTGACAGCTTCGGGAGAGTCCTGTAAACTTATTTATTTTCATAGGATTTCATAGGGTTTCATACGTGCATTGTCCATGCAGTATTAGGAACTTACACATGCAGATGGCCCCTTTTTCTTTAAATTTTAAGTTATATCATATAACACTGCTAGCTTATGGTACATAGTTTAATAATTAATGAATTATTTTACTGTCCTTATAATTACTTTCTTGTTATACATTTGATTAATTACTATGATATTTATATTTTGTCTCATGTACTTTTTGCACCAATGATTATCTTAAAGCGCATAGAGAACTACTCCAGTTATTATGCACTTAATAAGTATTCTCTATTCTTATCATTCTTATCTTCATTATCATTATTACTATTATTATTATTATTATTATTATTATTATTATTATTATTATTATTATTATTATTATTATCATTGTTATTGTTATTATTACTATTAAAATTATTACTATTATTATTGTTATTATCATTATTATTATCATAATCATTATCATTATCATTATTATTAATATTATTATTATTATTATTATTATTATTATTATTATTATTATTATTATTACCATTATCACTGTAATTATTATTATTATCTATGTAAGGGCATTGAAGGGTGTGGGGTGTTTGTGTGGGTGTGTGTGCGTGTGTGTCTGCTTTTAGGGATTGTTGGTTGGTTTTGTTTGTTTCTTTTGGGGAGGTGGTTTCATGCTATTCTATATTCTATTATTCTATAGACTATGTTGTTTTATGCTTATAGCATATTTAATTTTCATATCATGTTAATTATGTTGCTATATTTGTATTTGAGATCTGTAGGTTTTTATTTTGCATGCACAGACCTAAAGGAAAATATCGGTGTGGCTGAGTTTGGTACTTTACCTAGATATATGAAATATATAAATAAATAAATAAACTCAGAAATATGAGCCTTTGGTGTATAGAACCTTAAGAGAAATCTAAAATTGATTAGTTTTTTTTTTTCTCCTTCTTTCTTCTTTCTTTCGTTCTCTCTCTCTCCCTTTTTCTTTTTCTTTCTTTTTCTTTTTTTTTCTTTTTACCTTTTCAAACGAGTTTGTGTATCGAATTATAAACCCCTGGTTATGGTAAATTTGTGTTTCGGATTCATGAATCTTGGAAAAATTATTAGTGCCCCGTTTAATCAAGGAGTTATAATTGCGGTAGTTACATCCGGTCTCTTTTCTTTTCGTTTTTTTTTTCTCGTTCTCGTTTTTTTTTTTTTTTTTTTCTTTTAGCGTTCAAAGCCGCTACTACAAGCACGGCAACTATGTGCTTTCTGAAAACATTCTTGTGATTACGGAAGCACTGCAGTTGCTCTCTTTTTGCATAACGAACGAGAGTGTAAACAAAGACATTCATAATGATTATCAATTTTCCTCGACCTGAATATAACTTGAACAAATACTACAACCGGGCGTTCAGCAAACATATCTGGGGGTAATTCATAAAGCTGTTCGTAAAGTTAAGAATGACTTTACGAACAACTTGAATATGGCAAGCCAAATGGGATTCCCAGTCATTATAAATCAAATCAGCTAAATGTGAAAAACGCAGATGTAGATTAACATTCCATTGTTTACAAACATTTTTATTGCGAAGTACATTTGTATCACAATTTAACTGAGATTATGGGAAATGCAGTCACACTTTGTTTAAACGTCAGGAAAAAATTTGGGCATCCCATTTGGCACTTCATATTCCAGTAACTTTACTAACAGATTTATGAACACACCCCAAGTGTCGTAAATGCGATATTTAAAATGAAAAATATCATGAAAGGGTAGAGTATTTTTTTCAAGACACCAGTAGGTACTCTAATAATAATGACTCTTGCCTTTATGAAATAACCATTTGAGTGTGCTTGATCTCGGTTTTATAAGTAATCTCTCTCTCTCTCTCTCTCTCTCTCTCTCCTCTCTCTCTCTCTCTCTCTCTCTCTCTCTCTCTCTCTCTCTCTCTCTCTCTCTCTCTCTCTCTCTCTCCCTCCTCTACAACTTTTATACTTAATTCCCAGCAATTATCTTTACTTTTTTACGCCTCTGTATCTTTTTTCTTTTTCCACTTTTCATATTCTAATCCTGAGACTGAATTGATGAGGTGAATCAATGAATTTTTATTTAGAAAAGTAGACAAATGTCCTTAATTAAGCAATTAATATGACAGATTTTTGCTATCAAAAGTCATTTCAGCCAAAACATATTGCGAGACAGGTGATGCTTGTGACAACATACATGATGCTCATGATAGAATTTACCATTCTCATCCTAAAGACGGGGAGGGTGATAGAAGGGGAGAGAAAGAGAAAGAAATTAAGAGAGAGAGGGAGAATGATAGAAATAAGGGGAGGGAACTCAAAAGAGAGGGAAGAAGAAGAAGAGAGGTAGAGAGGAAGAGTGAAAAGGAGAGGGAAGAGAAAGGAAGAAAGAGGGGAACGAGGAGGAGACGAACTGAGACATGAAGAAATAAAAGTTTTTCATATTATTATTTTGGAATGGGCCATCATGGCCATGTACAAACGATCTATCATTGTTATGAAAATTTCTACAAAACACAAACTGGGTAAGAAGTCCTAAAGTGTATCAGTCAAGATATCTTTTAGGATTGATTGTACCTAGCTTGTATCCTTTCTCAAAGATGAATAAACCAATTACTACAAGGGCGCAGAGCCCTTGATTAGGTGTGCGAGAAATGCGTCACTCACAAAACACAAAGAGTGCCATCTGGTGTCCACAAGACTCGCCCCTTTGGTCTCTTTCGATCTCTCGTCTGTCCGTAAGAATGAAGACGTTTATAAAAATGCTCTTCATTAAAAATGAGAAAGAAAACGAAAGGAAATGTTAAAATTATAGGGGAAAATATTCACAATTGTTTCTTTGAAACTACGCAAAGGTATGTTGTACTTTTGTGCCGATTTGGTGGTTCCAAATACTTCTGAATACACGTTTATCAAAAATGAGGGAAATGTTCTGATCAGTATTGATCTAAAAATAATATTTCAGAGTCACCCGATTCAAATACTCCTAAGGCTACATTTCTTGATATAAAACTCAATTTTGATGGATACATAATTCTTTGAAGCGAATGCTGATCAAAGAATATATTCAGCAATAGAAAAATTTACTTTAGGTAGTTTTGATGATATTCATTAAACACCCGTAAAGAAATCGAAAAATACATGACTAATTAAAAAAAAAAACAACAACAACATTAGAATCACAATGACTACTATCCTCTAACCAAAAGGTCTATTCTTTTTTTCTGTCTTCTTCCCGATGACCAAAGGTTCTACTGGTTCAACGTCACTTTCATCCTCAGATACGCTGTCGGTCTAACTGTGGTTGATAAGGTCAACGATGTAGATACTACTGTTGAAGGAAAACGCACAGGATACAGAGATCGAATCTTCGTCGAACTCGCTGGTAATGATGGACTTATCGTAGTTCTCTGAAAAGAAAGTATTAAGATGAAGGGAAAGAACAAGGTTTCATATTTTGCTGAAAATGGAGCAGAAAGATGACTACTTTAATAAGTTAAATTGGAAAATTGTATTTATGTATTAAGCATTATGAATTATGACAAAGTGACAGTACGACATTGTGAAATGATACAAACAAAACTGAAGATGATGATAATAATGACAATAATTATAATTGTTATGATGATAATGATTATGATTATGGCGTTAATGATGATGATGATGATGATGATGGTGGTGGTCATGATGATGATATAATGATAATGATAATGATAATGATGAAAGGATTATAATAACAATGGCAATAACAGTTGTAGTAGGAGGAGGAGAAGTATCAATAAACAACAATAACCATTAATTTTTCAAGAGTGAAGATTTAAAGAGTGAAAGGACTAGGAGTTGGTCTACAGGTCTAGTGATAACGTTAGGAATCATCTCTTTGTCCTCGCCTACAAACTGACTCTTATCGGACCCAGGTTTGAGTCTGAGTCACGTCTTTCGGATGGTGACGTTACAGGTCGGTCCCAGACGTCAATAATGTAATACATCGGATTGCTACACGTCTCTACAAAAAAAAAAAAAACACGCGAAAGGAACTAAACTATAACATTATTTTGATTAGGTAAGAAGAGAAATATACATACTGGGTCGGTTGTATCCGCATAATTCTGATTGACAGACTTCATACGTTTGATGACGTCATCAAATGGAGGCGTGGTGAAAAGAGATGGACTTCGATTGGGATATCAACGGCACACCTGATGCTGGCCAAGGGAATGAAGGAAGGTCGAATGAATACAGGAGATAAGTGATAATAATATGAAGAAAATGAGCAGACATTTAACGAAAATGAAAGAAGGATCAAAATAAGGTTGGATGCACAGAAAGAGAGAGATAGAGAGAGGGAGAGAGAGAGTGAATGAGTGAGAGAGAGAGAGATAAGGAGAGGGGCAGAGTTGGGAGGAATACTGGGGCAAAATATAATCATGAAAATAAGAGTTGTGAAAAGAACAAAAAGGAATGCAAAACAATTGGAATAAAAAGCAAACAAACAAACAACAAAGAAAACAAAAATTTCATCAACCGCTTCCGGTCTTGCCCTTTCCTGCTTTCTTGCTTTTTCTTCTTCTTCTTCTTCTTCTTCATCTTCTTCTTTCTCTCCTTCTCACTGTCGTTTCCTCCTCCTTCTCTTCCTCACCTCTCTTCTTCCTCCTTCTCTTCTACCTCCTCCTCTCCCAATCAACGAGTAAACCATTTTTTTCATAAAAAAACAAGAATATTGTTGCCGTTTTTGTTGTTGCTGCTCTTTTTGCTGACTCTTAAGACAAAGTTGTCAAGAGTCAGCAAGACCACGTTCTCTCTCTCTCTCTCTCTCTCTCTCTCTCTCTCTCTCTCTCTCTCTTTCTCTCTCTCCCTCTCCCCCCTTATTTCTGCAACATTTTCATGGAATAAAAGCCACTTCAGTACCTGAAAAAAAAAATGACTGTACGATACTGAAAAGTTCTCAAGATTGGGAAAGATGTGGTATTCACGTGGTATTATTCTTTCTTCTTTTTTTTTCTACCATTTTATAATGCCTAAAATATTATTTTCCTTATTGCTATCATACGTATATCACCACCAACATCAACGTCAGGAGCAGCAGCATCATCACCACCAACATGTTAACACCAACAGAGCAACACCACCACCAACGTCATCATCATGAGCAGCAGCATCAGGATTTTCACTGTAAGTACGAGAAGAAGAAGAAGAAGAAGAAGAAGAAGAAGAAGAAGAAGAAGAAGAAGAAGAAGAAGAAGAAGAAGAAGAAGAAGAAGAAGAAGAAGAAGAAGAAGAAGAAGAAGAAGAAGAAGAAGAAGAAGAAGAAGAAGAAGAAGAAGAAGAGGAAAAGAAAAAGAAGAAGAAGAAGTAGAGAGAGAGAGAAAGAATGCGCTCTCCTCGTTACAGCGTTGTTACAAACTCGACTTGGGAAATGTGATACTGTTCAATAGAAAGTGGTTTAGCGCCATCTTCTGTTTATTATCAACGAATTCGTCTGCTAGCAATTTCTTTGTTTACACACTATCAAAGGGAAAAACGCAACGAAACATCCCAAACCTGTTTAAATAATGAGTAGTAGATATCAAATTAATTCGTGCCAGAGATTTGAAAAGATGACTCTAAAGAGAAGGTGACATGGTTTTCACACTGCCCGGTTATTCCATCTTTTCGCATCTCTCGCATCATCACCTCTCTCTCCCTCTTCTTCTCACTCGCTGATGTATGAGTCATTTACGGGTCTCCTCATCATCTCTGTGCATCACTCATTCATGCGGCACCTATGCTTCAGTTCTTTTGTTGTCGCCGGGATGAATGCGTGCATAATAAGTAGACAATCCGATACCCTTTCTCATCTTCTATAAGCGATCAAATCTACCCATTTGGGACTCCTTTGTCTAAAAATCAACCTCAGCTGAGGTCGTGCTATTCAAAATTGGATTAAAAATAATTTTGCGGGCGCGCGTGGATTGTGCTTTTACCATAACAACAAAAAGTGCTGCGTTTATGAGTAGTTCGTCAGGGAGTTCGTCAAGAGTTCGACTGTGTAGCATTTTGGATTGCCACTTGCAGACGACACACCGACGAGTTGCGCTTCTTTTGATTGAATGGGATAGGTGGTATTGTTAGAATAGTGATCTGAAAACCATTTATTGATTTGTCAGCCAGCGATTGACTTTGTTCCTTTTCTCCATTACGTGAGCATCGTTCAAGTGGAAAATATTTAGACTACCAACAGGGAGCTGGAACAACATCACAGGTTGCCACAGATCGCACTAGTTAGCGCTAAGTAATTGGCACATGTCTATTTACTGTTCGTGGGAATGATGATCTAACATTTCTCACAATAAATAACGGATCAAACAACATCACATTGGGAAGTCTGTGTCTGGTGTCGCCTGCCCGTGGACTGTTTCGTTCTTTGTGGATTTTATATAGGGATTATTTTTAATTACTACTGACTGATGCAGTGATCAACGGTGTAAGTAGACATTCGTGCATTTCATTAGACATTAATTGAAGAATGCAGGTTGATATAGGTCATAGATCTACTCTGTAATTAAATTGTAATTACATTGTGTATCTTATTCAGTCACAGTCTACGTAGTGTTGTACATAGGCCTACAAGAATTTTTGTCTTCTTTTTATTTCCTTTCCCCCTATTTTTTTGTTTGGTTTTTACTGTAGATAATTGTACCTTGTTATTTCATGTTATCATATCGCTCGGTCAAATTGACTAGAGCATTGATGAATATTTCAGAGTAAACCTGCACTAGACATGCCTATAGGAGTATAACCACTCATGTGCTACAGCCTACCACCTGTCAAAGTTTCATTTATTTATTCATATATTATTTTGTTTATTCATTCATTTATTATTTATGTATCATTAATTTGCCTAATCATTTGTTGATTTGTGTATATATATCCATTTATTTATTTATTTATCCATTTATTTATTTATTTATTATTTATTTATTTATTTATTTATTTATTTATTTATTTATTTATTTGTTTATTTATTTATTTATTTATTTATTTATTTATTCATCTATTTATTTATTTATTCATTCATTTATCATTTTATAATTTTATTACCCCTACTCCCAGGCTGTTTCTGCCATTGATATAACATGCCAAAGCTCTATTTCATTTTCATTTTTTTCATATACTACATGATTTGAGTTGTGTATGTCTCATGCAGGTCAGACCCTGTTATGTCATTTATTCCATTTTGTAAGGTCTCCTCTCACTTATATTTTACAGACATCCCCCTGTGTTATTTGCTATGTTTCTATATCAACCTTTATGTTCCAATATCTTTCCCCCATTTTTTTCCTTCCTTGCCATTTTTCCCCCTGTTCTGTTTTCCTTCCTTTTGTTTTATTATTCTTAGTGCAAATATGCTTTTCTGCCCACCCAGCTTGAAAATTAGGCTGCATGATCTTATACACTAGAGTGTAGAATATTTGATTACTTTGAATTAAAAACCATCTAGGAAAGAGAAGGTATTTTAGCCATTATACTGTATAAAAAGTAAAGAGCAAAGATCACCTATAATTATGCACCTAGAAAATTAAGCCACAGTTATGTAGCCATATGAATTTGTATCAAATTTATATTTGTAGGTCTACTATACAGTCTGTGTACTGGAGCACTTTGTGTAGGCCTACAAGGCAAAATGAATACACAAAATGACTGTACAAACAATATCCTGCAAACAAAAATGGATAATTACTGATGACCTTGATACAGGTAGCATTGCTTATCAGTAACAATTAGATGTAAGGGTCATTAAGAACTATTCTGTTGTTCTGTAGAGATATAGATCTCTGCAGTTTGAGGTTTGGTTTTTTTCTCTTTATTGAGAAAATTTCCTGTGTTTATTTGTACTGAAAATTAAGTTGTGTGGAATTTCTTTTCCTTTTTATTCATTGTGATATAGTAATATTATCGATGATGATGATGATGATGATGATGATGATGATGATAATGATAGTAATGATAATGATAATGATACTACTACTACCACTACCACTACCCCTACCACTACCACTATCATTATCACTACCACTACTACCTGCTTTAATGACCATCTGTACAGAAAGACCACCTGTCTAGTATAAAGACCACAACTTTTGTTTCCCTTGAATATTTTCCCATTGAAATGTAGGAACCTGTTCATAAAGACCACCTGCTTATAAAGACCATGTTTCTTGTCTCCCTTGGATGGTCTTTATAAAAATGTTTAACTCTACTACCCCCCCCCCCCCTTGGCTACGCAGGTGCAACTCTTCTCAAAAATATTTTTCTGGCTCTCTTATTACCTTGAGATTTTCTCTGAATTTGATTTCTTTATCGAGATTCCATTTCAGAAGTAATCAAATTTACAGAGAATTCTACGTGAACTGGTGTATTTGTTGATAGAAGTTTATTTAGATTCTATTGCAATCTTGTTTTATCCCTGAAGAAATGGAGACATGAGTATCGTAAGAGAATAAAAATATATGAAACCTGTTCCAACATATCGATGTGATGCTGAATCAATTTCTGTTCCTTCTGGTGAATATTTCTAGGAAAGAGATGTATTCTGTTGCACAAATACAGGATACTTGATGCCGCAACAAATGACATACTCCCTGGAAATATCATCATACTTCGGTTGCCAGAGTGCCCCAGAAATCCCAAATGTACATTATCCTGTAGAAAGGGATAAATAAACATAAGAACATTCCAAACCAATATTGATTATTGAACTGTTGTCATGTATCTGTGTGGAGATAAATCAGTTCATTTTTATCGTATGAGTTTCTCGAATGCATTCTGTGTAACTAAAGCGGGGTACTGTATGCCACAATGCATACACCTAACAAAACACTAGCATCCCTTGGTTGTCGGAGTGCCCCAGAAATTCAAAATTCACATTTTTCACAAGAAATGGAACAGTAACTTGCAAGAAAACAAAACTGAATATTTACCTATTTTCATATATCTATATATGATACCAAAAAATGAATTCACTTGTTTTTGTATACTTATGGGTCTTTCTTAGAATTAAAAAAAAAAAAAAAACAGGACACTTGATACCACAACAAATCGCATGCACCCAAGAAATACCATGCATTATTCCTTGGTTTCCAGAGTGCCCCAGAAATTTAAAACTTACAATATTATGTAAAATTAGTGCCTAGGTACATTATATTGAATTGAAATACCATAACGATTTACTCAGTCCCAGTCCCGCTGCCGAAAGCGGTTTCACGGGTAGAGGGGCGACCGTCACTTTCACTTGATTTGGAATAAAAGCATTTTGAGTAGTTACTTGAAGAGACGGAAAGGATTGCACCGTTGAAGAAGAAGGAAGGAAAACTGAGCTGGGATGGAGCATTGAATAAGAGGATCAGTTTTTATGCTGGAAGAATAAGAAGAGAGAATGAAAGAGAGAAAATGGGGGTAAGAGAGATATGGAGAGGGTGGGGTGGGAATGAGAGAGAGAGAGAGAGAGAGAAAGAGAATGGGAGAGAACAAACATAAGAGAAGGAGTGATATGTACTTCTGTTTACGTTATTCATTTTTCCTTTCTATAAGGGTGGAGGGATTTGCTAAAGATCAGGGTTGGCAATTTCCAGGGAAATACTAGGAAACACCTGGAAAATATTGGGAAATACTAGGAAATACCTGGGCAATACTTACAACAAACTACTGAAGTTTTTTAGATTCAATCTAATCCCTTTTAGTGGGATGGGGTACATATTCAGTAGTATGGTCTGTAGATGGAGGGGGGGGGTTACTTGAGGGAAGATAGTCACCCATAAATCCATCAACAGGGGAATGAGATTCAGATGAAATCTCCAAATTGGCTTCAAATTTTTTTGTGCATCTCTGCACATCCCCCAATTACTGTGAACTCATGGAGTCTACAAATTGGGATTGTGGAGAAACATCTGATGCAGTAAAACGCAATAAATTAGTGACTCATTCAGTGACAGATGCTGCCAGAACCTACAGGCTGTATGGACCGCATCTTTGGGTAATGGTGAGATAGATGGAAGAAGCTGGAAGAGAGAGAAAATGAGAGAGGTATGGGGAATGTCAAAAAGGGTGGAGACAGAGGGAAGGGTGGATTTTGCGCTCTTTGTTTTTAGTGCTGCATCTACAGTGTTTCTGGGAGAAGCTGGGAAAGATAGAGGATAGATGGAAAATGAAGGAATATAAGCATACAAAGTTGTAAGGATGCATGGATCAAGAAAGCAAGAGAGAAGGAAGAAAAGGGGGAGGAATTTAGACAAGAAATGATGGAGAAAAAAAAATGTAATGTGAAAATTAAAGAGATACATGTAGCATTGTGCAAGAGAGAGAGAGAGAGAGAGAGAAAGAGAAGAGAGATTGGGATTTCCAAAGAGTATCATTATAAGGGATACAGTTACATGTATGAAAAGATTGAGCAAGAGAGAAAGAGAGTATGTAAGAGACTAGACAGGTGGAGAGAGGGGAGAGAGGGGAAGAGAGAGAGAGAGAGAGAGAAGAGTGGAAGAGTAAAGAAGAGATGGAGATGACTGTAGGGAGAAAGTGCAGGGGGATAAATCTGTCCTTACAATTTTCTGTGATTTGGGGTAATTGTTTCATTTTCTGTAAGCCAGTTGGTGGGATTGCCTGAAGCTCTAAAGTGCATTTGCTGACATAATTGGATGTATAAAATGAAAATGATAAACATGTCCTGTACTATGTGAATGACATGACATAATGAAAAGTAAAAAAAATAGTTTATAAATCTTATCTGAGATCTTGATGAATCTTCTATTGGTTTCATTTCTGAGTAATTGATAAAGAGATAGAATATAAGATCATAGCATAATTTCCTTTAATATTATATACACTGTATTAATATATTTATATATCATAATGTGCTTTAATATTATTTTCTGTAATCATTTATCTACTATTTACAATGCTCTTATTTATTATGCTTGAAAATCAGACTGTAAATCAATTTTTATGCTTATGCATGATAATAAATTATGTGTGATGAACTGTAACATTCAGGCCTAATGTTTTGGATTGAAAAAAGTATTTTCGATCAATTATTTCACCTAATTCATTGGTATTAATATCATTTCATGATTCTAAATTAGATTGAACTGGAATAGACATATCGGTCCTAGCATTTGGGATATCGCGGATTATGAAGTTGAAAAGATAATACATTAACCAATGCCCCATTTCCTGTGCACCCCTTATTTACCTACCATCCCCTATCGAGCCCACTGCACCGGTGCCTCACTCCTCCAGCCCACCTCTTTCACCTCATAAGGTCACCCAGTTTTGCCCCAGGGTGATAAAAGAGAGGGCCTGATAAGGCCAAAGTGGGTTACTATTCTGGTTCCAGAAGACATCCCAAAATAAACAAAACAACAAACAACCCAACCCCTTTTTGTGTGCTCAGCCTTGGCCATGGAGGCATTGTAGTGTGTAGTTGTAAACACAGTGAAGTAGTCAGTGCATGCATAACTTTTGGGTGTGAATTGCAAGTTTGACAATAGCAGGCTGTCAAATTGTCAAATACCCAGGTGTTCAGGGAGTGTATAGGTGTAGGTTACATATTTTCTGAACAATTGATTCCAAATCACATACCGTAAAGAATGACTTGGTCAGTTAAAGAGTGAATGCTGGAATGATAATTCTTTCAGGTCTTGTTACAGCAAATTGTGTGAAGAAGAGTTTAATTTCTGTAAGTACTTCAACAGGAGATGTTGGAACAGTTAAGATATGTGATGAAACATATATTTTCACTCTTTCTTGAGTTTTTTCAAAGTTTTATGTCAAAATGTGGGCTTATAATTTTAGCTGAAATAGATTTGTTAGATGAACTTTGTTCATTTATTGAATTTCAGAGGCATTGGATGGGAGTCATGGGCAGTTCTGTGGTCTAGCTTAGATTTCAGTTTAGGGGGTGGGGTGGTAGTGAGCATGCAAATTAAGCGTGCAAATTACATATTGAGCATGTGAAGCGCTGTTTGCGCAGGAGCTCTGACATTTCTTTGTCACTGTTCCTTGTCTGCTCCCACTCTTCCTATGTTCTCTTACCTTTTTCTTTTCTCGTTAATGCGTTTTTTTGGGGGGGTGACCCCCTCCCCCACTGCCCCCTGGCTATGCGGGTGGTTATGGGCTATTGCTTGAGGCACATATTGCTCCTCTGTGTTCATATCCAAAGGATTCCTTAAGTGTCTTCTGCAAGAAAATAATAATTCTAAAATGAATTATGTTTACTTTGCTCTCTATCCCCCTCCCCCCTGCAAAAAGATGATATTTATGCAAGGTTGCTATTTGTAATACAAGTGGTGTATTGAACACATGACCTCTAATTTATATGTTTGCTGTAATTGATTACTTCTGAGCTATTTCATCTCAATTGCATGTTTTAATGTCACAGTCTTAATCTCACCCTTAGGGCATGCATACATTTTCATGGACTACTTTTTCATCGCCCAGGTTCTCATTCTAACACTGCTTCTTGGTCACTAATCAAATTTACCTGCTTAAGTTTGCACTTGCGGTCCTTTTTTAAAGAGTACTTAACTGGCAGCTGTCAAATGGACAAGATGTGTTCATTTGTCAGTCTAGCAGCTTAACACATGTTTTCTCTGCTATGCATGAAAAGTGCAGCATGTTTTTCTAATGTCCCAATTCTTCCCATTATGCATTCGACATTTGGTAAAATTTGGTGTACAGATGAACATCGTGCATGATAATCGTCACAAAAGATATGAGCCGCATGGCTGCTTAAACGACATTGTAGTTTGAAAGATTTGTCAATAATATACAGCCTTTAGTGTCGAGTATAGCCCCCCCCCCCCCCCCCCCCGGCTCTGTCATACAGAGAAAAAGACTTTGTGGAAGTCTACCATGACTACCATGTTATCTTTCTATAATTACTCCATCATACGCACAGCACAATGTATCCTCATATTGAGACAACATTATTCTAAATCACAAGATGCCATTGTATAGCTGTTGCTGTCATGCATGTAGATCTGTGAAAGTCTAGATATAGCTCTTCCTAGGTGTATTATTGTGCCTTCATTGGCCTAGATATAAATGAATTTTGGTCTTGAGGAAAAGTTCAAATTCCTTTCCAAATCACATCAAACTCTTGTTTGAGTGGTATTTTGGTCTACATTATGGCAGCAACAAAAGACATGCAGAAAATAACACAACTATCGTTTCATTTCCTCATGTTTTCCCCTGAAATGGCTGAAGAAGAAGTAGATTGCTGAATATTTGTCGGAATGTTTGTGGAATGTTTGTAGCTTACCCCTAGGGGATACAGGTTTGTACAGGTGATCTCTTGAAGATGGATACTACATAGGGGGGAAAGGGCTATTTTGCTTGCCTCCAAAGTTCAGAGATGTGCTGTCAGATTGTTTAACCCATTCATGACAGAGGTCCACATTTTGTGGTTTGGCCTAATATCTTTTGATGCAAAGCCCAAAATCATACCAAATACATGAGCAGAAAGAGCAAAAAATTCTACACAAACTGTGCCCATTTTGGTTGCGTCAATATTCGTTGTTTGATGCTGAAAATTTTTTAAAGGAAAATAAGCATTAAAATCCTTAAATTGGCAATGTGATAGAAAGCTTAAAATCACTGTTTTTCCTTGCAAATTGGCAACTTTTTGACTTCTCATCATAATTTCTGTCAATTTATATTCATTTCAGATACATGACGTTTCATAAGAAAAATGTAGCAATAAAATAAAAATGTTGGTGTTGCCAATTTGAAGAATAAAAGCTGATCAAATTAGGCTTTAAATCATTCCTGTCACGAATGGGTTAAAGGTGCCATTCAACATTTGGGGACTTGACTTTCAGGCAATAAAAGTATTTTTAATTGTAATCCAAAAGAAGACAAATAGAAAAGAAAAAAAAATTATTTCTTGCCTCAATGAAGAAATAAAAAATGCACCTAAGTTATTTATTTTGCCAGTGGCATTTACATTGTAGAAAACAAAGAAAATGGCAATCTCTGCATATAGGGCCCAGTCTCTAGTAACCCATGAAATGACAGTCAGTTAATCATTTTATTCCATTATGATTCTGGAAGCATTTGTAATAGATAGATTGGTTCTTAATGGGACCACTTTGATTTTTCAAATGAAAATATTTATCACTACCCCAAAGGTTATTTTTTTGTGGATGAATGATTTGAAATGACTAGGGCACTGATGGGTGACATTTGCAAATCCTACTTCATATTTGTCTATGTCATTGTTGTTGTTTGTATTGAATCCGAACTAATGATGACTGAGTCAAGGTATGCTAAGGTTCAAATCCATTACTAGTGCATCCACCATCTCTCATTGATGGATGAAGCCAGACACCAGAGAAATACCATTGAATGACTCATACCCTATCCCCTACCCCTCCCCCATCCCTCTCCCACTAAAAAGTAGTTTCAACCACTTGCAAGCTTTCTAAAGCTTCACCTTTGGAAGTTTGGATAGAGAACTTGATGTATACAGCGATGATTGCACATGCAGACATCTTGATGGGACACCAGAATTGTGTTCTTACATGTATAAGCCAGTGCAGTCTTACAGCTACTGTATGTGTAATACAGACTTTAAAAAAGAAAGAAAATATAAACACTGTTAAGGGGACTGTTTCAGGGAGGTGTAGAAAAAAAATCTTTTAAGCAAGTGGTCTGTATAGATCTATAGGTCATTTTGACATGCTTCAATTTAAAGAAACACATCAAAAACAAAAACCTGAAAACACTTGAGGGGCCTGCTCCAGGAAACTTAGAATTGTCTTCTAAGACAGATGGTCTTGTGAACAGGTTACTTGAATACATACAGGTGTCAGTGGGAAACATTGTTCAAAAGAAACAGAAATGTGGTCTTACTGTGCAGGTAGTTGCTGTTAAAGGACATGCCTAAACTGGTCTGTCCAGTTGATACTGCCTGAAATAGTACTGTTGTTCTAAATTCATTCTGATTCAAAGTTTTTGCCTAAAGTGCAAAGGTGTGACAAGCCATGTAAAGGTTAGCTTAACTTTGCTAAATCTTTACAAATAGTTGCATCAGAGTGCATAAATTTGTTTTGAAATGCTTCACAAAACAGTGAAAAATTTCCATGAGAATGGTTTACTTCAATTAACAACAATTTACAGAAAGCAGATGTTGACTTCTTTTGTTATCCATCGTCTATCGGTTTGGCAAATACATGTAGCATGCAGCATTGGACTTTGTTGTACAGTTTTGTATCATTGTCAATACTACAGGAACAAGTCTGAAAGCTGTTGCATATTTCCCTGTACTTTTGTAACTAGACTGACTGCCATTTTCGAATCTCTCATCAGAAGCACTCTGGCATTGTAAATGGTCAAGTTGAACCCTAAGTGATCTTTTTCTCACTCCATTTGTAATTTTTTTCCACATTTATTGTATTTGAATAATTGCATATTGTCAGAGAAGGTCACGAAGGTCATTTCCTTTCAGAAAGGAAAATTGTAAACCATATGCCCTAATGGCCATACCAGGCCTTTATAGCCTTTGCAAGAATTGACGTCAAATAGATTTTAGATAAGATAAAATTATGAGCCTGTCAATGTAAACAGTGTTATAGTTTTAAACTCCTATAACCTTTTGCAAATTTATTTATTTGTGTATTTTTTTCTTTTTCACATACAATGAAAAGTCTTTAATTAATGCTTGATATAAAAACATACATGATGACTTTATACCATGATCATCTATATTTTTATAAGTCAATGTATTATTGATCTTTTTTTTTCAGTGACCGGGTTTTCTATAATCCAAGCAATTCTGCATATTTACCTAACTCGCTTGTATTCAGGAAAGGTGATTTACAGAACAGATATTTGATGCATAGTGGGTTTGCAATCTTGTGTTATACCAGGCTCCATTTTGCCAAGATGTTTTGAGGATTGGACAGAAACTGCTTAAAAGGAGGCATAAAACACAATATTTTGATTTTACGGTATATTGAAGTATTTGCTCAAGTAATGGTTCTTGCAAATTGCCCTGGGAGTATTATGGTAGGGAAAGCATATCACATGTCTGTTTATTGGACTGAACTTTGCATTCTTGAGGTGACCTACTTTCTTGTAGGCTGCCCTGGTGAAAGGCTTTGGTAGGGACATCCCCCGGTCCACTGGCTGATTGGGGGGGGGGGGGGGGGGAGGGGTGCACAATCCCTTCAAACCCCTTTTTACACCTTTTACAAAGAATACTCAATTAAGGTTTGCCTAATCCTATTCTGTATTATTTGAAAATGTATACATACTCTTGCTGGTGAGATTTGTCAGATTTTTTTTCGGTATATTTTAGCCTGCCCACTCACCCCCTCCCCCCCCCCCCCCCCTTTATTAGAAAATCCTGTGGATGCACTGGGCTACTCTGGTTGATTAAAATACATACACTACATTGGTCATGAAAATGATGACAGCTTGACAACTTGCAGACATTTTTAATTCTCTCAGGGGGATTCCTAGTATAGATGGTGAAACCAAAATTGTCAGTTTTTATAGATGTTCTACTGTATGTAGTCATAATTAATACAGCCATCTTTACTGAGAATGCTGACCCCCCTACTGCCTTTCTGTACCTTATGAATTATGCTACACATGAATGCTTATGTGCGTATTAGGACAACTCCCTCTGGAGGACAACTCCCCCGGGGACTGGGGGAATTGTCCTTGGTTATATGTCATCCGGAAAAAGTGTCCTCCGGAGAGAGTTGCCCTCGGGGGAGCTGTCCTCCAGGGGAGCTGGGCTCCAGGGGGAGTTGTCAGGTGAGAATCGTATCGGGGGAGTTGTCCTCCCAGGGGAGTTGTCCTACATGTAGAACCGCTTATGTGATATCTACCGGGATGATTTATGAAAATATAGAAGGAAAAAAAACCCAAACCAAAACTTCAGTTGCTGTGGTAAATTTACCCCTCCCTCTGAACCCAAATGAGAAGTATTCAGAATGATTAATAAGTCAAATAAATACTTGTTTATCATACATACAATTTTTAACTTGATCCATTTTATATTAAACTTCATGGGTGTTAATCAGGGTGGAGACAGGTGGACACATCCCCCCATAAATGTTAAGTGTGGAGAACACAATAGGATAAGTATCCTCCAAATTTAAGCTGAGGACCCCCCCCCCCTTTTTTTTTCTTGCTTGTCAGCATATTTTTGGTGTATTTAAAATTTTTGGTGTAATTAAGAAATTAAAGCTGAAGGTTCTTTTTTTACCCCCCCCCCAAAAAAAAACGGATTGACCATCTCCCCCCCCCCCCCATCTAAAACATAAAACACTGCCATATGTTCTAATGTTCTTTTGTTAGAAATGATCCTTAGAGGGATATTCTTGTAAATAAAACATTGCCCCATCCTGAATCTGAATTCATCCTGCCTTTATCCCTAGTCTGCTCCAATTCATTCATTTCCATTGACATTACTTGGCCAAGCACTCACAAACTTCATCCATCAGTGTAGCCTTGCTTTATGGCAAAGCATTTTTTTTTAAATTTCAATTTCCAGTATTCATAACCCACTCTGACTCTCTGTCTCTGTTTTTGTTCATTTCTCATTCATAGGTGATTGAAGACATACATGTATAGTACAGTGCATAGCCCTGTCCCGCATGGAGACAATTAAATAGTAGTGTAGCAATGTAAGAGAGCAATGAATTCTGTGTACCTGAAGTATAGGCTAAACCACTGCCAAAGTGATTGATGACTGAAGTGGAAAGAGATTTGAATCTGAAGATAAAGGGCACCATTACCTAATTATAGGTCCAGTAGTTTCTTCTTCCAATATTGAGCTTTAGCATAACCAAATACCATTCGAGGGGCATTTCTAACTTTTCAAATATTAAATTTAATTAAATTAATTTTTAAGATAAGTCTGTGGGAGTTGAGAATTTAGTAGTCACCAGGTTAAAAGGAAAAACTGCTGCTCCCAGGGGGATACCAGTCAAATATTATGTTGCTGTAGAAGCTGTACACCAGAATAAAGGGGGTGATTTGACCATTGGATAAAACTTGTTTAGGATGATTATATCTGCAGCCCTCACCAGTTGACATGTCAAATAAAAAGCTTGTTAGATATGCTTCTCATGCCCCAGTGTTTATCAAGGGCAAACCCTATACCATTATTTTGCTTCAGTTAAATCCTGGAAATTTTAATTTCCAACACTTTTTGAACCCTTCTGCTTCATGAAACTCAGATTTATTTTTCTCTGTGACTGAATTGCTGCAATGGAAACTGAATAGTTCATAAACTATTCCCCCAAAATTGATTTAAAAATGTATATATCTTTTTCTCATTACAGTTTAACCCCTTTAATTTTTGCATGCCTTAAGGCTAATTTACAGGGATAACCTGGTTGCTGTGGCAACAGATTAAGTTCTTTGCTTGTAATTTGCAGTTTAATAATAAAAATTTAAAAGGTACACATTGTATATTTCCTTTCGAGTATTTCGCTTATGGGTACCAATAAGGACAGAATATGAAGTACCCTTAAAAATTAGCTCCTGAGCAACTGTTTTTATGAGGGCATCTCTTGTTTAATTTTTTTTTCTGTCAACTAAAGGATGGTATCACTCTATCATGACAATGGTTTGGGTCTATTAGTAAGTTAATTGTAAGTAATTACTAATTTTTAGGATACAATGAATATATTAGGGGTTGATACAATGAATTTAACTCTTTATGTTATCAAAGCCCAAGGCCCCGTTGCATAAAACTTACCACTGATGCCATCAGTGGTAACTTCCATGGAAACCTTGAATTTGATTGGCTGTTGAGCAATGTTACCATGGTAGTTACCATTGAGGGCAGAGTTATCATCAATGGTAATTTTATGCAATGCCCCCCCCCATGCAATTTATTGACCTTGAGATATTGTAGCCCATACCTACAATTTTCAGGTTTATAGGCGATACACCGTTCAAGAACATTCGATCAAACTAAAAGCCGAACATGCACAATGCAGTTTTTTTTAGTTCCATGCCAATTTATCATGTAGAAGTGTATTGCCAGCATAAATTATTGCAATTTCTCTCAGCCCACTGTATATCTGGGTACTTGCTTTTATTTTTAATCATGTGATTTTCCAGAATAAAGCGGAGATCGATTAATTTCTTTCCCGAGCCACTAAATTTGTCCGGTGAATGCAGGACATCTATTATAAGGATTACCCTTATTAGCCACAATCCACTGACTAACCACCTGCATATATCAATCAGTATATTGAATATGCTCAATAACCACTCATCATACAAGTACCCCTCCAATCCCTATACAGTTTCATTTAAAGGTACTATTCTGACTTTGTAATTGAAAAGTAATAGTGATTGGTGTTTAAATTTATCTTGAAGTACCTTCTGATATTTTAACAACCATCAGAAAAAAAAAAATAAGGAAAAAAGTTTGTTTCTAAGTCATTATATTGTCAAAGTTTTGTATGATATGATAACCATGAAATTCTTAAAACATTTGACGCCTGAATTCTCAAATTCCTATAGGTTTGATATACTGTATGAACTGCCTGATTCCTTCAGGTTATGGGTTAAATTTCCTCTTTTCATTGAGACTTTTTACTCACTTTTAGGTTTTCTTAATTAAGATTATAGCACTGAACTTGTATCAGGAATTGTAGCAGATTAATTTTCTTTTTATTAGACTTTTCAAATTCCATCACTGAAGATTAGATTAATGAACAGAAAAAAAAGAATGAACATTGATGCATTTACTGTGACATGATATCTGCAGTCTTGCCTGAAATTTATGTCTCTTGAGATGCCATTCACCCACAATCAGTCCTCGTTAAATCACAATTTGATTATAAGCTCTGAATGTCATCGAGTAGCAGAGAGGGAAAGAAAGATTGAGAGACAGACAGAAGGAGAGAGAGAGGGAGGGAGGGAGGGAGGGAGAGGAGGATGAGAGAAGAGGGCGAGAAGAGAAAGTGAAAGGAGAGAGAGAAAGAAAGAGTAAGAGAAAGAAAGATAGATAAAGAGAAAGAGAGAGGGGAGATAGAGAACAGAGAGACAGAGAGAGAGACAGAGAGAGAGGGAGGGAGGGAGAGAGAGAGGAGGGTGAGAGAAGAGGGCGAGAAGAGAAAGTGAAAGGAGAGAGAGAAAGAAAGAGTAAGAGAAAGAAAGAAAGATAAAGAGAAAGATAAAGAGAAAGAGAGAGGGGAGATAGAACAGAGAGAGAGAGAGAGAGACAGAGAGAGAGGGAGGGAGGGAGAGAGAGAGGAGGGTGAGAGAAGAGGGCGAGAAGAGTGAGAGAAGAGGGCGAGAAGAGAAAGTGGGAGGGAGGGAGAGGAGGATGAGAGAAGAGGGAGAGAAGAGAAAGTGAAAGGAGAGAGAGAGAAAGAGTAAGGCAAAGAAAGAGAGAGAGAGAGATAAAGAGAAAAAGAGAGGGGAGATAGGGAACAGGGATAGCAATTATTGTCATCTTGTCATAAGCCAGGAGTTTTGTCACTGGAAGATGATCTGGTGAAGACATTTCAGGGAAAATCATCTGCTAATTCTTCTGAATTGCTCCAATCAGATCCATGATGTGCCGAAGCTAGATGTGCATTTCGATGCATGTTTTCAGACATATAGGGTCAAATTAATCCCCAGAATGAATAAGAATGCTGTTCAGATTAATACTAGAATCTTGTAGTAAGATATTAATGAATTTTCAAATGTGGCAAAATTTGGAGGTGAATAATATACAAATAATGAATGTTTATGAGTGCAATAGACAGAATATTTCATGAGGTGAAAGATGAAATGATCTATTCAATGAGGTGCAGCCGAGTTGAATGGATCAATAATTTCATCTTTCACTGAATGAAATATTCTGTCTATTGCTCAAATAAAAAACATTCATTATTTGTTTTATATGACACCTAAAAATAGATAAAATCGCAATAAATCAGTAGCGCTGTTCGTGGTGCACACTGCAAATGCAAGCGTTTTACGTACGTAGTGTGCCGGGCAATGGAACAAATCGTATGGATCCAAGATTGCACGGTAAATGGAGCCACAATTGCACGAATGACAACGTCATAGTGCAATGGGACAAATGATCAATATCAAACAACCAATCAAATGACAGGGATCTATTCAGTTGTTATATAATAAGGGATGGAGGACTGAAAGTACCTATCCATTGAACTATCTGAATAAACAATACTCCATCACTCCTAGCATTTATATGTACATGTAGTACATGATTTGATAAAACAGGGTAAATGTACTTACAACAAAATCATGTAAAGCCATAATTTCTTTCTCTATTTTATGCCCTTCAAATTTTTTTTTCTGGGTCATGCATTGAAGTTACTTAAGGCTTCTCCAAAACACTCTTTCATTCTGAATTGAAATGCTATCAACCACTTAAATGAGTAATGAAGACTCATCAAAAGTGCAGGTTTTTTCATGAAAGACCCCTGTAATGATACCATGTTTTTCTTCATTCCAAAAAGTGCACATTGAAGCAGCCTTTTGGATGTAATTGGCTGACACAAAATTTGTGGGAGAAAATGTTGGTTTCATAGAGTTTCCCACAGTTTCGGTCTATATCATGCTCTTTTTGCTCCTATTTTGGAGAAAGACTTTCCTTGTTGTTGGACAGATGGATTTGCAGTTAATTTGTTACTTTTTGGTTCGGAGACAAGAAGTACATGCATTTTGTGATGACTTGAAGGGATGATTCAACTTATCAAATTTAAGATGTTTCCCAGCTGAAATGGAAGATAATATCATCTTATCCAAGTAGTTTTGTTATATCTGACCTCCTACCTATTTGTATCTGTACGTTTCAATACAGATTTTGCCCAGTCATAGGCACATGGGCAGAATCTCGACATGCGGTATATAAAATGATCTATCTGTTAGTGAGTATTATTTCGTACATAAAATATAAAAACTCAGTTGGTGTTGCAACTATTCTGTAGGCAAAAATATCTGTGAAAATTTATCAACAAAATATTCCATCACTGTCTAGGGTTCCCCCTTGAATTTCTTTCTCTGTTTTTTTTTTTTTTTTTTTTTTGGGGGGGGGAGGGGGGAATATTACTCCTCTCACTGGAGTATACATGTAATTCATAACCATTCCTCTCTCTCTCTCTCTCAGAAAATAGGGCATGCTTCCTATTTCTAGAGTGCAGATTAGTAGGAAAGCCTTCAAATCAGATACTAGCTTTAATGCTGCTGTTAGCATGATCCATTATGGATCAACATTTTTTGAGAGAAATAAAAAAAAACTTCCCTTGGGCATGCTTAGAGAGGAATATTTAAGTATGAAAATGTTTCATTTATTAGTTGGGACTGAGTGAGTGTACCATGACACATTTTGGTAGGACAGCTGTTTTTTAGATTTGGGATGTTTCACATTCTGATAACTGTTTGCTGGAGAACTTGTTGCAACTAAAAAAAAAAGACGTGTTTTTGTCTCACTTCATGTAGATAGAATAGTAGATGATGGCATTCAGGCTTATTTTTGTTCTTTTAAAACAGTTTCACACAAAATCAAGAGTTGTAAGACATATTCAAGTAATGTACATGTGAATAATTTGTGTCAGACAAAATTGAGCATCAGGGACATGCATGGCAGCCTTTACAGTATTTTCCTCAATATTTGAAGAGAAAATGGAATCTTTACAACTGGCACATACATAACACAAATAGGACAGGGATTTTTTTAAGATGACGATGATGTAACCAGTACACATGTACCATTATGATGTCATAATAGTATACTGTACGAGTTGAAATTTCCGCAGTGGTTTTATTTTCGCGAATTTCGCAAATCAGTCACCTATCGCGAATTTAACAACACGCGAAAATATCCACCCGTATTTACCTCTCTCGGCGTCATCGGCACATTGTTGCCATTGCCATGCAGGTGCATGCGGAAAGTGCATGCAGCAGTCCTTCACTCAGTGTGTAGAATAACTCACGGAGAAAACTCACCACAGGCACAAGTTAGCTCTGTACATGGTCACCTCCAAAACCCCTTATAAGCCCAATTCTGCTACCAAAAATGCGGAATCGGTGCCATTTTTCCAAAATGTGTGGGGCTTTGGTGGGGCGGTAAGAAAAATAGTCGCCGAAAACGCGCTATAAATCAAGAAATCAGGGGTTTTACGACAGCTGTTTTTGTTCATCGCAAGCTAGTGGTATTGGCAAAAAAATAATCAAAAAGCGAATCCTCCAGATCTGCCGATATGGCTCTTCGAGTACAAATAAGTTTACTGCAAGTCCTACTCTTGCGCCCGCGAAATTAACAACTCGCGAAAATGTCCGAGAGCCTGTGATTCAGGAAAATATCTGTACACGAAAATATTGGCTTATAATACAGTACATACACCAGTTACGCTTGAAACTAACGTGTGTTGCTTGCAACTTGGTGGTCTAAACGGCAAATGATTTGGGTCGGCCCAAAGTTGGGGAGCTCCAGGAGCACTGCATATTTAGGCCGCAGTATAAAACAGATATACTTTAAAGGTATTGGCTAACATTGTTATGATTTTAAAAAAATCTTGTTTTGTTACTTGAAAATGGGATAAACATAAGGGTTATAGTGTAAAAATACCAGTCTGAAAGCTTCAAAGTATAATATCCACAGGAAGTATTTTTAAATATTAAAAATGTGAGCCAATGTTTGAAAACTATACGAGGGTCGGTTGCCCAGAATAGACATAAGGAGTGCGCATGCGCGTATGACTCACCTTACTGTACTGTGTGTATTGGCGTATCATGCTGCGGGAGGCACATAACGGCATTTTCAAATTCAAGCAAAGTGGTCCTCTTAGTGATTGTCTCGTGAGACGAAGGATAATAAAATCGCCGTTTGCGTCTAACTTACACTTTTTCATTCCAAATTATGGTTGGTTTCAGGGTTTTTGAGTACAAATACAAGTATTCATACACATGTTTCATCTTAGTTTGAGAATTTTTTAAATCAGCTACTCACAAAGTTAGCCAATGCCTTTAACAATGAGTTAACATTAGCTTTCAGCAAATGATCAAATATTATTTACAGTTTTAGTTTACCTTCCATGACCCGAAGAAAAAATATCGTGATAACACAGAAAAGGTAAAATTTACTTAGTGTTTAATAGTGTTTGGAATTTATTTGAACAAAAACAATAGGAAATTTGATTTTACTTTTTGTTGCAAAACAAAGAAATGATGTGTGAAAATCAATATTTGAATGTGAATTGTTTAATGAAAGTGTTAATCTCTTTGTCTCAGAGCTTTGCAGCTGACTGGTGCTCAGTCAAACTAAGTCCTCAGGCATGAAGTATTCATTTTCAAAGGTTTTCCCATATCATTTATCATATTTATCATTCATTTAAAATGGAGGTGGAAAAGAGAGAGAGAGAGAGAGAGAGAAGGGGAGGAGAAAAGAAAGGAGGGAAGGATGGAGGAGAGAATAAAAGGAAAAAATTAATTGAGAGAGAGATTAAAGAGAGAAATAAAGAGAGATGAGGAGAAACATTGATAGGATGAAAAGAGAAGAAATGAAAAGAAGGAGGGTTATTATATCTTGATAATTTATAGGAAAATTCCAACACTGAAAAGAAGTTCTTTAGAAGAGTCTTAATTTAATGTCTTATACTTCAAATCCAATCTGATCAGTCACTGGGAGACACATTGAATATAAGGTGGACAGATGAAATTGTACTATCTATGATTAATGATTGCAGTAAATTGTACTGCCTCATAAATCCCATATGTTTTTCACTATCCTTTCATGTATATATATAGCATGACTGGAGATGAATTTCAACAAGGGTGTAATCTAGCAAATTTTTAAAAAGTTTATTTGATGCAAGTTACATGTATTTTATATGCTAGGCATTGTAGTAAACTAGTTCGTGCAAGTGATATCCTCCTTTTCCATTTTCTCTTGAGCATTCACTTTTTTTTTTGTTTTTTGGTGTACTTTATAGAAGATGAGATAACTGTTTATTATCTGTGATCTACATATGTTTGGTTTTCTATTTTTCCTTTTTTAACCCCTGTTCTGGTAACATACACTGAGAAAATCCGTCAGGAAAATAATTTTGAATAAACCGTAATGGTTACTCCATAGGAGAAAATATATAAATCTTACCAGGATTCTAATGGAAATATGAAAAACTGATATCTTCATTGATAATGGGTAGATTTGAAAATGAACAGAGACAAGATTTCTGATTGTTTGTCTTATCGTATCCTTTTCGAACACCAAGGAGGAAAAAGGAAGTGATTGAATTGACATGAAATTGCTATAATAGCCCTGCTGGTATAAACACTTTTGCCCTATTAACCTGTTACTCCTACTCTGTTTGATGCTGTCATGCAAAACTTTGAGTGAACACAGTTTCAAGAGGAAAGGTTGAAAATTTCGGAAATCTGCACGTATCCCTAAAAACTGGATTTTTCATAATAAAGGACTGATCTACAGACTTTTGAATTAAGGCAATGGGAACATTTTTAATAGTTTTAGAATCACAATTCTCAATAGAGGCTCCCCCTTTTGCCTAGTCCTATCATTTTTTCTTCTTTTTCTTCTTTTTTTTTTTTGCATCTGACAGATAATTTGAAGGAAACCCAATGTATTTTGTGTTTTTAATTTCCTTTTTTTTTAAATAAGGCATATATGTGGAATAAATAGAGAGTTCACTGTCAATTTTCTGTGTCTCAATTGCAAATTGGTCATATTATAGTAGGAGTAATTTACCTTCAATTAAAGACACATTCAAGTACAATTTTAGCAATATTCCTCAAGTCACACATACATGTACATGTATTTGGTACACCAGTCAGGATACAACACATGCATTTAATCTAGATTTATATTTGTACTTACTTAAATGAAACCTAATTTCAAAATGTTTATGTTTGATTGAAATAAACATCCACTTCCTAACTTTGAAGTAATGTAAACATTCACATATGTTCATGTTCTTATCATGAGTGCTTGCCCATGAATGGAATAAACAGTGTTTGAATTGATATTGACATTTAATTGTGACATGTTACTAAGATTATTATGTAGATAAGAATGTTGCATGCAAACTTACCATGGTTAACCCACTGCCTACTGGAACCAAGTGACCCCTGCATTAAAGTGATTACACAATGGTAAACATTTTTTAAAATTTATGATCGAGAATAGAATTCTAAGAAAAATTATATTAAAAATATGATGATTAGTTTAATTGAAAATGAATATACATTTCCCATGGGTAAACACTGAATTATTTTTCTGCCAATAAACAATGTCCTATCTTGCATTTTTCTTCTTCTTCTTCTTTTTTTTTAGGGGGGTAGAAGGGGGTCAAGTAATGAAAATTGATAGCATTTCTACAACTTTCAGCTAGGTATCAGCATGCAGAAATGTGCACATGAATTAATATAAATAAAATGAAACCAAAGAGACTCTTTATAGTAGCTATGCAGACATGTAGGGTCTGTTACATGTATGTAATGCTGTAAATTTTCTGTTTTATTTTTTTTTTTTTTTTGGGGGGGGGCATGTGTCCTGGACACCTGTTAGTGTCAAGCCCTAGTCAAAACCATATAAGCATACCTTGAAAAAGGTCAAATGATAATAACAATAGAAATAATCATTTTAATTATGATTCTTTCTCTTGTTTTACCCTAGGTAGCATTGTCATTATTGATATTGTTTTCCATGAGAGGTCTCATTGTTTCCTTCTTTGTTTAACTATCATAAATTTTAAATCAAAGTGTATTCAGCAGGTATCTGTGGCTTTTAAGATTCATTGTCACTGAGTGGATCATGGGAAACTTCTCAATTATAAATGCCCATCTAGGATCACCCATTAGCTGCTGTGTCCCCTGTATTAAGCCTATGGGAATGAAATAATTCAGTAGTTGACAGGTTGATGTGAAATCTTGAGCGTGGAAGATACAAAGGTTATCACATTTTTCAGGTGCCATTTCAGTCATAGCATTTCTGTGGGAGAGGGGGGATAAGACATAATTGACACATTTTCTATTTTTGTTTGTTTCTTTGTTTTGTTTTGTTTTGTTTTGTTTTGTTTGTTTGTTTGTTTGTTTGTTTGTTTGTTTGTTTGTTTGTTTTTTTTTTTTTTTTGGGGGGGGGGGGGGGTTATACTCAATGTGTACTCAGTACCTATAGGGTTTGCAAGATTTGGTCTTGCAGGGGGAGGGGGGGGGGTGATACCCCTCCCAGGTCCCCTCCACTCCACAACTAAGCATTTTTATTATTTTGCTTACTTTGCAATAAACTCAATGATGTGGCATAATAGTGTTTTCATTGTGGAAGTGCCCTGATAATTGGAGGGTTTTAGCTATGGTATGATGTTTGCATGCACTATGTCAGCCTTCATGCAAGCTGAACCTGCATTATCATACATTCACCACTAACTAGCTAAGCGGTAAACTGCGTCATAATATATTTACCCTGTGCATGGTGAGTGATGTACGGTTGAAGAGTTACCTTATGACATAATTGAATGTGCATTTGTCGATGCGAGTTAAGGTTAAAATAGATAAGTGGAGCATTCAATTTTTTTAATGCTGCTGGTAGATTAATGCAGTGGTTGTTATTACATGTGCCCTTATGTGTGGCCGGTTAAGAAGAGCAGAAACAGCTCATGTGCCCCTCCCATTTTTCCTTTTTAAAAGTGATGGCCCCTCCTTTTTTGCTTAATTCTTGTCAGAGAATTTTTGGAAAAATGGCACCCCAAATATCTGGGCCTCTTCTTCTCATTGTTTTTGTTTTTGTTTTTGTTTTTGTTTTGTTTTGTTTTGTTTGTTTGGTTTTTTTTTTTGGGGGGGGGGTAAAGTTATATGTCTACTGAGATTTGGACACAGGCTTGTTACACCCTACAAATGTGGAGCCCCCCCCCCCCTCCACCCCCTTTTTTCCCCCACTTTATCATGCATGAGAATTTTGTATTTTAGGGAAAAGTAACATATTCACTTTGATATTTCCTGAAAATTGAGACCATTCACTAACTTGAATATTTTTAAAAATGCATGGGCAAATTACTTTGAAGTTGGTGAAGAATGTGCACATTATGTCTTGTTGATGGTTGAAGTAAAATTCACCCTTGGTGATTGACAACACCCAATATTGAACTGATTATGTTAGTGCCCATGAGAACTTGAGAAGACATGATTATATTTGTTTAACCCTTTTATGTGCTATGTCTTGAAATCCTTGGATGCCATAAGTTGTTCATTGCACATTTTAGAGTACATATTTTCACCAAAAAAAAAAGTTGACTGTTGCAGTGCAATCTTTGATCCATTGGTTGACCAAGGCTGACAAAGAATTAACTTTATCTTCCTTTTTTCCACTAATTTTGTTCTCACTTTAGATCCACCATGGCAAGTAGTATAACCTTCGACTGCCATATTGTTTTCACTGTTTGTGCAACAAAATTCGACTGTGGTAGTCCAATTCTTGTTACATTGGTTAATCAAAGCATGCAGTTAGTTAACTTTTATCTTATTTTTTCTCTCTCTCGTTCTCTCATTCTCATGTTAGATCTACCATGGCCAGTAGTCCCACAAGTCCAGGCTTGATGGACTCCAATCCTGACGAGGCAGAAGAGTTTGGAAAGATCATCAAGAGCCGTTCCGGTGAGTACCTCTGGTTATCTCTGTGAAATAATTATATTGATGTAGTCCAGATCCTTCTCAGTTGTATGTCTTACTTTTAACCCACACTCAGCAACTTAATGAGGGACATGAAGATAAATCAAGTTTAGATCTATAATTTGTCTTCCGGTCCATGCATGTAGATTCCCAGTTCTTTGAACTGTGTAGTGTCAAGTGGGTTGGGACTACATCACTGAGGATGGTGTGCGTGCAAGAGTGATGCTCTGCAAGAAATGTGATGATTAATGATAGTAGGTGTATTGCTAGCTGAGAAACTTGCTGTGTGTATACTGTACATAGCTGATACATATTTTTAGTTTACTCCGGATATTGAATATGCAACCTTCAAATGTTTTAATTTCCTAACTTGTACTTGTACTTGTACTTGTAGTTTCCCTTCCTCCGATATGCGGAAATCGGCGGTAAACCGCAATAAAGTCAGGTTGGTAGGTGTTACAGGCTCCTTTCCAGTCGCTGCTGTCGTAGGTAATGAATTTTTAGGAGATATCTAAAGCAGTGACATGTCAGAGACTCATGAGAGAGGAAGAGGTGGAAGAAGGTAGCAAGGAAGAGGGGAGAAGAATGGAGGTGGAGAAAGTTAGAGGATCACCTCCTCTCAGGTCATTCAGGATGAAGGCAGGCACATGTTTTCCAAAATTCCTTCCAGAAAACTTGGTTATATTCCTTGCTGGAAAATATTCTGTTAAGTAGTGCCATTCTTTACAAAAGAGATTTTTTATTGAATCCTATTGTCTGAATATCTATGTATTTCAGATCTAAATATCTAATCAGTCTGACAAAGTCCATTAAAAAATGTATTCTACATTTATGTAGCAGTGTTATGTTGTATGCTTTACCATGTAGAATTGCATTATGGGTATTCAACAGGTGCTTGTCATTGTAATGGTTTTGAGTATGCACAGTATCTTTCTTTATCTCATACAGAATCTGTTTTATAGGTTTAGTCCTTTACTGTGCTTATATTATTGTTTCCTTCCACTTCAAAGACAATGGCTCTTTTACATTAACCATGTACTGGCTGAGTTTCACAGGACCGGGAATGATTCAAAATAGATGAGAAGTCAAAAAAATGGCAAAGTCTGACATTTGTACGTTAGGCCCCCAAAGTTCACTAAACATGGGTGTTGATTTGGAAGCATTGTCAGTTGTTCATGTGATGCTGGAAGCATTCACAAGAAATTTCTAACTTTTTTTAAACTCCCACCAAACTAACAGCAAACATTTGATGGCACTTCCAGCAGTCCCCCCCCCCCCCCACCCTATTTCGTGAACTTTTGGAGCCTAAAATTTGAAAGTTGGAAAGTTGAACTTTGCCATTTTTTCAGTGAAAATGAAAAAAGCCGTAAGGAAATGCAATGCCAAGAACTTTACCTATATTGTGTGCAAAGTGTTGAAATCATCGACTGTTATAAACCATCTAATAAATTGAGCTCAGTTGTTTGCTATTCTTTTGGCAACACATTTCTCTCTTCATGAGTTGACTCCTACAATGGTTTCATAATTTGTTTGCCTGAAGCAACACCCAGAATAGCACTTAAAAGTGTAATTTAGGTTGAGTTCACCTATTGAAAAATTCTAATGTAATACATGATTCAGGAGTGTGTGATGTTTCTGTAGCAACTCCTTCCTTATACCGATACTTTTTTTTTCTTGGCTCTCTCTTAAAAGTTTCATATTCCCTTGCATTATTACCTGTGATGCTATTGTAAGCTTTAAAGCCACTCTGTTAAAGGCATTGGCTAACATTGTTATGATTTTTTAAAAATCTCATTTTGTTACTTAAAAAAGGGATAAACATTAGGGTTATAGTGTAAAAATACCAGTGTAAAAGTTTCAGAGCATAATATCCACGGGAAGTATTTTTAAATATTAGAAATGTGAACCAATGTTTGAAAAATATACGAGGGTCGGTTGCATAGACCCAACGTAAGGAGTGCGCATGCGCACATGACTCAACGGACCGCACTGTGTGTATTGACGTATCACGCGGCGGAAGGCAAGTAACGGTATTTTTTAATTCGCGCAAACGGTCCTCTTAGTTCAGTGTCTCTCGAGACGAAAGCTAATAAAATCGCGGTTTGCGTCTAACTTACAGCTTTTCCTTCCAAATTATGGTTGGTTTCAGGGTTTTTGAGTATAAATACAAGTACTCATACACATGTTTCATCTTAGTTTGATAATTTTTTAAATCAGCTGCTCACAAAGTTAGCCAATGCCTTTAATCCATTCGTGACAGAGGTCCACATTTTGTGGTTTGACCTAATAACTTTTGATGCAGAGCCCTAAAAATTATACCAAATACATGAGCAGAAAGAGCAAAAAATTCTACACAAACTGTGCCCATTTTGGTTGCGTCAATATTTGTTGTTTGATACTGAAATTTTTTAAAAGGAAAATAAGCATTAAAATCCTTAAAGGCATTGGTTAACATTGTCATGATTTTAAAAAATGTTGTTTTGTTACTTGAAAATGGGATAAATATAAGGGTTATAGTGTAAAAATACCAGTCTGAAAGTTTCAAAGTGTAATATCCACAGGAAGTATTTTAAATATAAAATATGTGAACCAATGTTTGAAAAATATACGAGTGTCGGTTGCACAGAATAGACATAAGGAGTGCGCATGCGCGTATGACTCACCTTACCGTACTGTGTGTATTGGCGTATCACACGGCGGGAGGCACATAACGGCATTTTCAAATTCAAGCAAAGTGGTCCTCTTAGTGATTGTCTCGTGAGACGAAGGACAATAAAATCGCTGTTTGCGTCTAACTTACACTTTTTCATTCCAAATTATGGTTGGTTTCAGGGTTTTTGAGTACAAATACAAGTACTCATACACATGTTTCATCTTAGTTTGAGAATTTTTTAAATCAGCTATACACAAAGTTAGCCAATACCTTTAAATTGGCAATGTGATAGAAAGTTTAAAATCACCATTTTCCCCTGCAAATTGGCAACTTTTTGACTTCTCATCATAATTTTTGTCAATTTATATTCATTTCAGATACATGATGTTATATAAGAAAAATGTAGCAATAAAATAAAAATGTTGGTGTTGCCAATTTGAAGAATAAAAGCTGATCAAATCAGGCTTTAAATAATTCCTGTCACGAATGGGTTAACCTATGGCAGTACAGCGTTTCATTGTGGTGACATGTTTTGCAGTATTCCTTGATCCAGAATGCTAAGGATTACAAATTACACATGGCCACAAAGAGCAAAAATTATAATTCCACTTCCAATGCAGTATCTTGTGCCATTCTTGAATAGGAGCAATAACTACATCATTGAACTCTCTGAACTTGCAAAATTGTGAAATACACAAACATTATTTTGGGTGTAACTTGGTAGAGCTAATTTTGGAGGCCTTGGAATCAATCTGTTTTTCTTCAACTGTCAAATGATTGTGCCTTGTTTGATGAAATTTGATAAGTAAATTTCATTTTTAGGAAGACCTCATTGTAGATTGAGGATGGGAAAGTGATTTATTCCATGGTTTTTAAGAAGTGATAAATATTAGAACATAATTGTATTGAAGAAGTTCACATCAGAATAAGATAGCATCTCATTCTTTAAAAACAAGAACCAGTTCACTTATCCCTCTCCCTCTCTTTAACTTGTTGACTGCTGAATTCTTTTATTCCCGTAGGCTTAAAACAGGGCCCACCTGGCTCCTGTATAGCCAATGGGTTAATGGGAAAAAAGGGAAATACTGCAGAAAGATGCACCGAGTCACTGGTTGATCCCCGATACTCTGATGCAGGGTTGACGGTACATGTACAAGTTCACAACAATAAAAAGATTATCACATATTTGGGGGTCTTCTTGAACTGCATATTTCACAGACCAACAACAGAAATAAATCTAAAAGAGGGCTTTAAATATTGTATTTACAATTCACAACTTTGGGTTTTCATGGGGGAGGGAAGGGGGTGATAGGGCCCTTCTCCTCCCCCCCCCCCCCCCCCCCCCATCCACCACTGCATGCTGTTTTGCCTGATTCTGACTCTTCCTGTGTCTCCAGGATTTGCTCTTTGATTATGCTCCACCTGTTTGTTTCTTTGAAGTGTGAATGAAGTGTGAATGCTACCTCTGATACATGCTCGAGAGGGAATAACAAAAGTACTTTTAGTTATCATGTAAGACGTACATGTGCCATGGTTTGCTGGATAATGTCATCTCCTTCTCACATTGTCTGTGGGAAAATCTGGATTGAGTTTCATGCTTCCCCAGGTGGAGTGGTCCATTTGATTCTAATTTGTGATGGTGCGACCTCCTTTTTGATAGAGTGTTGTCCCACTTATGTCTGTTGATGGATATTACCTTTTTACAGGAAGATGAAGTAGATGATTTTTGTTTTGACACGGTGTACAGGAATGCTACCAGTTAGGAAAGGAAATGGCTCAGGGGTTAGAACAGTGGTCTCTGGTATCTTGGGTTCAATACCCAGCCAGTAAGCTAATTGCCCTTCAGCAAGGCTTTAAGTCCTGAAGGGCAATTTTTCTTCTGACATTATGTTTGCTTCTCAATATCTAGAGACAATAGATTTCACACGAACAGATATTGAACAAATTTTGGGGGTTAACATTTAGAAGGAAGTACAAATAATGATTTCAGTTGGTATGTTTACGAACAAAGAAAATGAATAAACTTTAAAACTACTGCCTATTTGATACAGTTGGATGTTAGAACCAAAGCCTCCTTTGGCTTCCATATAACTATAAGTTTATGAACCCTTTTATATATCAACAAATTTCAGCAATTACAATGATACAAAAAACTTTCATCGGTATTTATATAGGATGAAAGCTTGTCTACCAAATTTAAGGTAGGTAGAAGCTTAAACGACAATTGTAGGAATTAAACCAGATGAGCACTATTTTATTTCAGTATTACACCCGTTTTCCATAGACCCTAGCCCAATCAAGTTATCTCAGGCTTAGTAATCAATGGGTGAACATCACATTCTATCATGGCTCTAAAACAGTATGGTCTGATGCCCCTTGTCTGCGCAGTGCCCAAGTCTGCGCATACGCATAACTGCGCAATTCCAACATCACAAAAGACGCAACGAACACAGTCATCTTTAAATCAATTTTAGCGATATGTATCACTGAAAAAAATGAGGAGAAACGGGCGAAAAGTGTCTATTTTATGTATTTTTTACTCACATGCCTTGAAAATGCCACTTTCGTGCAAAAAATCCCGAACTACGTGTAAAGTGAATGAGTGCGCAGACAAGGGCACCTTCCTCTTTTTAGCGTCAGATTTACACCATCGCCTTTTCTTGTAAAACTCACATTGTTCTTGTTCGGATTTTGAGGAGATTTTCGGCACAGTTACTCCCTAGGATATGAGGATTAAAATGAGGTCAGCCATTAGAGTAATACAGAAAGGAAAGTTTGTCAATTTCAAGTGAAATATTAGGTGCGCAGACAAGGGGCCCCCGTCATACAATAAAGCAGGGACAAAATTGGACAGGCAAAATTTACCTTGTTGCAGAGTGTTGTTAGGAGTCAATATAACCATTAGTCATAACAAGATTCTTCTTTATATTTCTCCACTTTAATAATATATAGCAAAGATGAATAATAGAATGCAACAATAGTAAGGGGGTATACTCCATAAGTCAATCATCAATTTATCGTAACCTGAATAGGTGTCAATATTTTCTTTTTCTTCCTTTTGTGTGTTTTTAGAAGTGCAGGTTCCAATTCCCTCCTTGTTTTTGCAATTGAAAAAGAGTGCTTGATTGTTGTTATTGCAGAGGATGTAAGAGAACAAAAGAATTATCAAAACCGAAGGATGCATGAGAACAAAAGGTACTCTAACTGGATGTCTAATCAAATATTTGTTTTTATCACTGATCTGTGACCAATAAACTGAGCAAGGTTGAATTCTTATTGGAACTGCAGACAGAAATGTAAAGAAAAGTGGACAAATGTTTAGTGTAAAAGTTAAAATTGAATGTGTTAGTATATGACTGCACCTACCTTTCATTTTCTGCACATTTTTCTCTGTCATTATGGCTGTGGCAAAATAGAGAATTTTAAAATTGTTTTTACAAAAAGATTTTGAAGGAGCTCTCTTGTGAATTTTCTGACTGTCATCATTGGAGTTCTTTCTGATTTTTTTCCATAGCTTTTGAGAGATTTGTCAAGACCTAAATTGATTTTTTAGTGTCATTTTTGTACCATCATGACAAGTAAAAACCCACCTTATGCTTCAATAAAACTTGTCTCTTAATCTACATGTATACATAATGTGTGACTGAATATCATTCATGCTTTCACAAACTTCAGGTTTCAGTAATACATGTAGGGCTACAGTTGTGTAAAAAAAAATAGCTCACCAGCTTATTAAATGTTCCCTTCTCTCTTTGCAGCTCAAGCAGCCATAAGAACAATATTTCCCTGATTGAACTTTGCAAAAAGTTGCATGTTTACAATATTTCAAAGTGTCATCTCTTGTATGAATTTTCATCACTTGGCTCTATTGGGATTGGGGTTTTACAAGTTCTGAGAATAAATAATTATACTTGTCATGAATTCATATCTCCCTGAACAATGATGGACAAAGAATGTCTGACTATAAATCATTCTATAATAAAAGATGGATTTCTTGCCATGAGGTTCTGTTAACAATGAAATGACATGCATTCATTGATTTAACTGCGAGGGGTGCACAATGAGGTTTAATCAATACATTCCATACATAGATACAATTAGATATACCTGTACCTTGTCAGTGGTGATCATCCAATAGGATAAACAAAAATGAAGGGAAAGGGTGGTGTACCATTTTAGAGAAACTCTTACAATCAAAAGGCCGATTTGGATCTAAAATTTGAAACAGAGCTATACAATAAATAAGGGGGGGGGGGCACAACTTTCCGCATAACATATGGAACGTTTGATTTTCGGGGGGGGCATGTTAGATAAGGCAGCAAATATCACGGAGGTGGCGTCATGATGTGGCACTGATAAAAGTCCTGCTGGAACAATTATGCAGAACATTGTTTTATCAATATGAATAGAATGAAAATGGGAGCATAAACAGATTGTTTGCAGATCGAATCTTTTCTCACACCCACTCGATCACAACCAACTTTTGTTTTGTTTTAGAGCAGGTTATAAAAAAGAAAATGTTGGTCTGTGCCAGTCAGTTCTACAGCATAGTTTTGTTCACACCTGATACACTAAAGCACGGCAGGGTTTTGTTTGTTTGTTTGTTTGTTTTTGTTTGATTTTGGTTTTGTTTTTCTTATTTGGGGGTTTTCCTGCGTAAGTATTTTTTTAATGTATGTGAGTGGTTTGGCCAGTGGGGATTGAAGAAATTTAGCTGCTTTCAACCCAAGGTCCTAAGTGTACCTGTGCATTAATAGACCTACAAGTTCAACTTACACGTATCCAGAAATATGAAGCATATTCTCTTCATTTTTGCCTTAGCAGCTTCCAGCCTCTTCATATGAGCAAGGAAGTAGCATACATGTGGGTTTCTCTACCGGGCTGTCTCCACCCCCTCCGCCCCCCTCTCTCTCTCCTATTTTATGCCTTAGGGTTCATCCATTCCTTAACTTAAGCTTGTGCTGGTCAATCCAACTGTCTCTGTGTCTCTCTCTCTCTCTCCTTCTGTCTCTGTCTCTCCTTCTCCCTTTCTCTCTCTCTCTCTCTCTCTTATACTGTCCCTATTTCAGTCATCTATACTCAGTGCAGGTTGTGGTAGTCGATCCAACATTTAGCCTTCTCATCTCTCTAAAGAAATGTGTGTGTGTCCCCACCCCTTCTTTCTTTCTCTCCCTAACCTGCACTGCCCTTCTCTCTCTCTCTCCTCCTCATTCCCACCCTCCATTGCTGTGTACATAAAGGTCTGTGATTCTCTCACCCTTTTTTTTCCATCTGCCTATCTACAAATTAGCGCAGCTAATCCCACATTAGGCCTTCTCATGGTTCCTGATCAATACCAGAACAGGAGAAACTCCCACTTATCTGTATTCACTTGACGAAAACAAATCAATACCGATCGTGTCTCTCCCGATGCAGCCACATACCCCAGCAGAGAACCCTTTTAAAGGAGAATGCAACCCAGACATCAGTGTGCTTCCAGTGAATGAAGAAAAACAAGAAGAATAAACAGTGAAAGTTTGAGCAAAATTGGACAATCTGTTCAAGAGTTATGAACTTTGAAAGTTTAAGTTAATCCTTATTATAGGATCCTTAAATTGGCAACTTTGCCAGCATCTGTGATGTCATCATGGACAACTCTCCATTCATTTTGTACACAGAATTCAATATTTTCTTTATTTTCAAGAGAAATAAAAATTCTTTTGATTTATTGTTTGAGTATGACATGGCTATGTCAATTCTGCAAGCATATTGGGAAGAATTGTTGATTCCTGACTTGAAATTTCATATTTTAAATCAATTTTTTTGAAAATTATGTACAAAATGAATTGAGAGTTGTCCACGATGACATCACAGATGCTGGCAAAGTTGCTAACTCAAGGATCCTCATAATAGGGATTTACTGAATCTTTCCAAATTCATAACTCTTGAACAGATTGTCCGATTTTGCTCAAACTTTCACTGTTTACTCTTCTTGGTCATCTTTATTCACTAAGAGAACACTGATGTTTGGGTTGCATTCTCCTTTAAATCCTTGAAAAGGTTGCAGCATAGGATAACTTTTCAGCACATGTTTCATGGACAATTGCCTTGTGGTTGATTTGATATCCTTTAGCCTACTATAAACCGAATTTCCAGTTTCAACCCCGGGCCAAAATGTATCTCACCCTCAATGGGGCCTTACCCTTAATCTTACCGTACCTGAAACAAGTGTCAAAGTGACCCTGAATCTCCATTAAATTAAAGAAAGATTCAAGCAGCCGTTTCTAGAACATTTTTCCCTATGGAAAAAATTTGAAAAAATTCATTTCCTTCTATATTTCTCTTTTCTGTTTCATTACCACGGACAAAACCTCAGTTCTGTTATTGAACCTTTTGGAGTACATGCATGCTTTGATTTTAGTTACAGTATGTTATTATGAGATTAAAGGAAAAGGGATTTAAAAACTTCTTTAACTCTTTCTTGGCTATGGATCAAAAGCCAGGACTGCTACTTTGTTTTAACCCACCCACGGATCCAGGATTTGATGAGGAGGGGGGAGGGGGGGCCCATGGCCATGAAAATTTTTTTGTAATGTAGCGACAAAAAATCAAAAAAAAAAAACACACAAAAAAGGGTTGTACATTACATTCCGGCAGTGAACTCCTGGTCGCGGAGAGCTGATAAGCAGGGGGTGCGAAAAAAGGTTTTTTTGCGTGTGTCGTAAAAACCGTATTAGGGGAGTAGGCGTACCCTATTATCCTATTATAGGTCCAAAAATTTTGCGACAAGCAAAAAAAAAAAAAAAAAAAAAAAAAGGTTGTACATTACATTTGCCATTTTGCCGTTCTTTTTTTTTTGGGGGGGGGGGGGGGGGCGAGATACCCAAAATGGTCAAAATGGGCTGAAAAACACAAATTTTGAGTCTAGGGGGGGCCAAGGCCTGCTCTAATGAATCTGGACAAAATGGTGGAGCCTTAGGGGGCCTGTATGGTACACACTATACGTGTACCAAATGTCGACATTGGCAGAACTGCGATTGTGCCATTAGTTGACAAAGGTGACTTATGGGTTAAAAGTTAATTTTTATTTTTTTCATTGAAATTAACCCGTTGGCAACTGAATTCCAAACTCCCATAGACTTACTACAGGGACCGCCTGGTTATCATGGGCAACAGGTTAAAACAAACCAAATTGAAGAATAAAATGATCCTCTCAATTAAATGATTCCTTAATAATCTTTGTAGCTTTGAGTGCTTGTTAAAAGTTGAGACTTTTGGAAGTTCCAGATTGTTAGAGAGGATTTCTTTGACACACATGCATGAGAAAATCATTTTTTTTAATTCATGAGATGCCCATGTTATCCTTCAACTACATAAAGACATCTTCAGAATGCACAAGTATATAATCAGTTGAATTTGATGTAGTTTCCCTGTCAATAATTAGTTTGCAGATGGTGATAGATTGGTGTAGCTTATACTTTCTTTTCGGATTACTGAATTTACAAACATTAGCAGTTACTTGGTACAGGAAAAACATTGAAGAATATAAAACAAGTTTAATTATCTACCATCATGAATACATGATGCTGATTTAATAGCATTCATGCTCTTCCATTATTGATAAGGATATTATCATCAAAGAGAAGGGCTCTATTCATATCAAGGATATTATTAGCTAAATTGATTGGGAGATGCAATTATACAAACCATTCACAAAGTGGATTTGACGGCACTTGTGATGTCAGGATCCGTTGATGATGTGATGTGGGTGTCATTCTGGAGCAGTGCACTTTTCATCATCCGGTCCAGATAAGCATTTAAAGAGAAAATTGAGTTGTGGGTAAACATTAAATTGATAAAGGTATGAAAAAAAAAAAACCATGTAATTTGTTGAGGTTGCCTCATACTTGTGATTTCAACTTGGTAGCATATCTTGAAGAAATGCTCGATCAGAAGGGTTTGCTCTTCATATATATGAAAGAAATAGCTTGATCAAGATTTCATGCACATGTGTGTACTGTGTAGTGCCATGTACACATTTCTATGTGTGGTACATACAACTTTTCAGCAAGACTGAATCAATTTCTCAGCATTTATTTTGATGATTGCAAAGCAATTTAACCTTATCCTTCCCTAATTGCTTCTTCAATGGGACTGTAATACTCCTCTTAATTTTTAGATATTATTTTTTAATTGTATTCCAGATCAATTCAGTTGTTAGACTGCAATTATGGAAAACCTTCAATAAACAGTTTATTTCAGAATGAAATCTTTTTATGAGAACTCAATTTCATCTTTAACTGTGTAAGCTTTTGATCATTTGAAGCATGAGTGGGCTTTATGTGATGAGCGGTGCATCGTTGAATTGTATTTACCCGCGATTAGAAATGCGTGATTGATTGGTGTGTTGTACTTTCTGCAGCTTTGTTTTGTCGTGACAACGTTTGAATAATTCATGGAAAAAACGAGAGAGATACATGCTGTATAAAGAAAGGTGGGATAGAGACAGAGCCTGGGAAGTTGGAATTATAATAGGAGAGGTAGGAAGGGAGAAATATGGAGACTACAGAGAGACACATAATGTGTGTTTATATATATCCCTTCTATGAATATTCATGAGTATTCTGAAAGTGTGATTCGTCAATTGGAGCTCACCGTGTTCAAAATAATTTCACTAGCTCTGAACAGTTTTGACTATTTTTTCCTTGGCACTACTGCACATACATGTACATGTACTCACTATTCATTAAACAAAAATTAGCCCTGATGCTCCGTCCAGATTAGCTGACGACTGCCAGTTCAAAATTAGTTGTAAAGAAGAGATATTAAGCAAATAGATATACCAATTATGCATTAAGCTCGAAAATATAGTGGAATTAAATAACTTCAGAGGGACTGGTAGTAGTAACTACTTTTTTTTCCTCTGGATGAAATGCCAGTCCCTCCCTAGATTAATGATTCCCACTATACTTTCTCACAGTTTGATATATTTTGTATAATATATTGTCCCTGTTTTCACGAAGTGACGGATGAGAGGCAAATGTTAAAAAGTTAGTTTTGAGTATGTCGCTTTCAAATTTTCAAACCTCAATCTCAACCTCTTTAATGTATGAAGGGTGAATAAATTTTGTATCATTGCATAGGGCATATTCTGGACAATGTTCATTCTTAATCATTTGCATATTCCTTTCATATTTTAGAAGAAAATGAGGTGTAAACATTGCTGTCATTTCGTGAAAACACAAAATTCAAGGTCCCACTGTGATTTTGTTTTCACAAAGTGACGGATCTCAGCTGCATGCGTGTAAAACAAATGGGACTTGATGAGCGCGCATTTGACCTAATTGTGCACGCTCACGTATTTAAATCGAAGACGCGCTCTTTTATTTTTTTTACGAAGTGACGGAATCCTTTTACTAGGTATTTTCTCGCTGACGTCATTGCCTTAGTTACGTAATTAGACATTATTACGGTCTGAAACTCTGTGAGGTTCAAGATGTTAATGAAAGATGTTAAAAAATGCAAAAAACTCAAAATTGAAAAAAAAAATATTTTTCTCATATCTGTCACTTCGTGAAAACAGGGACGATATGTATGCAGGTATGTCAAAAAATGTTCAGATGAACAAAGATATCTTTGGACAAATGGAGTCAAGGAAAGAAAGGGGGTGGGAGCGGTCCATCCCCCAGACACCCCCAAACCCTAAAAGGTTAAACAAGAAGAGAAAGAGGTGATAAAATATAGGGAGAGAAAGAGCAGACAAGGAACAATGACAAAGAAATATTGAAGATACCCCCCCCCCCCACCTTCCCCCTAAGGACCATGCTTTGCTTGCACACTTCATGTGCTTATTTCCATCCCCCCCCCCCAAGAAATTCTTATTACCTCACTGAAGGAGAGAGAGAGAGAGAGAGAGAGAGAGAGAGAGAGAAAGAGAGAGGAATGGAGGAAGATAGTGAAAGATAGAGAGAAGAAGAAGAGAGATAAAGAATGAGAAGTAACTTGATGAGATGTATACAAATCCATTCAATCAAAATTTTGTTTTCCCTGTTTCTGCAGTTTCCTCACATTTCTCCAAGACATATCTTTCGCTTTGTGTACCAACAAAGAGCGATTATTTCCCACAGTTTGTATTGCTGGAGGGATGGAAAGGTTCTTCAAAGGTTTCCAATGAGAGGTAGAAATATGCTTGACATTTAACAGAATTCCACCTAAGGGCAGAAAATACGAAAATATTAACTTTCTCTAGCAGTATCTTGTCTGCACCTGGCTTCTAGAAAACTAAGTAAAAAAACTTTTCCTCAAGATGCAGGTATCTATCTGTCTCCTGTTTGAGGTTGCGTTCAAGCAACTATTTTCACCCTATAATCAGGGTTTTCAAAGACGTTTAGTTTAAACTTGAGGGGTCCACGACTTACAAGCACAGCTTCACAGTGGACCTCTCCATTTCCAGCATGTTATTTTCAGCCACAAATATCTCATGATCCATATTAAGTTTCAAATGTATAATTTAGATGAATATATATATATATATATTGTGTTACATGTTTCTTTATTACATTTCAATTGTTATAACTGTATTTATGATGGATTTTGTCTACTGTTTTGTTGGAAATGAGAAAAAAATAAAACTGAAAACCACAGTTGCGTTCAATCGATTTTTCGCAGGTTGTAGAAATAAACGTCTTTCAAAACGCAAACATGAAACGCTGAAAAAGGTGCGTTTTGAAACACGATTCTGCACAACCACAGTCACAAAAAATCGATTGAACGCAACGGAGATCTCGATCATTATTCTACGACATCATTATCATGGTCTATTTCCTGTTCGGGGGCAAAACAAATTTAGAAAGCGCGTACCGAAGTTGACCTAGTCTTCCTGGGCCAAACTGGGCAGTACGATGCACAGTACAATACGCAGTGGGTGGGCTTGAAATGAGCATCGCTTGAACGCTTGAACGCTTGAACGCAGTAGCCATGTTTTGTAACAGCGTTTTGATTTGTGATTCATGTTTATGATTCTAGCTTAAAAAACTTGCTTGAACGCACCCTGAATGTCACAAAATTGAGACTCTGGAGAATAGTAATCACTAAGCCCGCTCGAAGGATAGTATAAAATGACAGGAGAAATCATATTAGTTTAAAGTCATCCTTTGAAATAAGATGATTGAATTTAAACTCAAGTTCATTTAGAGTTGTAATTTTTTTTGTTTCATTGTTGCAAGTAACTGGAAAGGTGTAAAAGAATCAACGAAAGTTTGGTTTGAAATTTCATCCATTTGTAACAAAATACTCTAAGCTGTATCCTGAAGTTGTGAATTTTCATGGGTATGGATATCATTAAATCATTCATAACAGGAAGAATCACTTCTAGCAGTGTCTCAGATAAACATTGCGCATGTTGCTTGTTTTTCTATTCCTTCTTCCATCATCCGTTCGGAGCCAGAAGGGCATTAACACAAATCATTTGGGATAGAGTTTAACACCCTTTTAGCACTTGACAGATCTTTCTTAAAATATGGATATACTTTTGAAAATATATACATTTACCAAGAGTTAGCATGTTTATAGCTATCAGCAGCTATGATTTTTATGAGTTAAGAGCCAAAAAAACAAAGTCCTTTGAACAAAAACCTGAAATACTCTTACAAATTTAACACCCTTTTCACTCTTGGGAAATACCTGCAGTACCCCTATCTACTTCTATTCCATGATGGCAATTACACAGCCACCCTTACCCATCCTTTCCAGATCAAAAGCCTCTGTCAAGCATGTTTAGAACTAGATCCTACATGTGATTGGTTTGAAATTTCATAAGTTTGTAAAATGATACTGCTAGCTGGATCCTGAAGTTGTGAATTTTCCTGGGTATTGATTTCAATGAATCGATACTAATAGGAAGAATCAATTCAAGGAGTGTCTCAGATAAAACTTGTTCTTATCATGTGATGTTTTTTCCCTTCCTTCCATCATAACTTAAAGAGCTGGAAGGGCGTTAAGTTGTTATAAAATGATATAAGTTAATACCTTTCTGGCTCCGAATAGATGATATTCTCACATACAGCTGATCTTGCATTGGCTCTCAGTACTTATCCTTTTCTCCTTCTATTTTGAAATGGCATATCCTTACAACTCTTGCTCTAATGGCATATCATTACACCTCTTACTCGGTTTCCTTCCTGTATTTAAAGCGTTGGTCAAGTGTTTCGTGGACAAGATGCCAGGCCTGCACTCTGAATAATTGCAGGCAATTAGATGAACAGATGAAAACCTCTGTAAACACACCTTGCAATCCAAGTTAGTCATCCGTAACCATGGAGATGGTGGAGGATGGCATCTTTATTTTCAATGAGGCCTCTAATTAATTCACAAAAGGATGTGTAGCCTTGATCTCACATTAAGGTTTAATTAGATAACTCTCTAAGACTATTAAAATGAATAATTGCTATTATTGTTTTATAAGATAAATAGAGGAAGACTTCTGTAAACACACCTTGTAATCCAAGTTAGTCATCCATTACCTTGGTGATGGTGGATAGTACAGAGGATAAGATCTTTTTTTTTTAGTTTAGCAAGGCCCTCAATTAATGCATGGCAGAATGGGAAGGATTGATATGACAACAAGATTTTATTAGATCAACTCTCTGGACTACAGAGTGAAAAATGCAAAATCAAGACTCAATTTTTCCTTCTTTCGATAGTCTTTTATCTGCTTTTGCCCACAATTCACACAGTCACTACTCATGTTACGCCCTACCTCGCATACTTGTATAGCGATCTCTAGCAGGCATCCCAACTGAGGACTAAACAGACAGACACAGGAAGAATTGATATTCCGGACGATGTGAGAAAGCGTTCAAGCGTAATCGCTCTACTGATGTCTCCGAGGGGCCAACCATCGTATTGATCGATCATGGCATTATTGTTGCTTCTCTGCACTCTCTTCAGTTATCTGCCTTCTCTACAGGATTTTTTTATCCACTTTTCCCCCTCCATGTTTTTTTAACTTGTGGCCGTGGCTTTTCCTACGCTACCATCCTTTCCCCTAAGGAGAATCAAGGGAAAACGCTGACTTTAATTCTATCGGAAAAGAGGGTCAATTTGCTGGATGAAGGATGGATGATGTGCTCTTGACAGCTTTGGAGGAAAAGTAGGAGGGAAGGGAGGGAGAGATGGAGGGAAGGAATGGAGTGGGAGAGGGAAGGGAGGGAGTGAGGGAGAAAGGGAGAGAGAAGGAGGGAAGGATTGAAAGAGGGATGGAGGGGAGGGAGAGATGGGAGGGAGAGGAGAAAAGGGGGAAAGGAGAAGGGAAGGCAGAGATGGAGGAGAGGAGAGAATGAAAGGAGGGAGGGAAGAATGAAGGGAATGAGTGAAAGAGGGAGGAGGGAAGAGCTGAGAAAGGGAGGTGAAAGAAGAGATGAGGGAGGGAGGGTAGGAGAAAGAAATATGCTTGGTTGTCTTTCCATCTTAATTTTCAGGGATTTCCCTATAGGTCTTTAACCCAGCATACAAAAACTATAACCGAAATCACAGCTCATTGTTATTGTTTGGACTACATAAGACAGAAATGCTATTTATATCCGGCTGTACGAAGTGAAAGAGGATGATAAACCTTTGTCGGAGCTATGACTGTAATTGATGAGAATACAGTACAGTCCTGTGCTCTGAAAGGGAAGGTTTTTTGATGATCTCTTTGAAAGATTTCCTAAATAGATTTAAACTGCTGTAATTTAGTTTCATGCGAATTGCGATTATGCAATATTACATACTAACAGGGCTGCAAGATATCATGCAATGGTGGAACAACCAGTATCCTCCGTTATTTGGAGCGGGATTTGGGGTTTTTGGTTTCCATAATAGAAGAGCTTGATAGTCACTTTCTAACACTTTCTACACTGATTTACTAAATTTAGACTTGATTCTTACACTGACCTAACCCTCACCCTCACCCTAAAAAAGTTCCAGTTACAACCCAAACCTTAACGTGTTGTAAACTAATTAGTCCAAGATAACTCTGGCTGTGGTCTATGGAAATTGCATGTTAAGATCAAATCGGACTCAAAGGGTTAATCTTGAACCTTTAAAGAAATAAATCTGGAGCGAACATTGCCATGATAGATATCAGACTGCCATCCCCTATACTGTGCGGATACTTATTAAAGGTGTTGGCCTCACTCCCAACGCATTTATTTATACAGACTGAGATAATTCAGGTGGATTGGTAATTGAATTGGAATAGTCACAGAGACACAGACCAGTGGTTGCACACACATGGGCAGGCCTTACACATCACACATACCTACAACACATTAGCATTATTGAAATAAAGCATCTCAAATTTAAAGGTAATAAGCAGTAGTTGAAAAGGTGGTGCTTTGAATATTTAACTACTTTGTTAGGTGGAATGAAAACTACTACATGAATTGATGTAGAATGACTAATTTCGAACATAGGTAACGTTTTTTTGAAAGATATTTGTTTAGAAATGGCTAAAATATCAATGGAATTTACGTCGAGTTCTCAGCGCTGGCCTGCGTCGAAAATTCACACACGTGTAAACAGTATGTGTGAACCGCTATGCGCCGTTAAGCCGAGAGCGTCGAGGTAGGTGGTCCCTAGCGAGGGTATAAGGTAACGGTTGATATACGATCTTTTGAATTATTTTACTGAAAATCACCGGAAATCGTGAATGGAATACTAGATTATCTCACTCATGTATCTTTTCATGCAAGCCGAACAATATGAGACTATCTTTGAGCAGTTTCATGCCAACTTTCATTTTGCTACCACTACTGTTCATTACCTTTAAACTAACACGAAGCATTCCAATTTTTGAAATATCCAGTTTCTCATCTTGTGAAGATGTGAATGTATTAGCCAATAGGCAACTTGATGAAAATAAACAGTGGAAGGTAAGCAACAATGCTTGTTTAAGATTCATTAAACTGCTCAAAATGTGAAAATCAAGTAAACTTCCTAATCTTATGTAAATGAATGTATGTTTAGATGTGAACATGGCAGAGTGGTCATACAGATGTAGACTACATAAAATTTCTTAAAATTATCATAAGCAGGGCTGATTTTGATCCTTTTTTTGTTTGTTTTTTTGTATTTTCCACAGACTACTAGTTTATTCCAACCAATATTTTTCAGTGGTTCCCATGCTAGAGATGTATCCTAAGATTAAGTTTTCTCTGTAATAAAAATGCTTTTAAAATCATACAAATTGGTATGTAATGTACTAAGTAGTATGCTAGAACTCCTTCTTCACAAAGCTGTGTTAAGGTGATTAAAAACCGAGGCATGGGGTTAGGGAGTTCACTCAATCAATAAAAAGACCATGGTCATGTCTGTTGAATTTATCTCTATACGTACTATTCCAGAGATGGGATGCAGGCAATTTCCAGTGCATTTCCTCCCCCAGTGCTTTTCACGCTTTCCAAGGTGGAGTTTGATGGGATCTCGGCCACGATTCAAGGTGAAAAATGGTCATCATGAGAAAGAAGTCAGACATGTAATGAGAAACAGTAGACAGAAAGGTATATGCATATCATAGAGAGAATCTGCTCGGTGCTTTTAGAGGAACCCCAGTGAAACCTGTATATAAAGACCATTTGCGGAAGAAATGTACCCTCAGCATTATTTTAAAAGAAAATACCACAGTCAAACCTGTGTATGAAGACCATGGATGTATTTATTGGGGGAACTACAAGGCTAATCCAAGTTTCCAACCTGTTACCCCCAATAGACACAATGGCGACTTGATTATCCAACTAGTGTCATGAACTAGAGTTCCACAAAATAAGGGGGTTGACCAGATCAGCAACTCGAGTCACTGCGATAAACACAATGCGATTTGAGTTGTGTGTGTAGCTGTGTAGAGGCAAGGGCTCGGACCCTTCATCCTTGTAAATCACTTTCTGAAAAGCACCCTAAATGGGGATTAAAGTAGGATGGAAATCATGTACTACATCTCTGATTTTTATACCCTTAACAGGAATTTTATGCAAGGATTGCATCATTATCTCTTAATTAAGTAACATTTTCCCGGATTTTCTTGATTTTGATACCATTTTTTCTGATTTTACCTGTTTTTGATACCCTTAACTGGATCCCCGGGTTCCCCGCCCAGTGCTGAAAAACAACCCCTTTTCTATGTTTTTGTTTACGCGGATGATGTACAGGCTTCAATGAGACATATCCCCCAGGACTCGGACCAGGTTTTGGGAACTCAAATAGCAATGATAAAAATTACATCCAGGTAGACCGTCTGTTGTGAGTGCGATTTGTGTTTGCGATTCAAGTACCCTTTTCTGATTTCTTGAAAATGAGTCTGTTCGATAATCTCACCCCATGTGAGAAAGATATTCCTAAAACAATGCAAGATGAAACTGTTTGTAATGAGGAAGGAGAGAGAGAGAGAGGGAGTGGTAGGCATGACGGAAAGCTGCTTCTGTTTCATTGATAAATATGTACAGAGTCTTTGAGTACTCGTATACATGTTGATCTCACTATGAAACATCTCTCCAGGAAGCCAAATAAATATGGTCTTTATTAGCAGGGTTTTTTTTTAAACAGATGTACACTAGAGCAATTATTATATTTTGAAAAAAAATTCAAAATGGAATTTGAAAATTCAGTTGAATTTATGATTTGAAGCAGATCATTGAGGTGGTTGTCTTGTAAATATACATTGTAATTTACTCAATTAGCTTTAATCTTTCATAAAGGGCAATTTGTATTAAAATTCATTATTCAGGAAGATAGATTGCATATTGGGAAGCATTGTGTGTGCTTGAAATAGTCTTCAGCAAATGCGAGCATATGTCTTTGAGATACCAGTGTGGCTAAATGTACATGCAAATTAACCTTGAAACGAGAAACACATCCATTTATTGCATTCAAATGGCACAATGGTTCCATCTCCTTAAATTCAATAGTTGCCGGAATTTATCTGCTCCCCAGATGCACATGCGATCTTCCCTTTCTTCCTGTCTTTCTTGACAATTCATTACCCTCGGAGCATGCCATGTAAACAGGTATCTTCGGGTCGCCATGACGACCTAGACATCCTGGTCACCGCTCCCCCTTAGCTGTCCATCAGAGTTAGAGGAGAGAAATTAGATTTAAGGACTTGGATGTTCGGGAGAAAGAGGTTAGATAGAGGCCTTTTTATCAGAGAATGATCACCAAAAAAACATGGGAGTTGTGGTTGGTTGGAGGTACAGATATTTCTAGTATGATTCAAGAAAAGAATGTTTGCTATAAGTTTTTTTTAGTGAGTGAGTGTTTGAAGAAGGAGTTTGTTGATATTCATGAAGAGTCTACAGTATTGGATTCAAAGGAGAAGTTGTATTACCCTCTGGAGATATTTCTCTTGTGATACAAGAAGAGGATTCTCTTTAGGTTCCTCTTTAGTGAGTGGGTGTTTGTAGAAAAAAGTATTAGGATATAATTCTTTGGAAGTATTGGATTTTATAAGGGAGAGGAAGAGGGAGAGGTAGAGTAGAGCCTTGGGAGATGTTGATGGCTTGAAACCAGAGACACTATTTCTAGTGGATGTTTGAAGAAGAAATAGTATATGAGTATACTGTAAAATGCCACTAAAATTGAGGGAAAGTTGTTTAAAGGTAAATGGTTAAAAGATGAGGAAAAGCAGAGAGAGAGAGAGAGAGAGAGAGAGAGAGAGAGAGACAGACAGACAGAGAGAAGAGAGTTAGAGAAAGGCAGACAAAGATTTAGAGAAGGGATTTTTGTAGGAAGTGATCATTGTAAGTCATTGGCATTATTAGGTGGTTGGAGACAGAGGCATTTGGCATCTTGGTTGTTTGGAGATCATGTCATTTCTAGTTTGATACAAGAACTGCATCCTCTCCGGGTTCATTTAGTGAGTGGGCGGATATGAAGATAGTAAATTGGGAAGTTGTATTAACCCATGGCATGGCAGTACAGAGTTTTCATAAGAGCTGAATTAATCAACTTTCCCTATCAAATTGGCAACAATTATTTTTTTATTTTTCTCTTCTACATATTTAGAAAAAAAAAGAAGAAATGATTAAAACTGGAACCAATATGAATTACAATTGCAAAATTTAACAGAAAGATTGTTGATTTGTATACAAAAACTGTGATAAAATGTATTGCACAGCATTGCCTGCAGTATCTAGAGAGTTGAATGACGAGTTACAATTAAATCGCCCTTATTTGAGAATGGCACAACATACATGTAATGCAGTGGATATTAACTCAAAATTTTCAGTAAGTTTCCTCTTTCTGCTCATGTATAATGTGTTAACTCTAGAATTCTGGATCAAAGGATATTGCAGACACTATACTGCTATGGATTAAATGTAATAGTTAAGAGCTGTACAAGAAATTGATAGAGAATGATGTAGAGAAGGAAGGAAGGGCCTTCTATTGAAATATGATCGTTGCAAGATATGGGAATTTAGTTTGTTGAAGACAGAAAAGACATTCCTTGTCTGTTCCAAAAATGGACATCCTTTGTAGGTAATTTAGTGAATGGGTGTTTAAAGAAGAAGTAAGGGTTTGGATTTGAGGGGAAATTTACTGGAAAAGTACAACAAGGATTTCTAATTTCTTTTACGCATACACAGAGCTTTTGCAATCAATTTCTTGTTAACATTGCCGTTATGGGTGAGATTTGACCAGTCTGTGATGTTCTATCAGACTTATTTATCTGTACAGTACACTCCAGGGGAGCGTTTCATCAACATTTGTTGTCTGACAAGTTGTCAGATCTGACATCTTTCCTTGATTTTGATTGGCTGAGAAGCATTGTTACTATGGCAACTGTCGGATAAAACAGACTTTGTCGGATAAAACATCCGACAAGTCCTTTCATGAAACACTCCCCTGTAGTCCTGATGTAGCCTTTGGTGATCATAGCCTCTGAGAAACTCCAATAATAACTCTTGTGATGTTTCACCAGACTAATTCAATTCATTGCTATCGTTGTCTTTATGGATGAGCTCTTACAAGACCCTTAACTCCTGTGACGGTCTACCAGACTAATTTATCTGTACAGTAAACTCCTGTATGTAGCCTTTGGTGATCATAGCCTCTGGGAAACTCCAATAATAACTCCTGTGATGTTACACCACAGTAATCAATCTGCGCAGTACACTCCTAGGAGTATGTAGCCTTTGGCAAAAATAGCCTCTGAGAAACTCCCCATATAACTCCTGTGATGTTTCACCAGGCTAATTCATTGTTGCACTCCTGAAGGTGAGAAATCTCATTAGGACTTGTGGCTTTCAGCTTCATTAGTATCTTACCATTGATCAATATTGTGAGGCATAGAGGTGATGGAGAAGAATCAGTATTCTCCTTGCCAGTATTCCTATACCTCTGACTACCACAGGTGGAAACATGATTAACAATCTCACAGTCAAAAGATTGGTGAATTGTCACTTATCCCAGTTTGTCTAATGCCCATTTGGTGTCATCCCACATGGTCTAATCCCATTTCATCTACAACCAGCTCATCTAATAACCATCTCATCTAATAACCATTTGGTCTAATTGCCACTTAGCCCATTTACCATTTCGTCTAATTTCCAGTTATGCTATATGCCATTTCAACTATTACCCACTTGGTCTAACACCACTTAGTCTATCTGATTAGACGAACTGGTAATAGACCAAATGGTCATTAGACGAAATGAGGAAAGCTAAGACGAAGTGGCAATTTAGCCCATTTGATCATTAGACAAAATGACAATTAACCCAAGTCCGTATTAGGCCAAGTGATCGGACCAAATGGCAATACAACCAAATTGATAGTAGACCAAATGGGTTTAGCCATAGGGGTGTTGACCAACTGGTATTAAACCAAGTGGCTATAAACCAGAAGATTACCTCTCTATGAGCTATGCAAAGGTTTTCCCTGTGCCAACTGTATTTCTCATAGGAGAGATTTACCAAAGGCTTCAGAATTATTAAATTGTTTCAAGCACGAAGTGATTCAATACATTGTGTCTACAGGGCCGTCATGTAATTTTTGCCCCCACATTTCGTTTTTTGCTACTTCATATACCATCCGTCTACGTGGAAAAAAAAACAATCGTGGGGTTTGTCGCTTCATACATGAACAAGTTGTAACTCTTGGCAAAATAAACTATGGGCAAACATCATGGAACCAAGTATGAAGTCTTCCTCTTCACGTACCTTAACTCAATGTTAGAACAGGTCTCCTAACTTGGAATTCATCTTCATTCAGTCCGAGCAAATGAAGACATTTGTTCTAGTCTGTTGACTCTTGCTGCTCCTAATGAAGATGATGACAACTGCAAACAGTAATGGCTGCACACTCCATCCAGTAAGCTGTATTTCCCATCAAAATACCTTTGAACTGTCATCGGTTCATTGTGAGTCTACACAAGTGAACCACAGGCATGTTCTCAGCAATCTTGGCTTTCAGATTAAAATGTTACTCTAGCATTGTTACAGGCAAATTTTCATCCTGTTTCTGTCCTATGTCCCCATACGCCTACTGCCCGGAAACGGGTTTAATGCAGTACATTCCTGAAACATACACACATTCACTTTGACTTTTTTTTTTTAAACTAAAATGAGAAATTATCAAATTCTTTTATTATAAAGGCAGTAAAAACAGTAATACCTGCAAAACAATTACATAAATATTTTAGCATACAAAACATCTTATAATAATTAACAATCTTCTTCTGCTCACCATTAACCATTGCTCCATGTCCCCCCAAGCCCTACAATACAGTGTGGTCAGTTCATTGTGAGTCTGTACAAGTGAACCACAGTTCTTGGCAATCTTGGCTTTAGGATTAAAATGTTACTCTGGCGTTGTAATGGGCAAGTTTTCATCCTATTTCTGTCCCCTTATGTCCCCCCAAGTATTGCCCTACTATGCAGTCCTTCCTATTTTTACATTGAGTAATTGATCTCATGCCCAAGCCTCTGTGCTGCATTGAGCATTGTTCATCATCTATTTTAGCATGTATGTTTTCCCCTCAGACCCACATTCAATATTCATTCCTGTTTTTACATCAAACCATGATCAATTGATCATAAATATATTATGCATAACACCTAGGGTATAGGATATAAGATGTTCCTTCAGTGGAAGTGAGATCAATTCACCATGTCCCGAAAAATGCCAGTATGCCTCATATAACATGCTATCCTTGGCAGTGTTATGACTGATAAAATAGGACGGTTTTACCACTGTTTTTTTTTTTTTTTTTTTTTTTTTTACATTTTGTAATTTGTATTTACACATTCATTTTTCTTTTCATATTGAATCGTGGTCAATTCCTCATGTATGCAAATCAAGCAACATGCATCTGTTGGGTTGTAGGTTACAAGATGTCATTTTCTGCATCGCAGATGCTTGCAATGCAATGGCTTTTTATCAACTGTTTTTCATTCTTTTTCAGTTGGGCATATTTTTTCCCTAAATTTATGACAGGCCATTTGGTACAAGTTTTGTTCTGTTTTTTGTTGTTTTGTTGTTGTTGTTATTTTTCATCTTTTTCAGAAAGGAGGAATATGATATCTGTGTAAGATATGAATGTACTAGGTCACAGAAGATGAAAGGCTTCTGTACACAAACAAGCTTTTTATTATCTGGCTTCCTAATAATTATCTACATTTTTATAAAGCTTGGATCTTGATGTTTCTCCCTTCAGCCATCTTGCAAGTGATTTTGAGCCATTCATTTAGGGACTGAAGATTGCCGCTGTTGATTTAGAATTGTTACCACAATTTTCAGCTATAGAACCAGTCTTTGTTTCCCATAAATGTTATGATTATAGTCATTATCTTATTTAATTGACATTGTCACTTCCTTCATCTGTCTGTGGCACCATTGATCTCATCTTAATCACTGATCGTACTGGATCCAGTTGCAATTTCCAATTGGTTTGAACTGGAATTGACACCCAACCAAACATTTTCCAGTTAAGCAATTGGTTTCAACTGGAAATTTGTATTCTTATTGAAACCAGTTGGAGATTTCAGCTGGTTTCTATTGGATTTTGGTACTTGGAGGGTTCATTCATTCATTCTTACAAGGGATTGAAGGCAAATGACCCTCAATAATAATGATGACCTGCCCCCTCCCCACCACCCCTCAAAAAAAAAAACAAGAAAGTAATGGGCATTATTTTCAAAGCGACTCCTGCATTTGATTATCATTCGAAAACGAAGAAAAATAGACAGAATACCTTCAAGGAGAAAATGGTTATCCCATTATGTGCAATAATGTTCTTCAGCAGTTACCCCCCCCCCCACCCCACATGATTTCATACTCCTTCCCATCAAAGCACTCTGCCCCACAACAACCTAAGAAGCCACCTCGACTAAAGTGCTCAAATACCTCTTATGAATTCAGACTTCCACTTCTCAGGAAGCGGGATCGTGTCGGCAAAAAATGCGGGTGAGCTGCTCTCCGTTCGCCCTTTTAGTTCCGATCCATTATCTCTGTTACGCAAAAGGTCGGTCGAAAAAGAAATGCGATCCGAGGCAAACATATATTAGTTTTGAGTGTGACACTGTTTGTCTTTCTGAGTATGGTTTGAAATCAAGATGGCTGCCCTTCTTGGAATACCACTTACATTTTTGTGTGTAAAGCTATGCTTTAGTCTGTGTTCTGGCCTTATTCGCATGTGCATAGATGGGTTTCTGTGAGCTTAATTTAAGCATCGCATCTCTGTAAATATACTTTGTCTAATTGCATAGACATCCAAATAGTGACTGTGCAGGGTGACCTCAATAAGTGTTTGAAGCTCTCCATTTGTTTATTTCATCTTTATTTAATTTGGGAACCCCATTAGTGAGCAGGCTTGTATAATAGACCAATATTTTCTAATCCAATAATACGTAAACTTAAGCTGCAATATCCAAAATCTAAACCAAGGGTAAATTTTGTTTATGTGTACTGTATGTTACATATTGTTTTTTGGTTTTTGATTTTCATTCCCTTCTAGATAACTACAATAATCCTTCTTTTTTAGTAATTTTTTTGGGGGGGGTACTATCTGCTGCATCCTATCTAAGAAATACAGAATTAAAAGAAAAGAAAGGAAATTCATTTGGAATAATGATTCAGATGACACTGAGTTTTGTTCTTTCTGTAGTATTGAAATATTCTGTCTTTCATCATGCACTTCTGCCACATTTTCACCATAGTATATTGTTATTAATTAATTTATTTATTCTATTTTCAGGCAAAGATACATATAAAATGTCGAACCGACTAAGGAAACGAAAAAAAATACCATCGACTAGTGCCTGAGATTGTCTAGAAGGAAACAAGTTCCTAATAAAAGATTCCCCTCACTAATCTCTGGTTCACATACATACAAAAACACACACCCACCAAGCAATATCATATTTTGAATTCAACTCATGAGTGATGAAGAATAGTCTTCGAAATAGAAGATAAGAAATAGGGAGGAGGAGACAAGTAAGCTTCTAAAAGGAGAGCATCATTAGTCAGATTTTTAAAAAAAGATATAGAACAAAAGACCGTGTTAAAGATAGAAATGGCATTTTAACATCTTAGATCTTTATTTTGTAATTATCATTTATTCTTCTATTAAAAGCATTACCAATGTCATTCAAATGCCTATTTATTTCACTTCTCCCTTCCTCGTAATGAACCCCTCTCCCCCCCCCCCCCTCCTCCCTCCACCCAACCTCATCCTCAGTTTCCCACCTGATCCACACACACTCACCCACATGTTGCATGGAGCCGAGCAATAAAGCATGCCCGCCTTACGAATATTCATACTCACGCTTTTGCAAGTCTATTTCTACCCCATTCACCCCATACAATATGCATACCCACTTTCTTATTTAAACCAAAGCTGTAGCTAGGGGAGTTCAATCGTCTGCTTGGAATTGAAACGGGTATCCAAGCAATTTCCGGAGAAAAAAGGGGCATCCAATTTCAACTGGAAAATTGGTGGGAATTTGTGATTTCGCTGGTGAAATGTGTGCCTGGGCATTTACTTTTTCAGAACTGTGTAGTTTGATCAAGAATGTTGGGCTGACATTGAAAAATATTGTGGACACTTTGTCTAATGTATGAAATGTGCATTATGACTAATCTATTTTGCCTTGTATTTGGAATTTGATGCAATTTGATGCAATTATCCAATTGCAATTATTAATGCATCAATGATTATAGTTATCTTTGCAATCATTAATGAATTTAGTTATACTATTTTAATCAAATTGGATATTTCTATCCCACAATATTTGTGCTTAATGTAGGGGTTAATAACCCGAGTGAATTCAGGGGACTCTACGTTAATATCATTATAACTATTAGATCTATTCATTTCAATGCTATGTATTTCATTTTAATGTATTGATTCATTTTAATTTGTAAATGCATCACAATTCGGCTTGGCCACCATGATGTATGATTTTTATCAAATAAACCATTTATCCCTCTATCTATCTATCTATCTTGTCAAATATATGACCAGCTCTTACTTTGGATCTTTATTTTGGTGTGGTATGAAATACATGCATTAAGTATCTTAATCATGATCCTGGTCTTGTTATTTTTCTTGCATTCTTCATTATATACCCACTGCTCTTTCTTTACTTCTTTCTTTTCTCTTTTCTCACTCTCCCGGTTTTCATCTTCGCTTCACTTAACTTAAATGTGTCATTATTCTTTTTATCACTTTATGTAATTCATCTGGTTTTTGTCTCGCCTGCGTAGCGGAGCGAGACATAGGTATCACTATTTCCGGTGTCGGCGTCGTCGGCGTCGTCGTCGGCGTCGTCGTCGGCGGCGTCGTCGGCGTCGTCGTCGGCGGCGTCGTCGTCAACAATTGTGTTGTACACCCAATAACTTTCTATAGCTTTAAGGTGGGATCACCAAATTCATACCAGAGGTCCATCTCTTGAAGGCGCAGGTCAAGTTCGAATATGAGTCGAATTTGAATAAGGTCAAAGGTCAAAGGTCAATGAACTTTCCATGACTGGCACTGTGCTATATTGTACACACAATAACTTTTTATACCTTCGAGGTAGGATTGCCAAATTCATACAAGAGGTCCATCTCTTGAAGGTTCAGGTCAAGTTCGAATGTGAGTTGAATTTGATGAAGGTCAAAGGTCAAAGGTCAATGAACTTTCCATGACTGGCACTGTGCTGTGTTGTACACACAATAACTTTCTATAGCTTCGAGGTGGGATCACCAAGTTTATACCAGAGGTACATCTCTTGAAGGCACAGGTCAAGTTTGAGTATGAGTTGAATTTGAATAAGGTCAGAGGTCAAAGGTCAATGAACTTTCCATGACTGGCACTGTGCTATGTTGTACACACAATAACTTTCTATACCTTCGAGGTAGGATTGCCAAATTCATATGAGAGGTCCATCTCTTGAAGGTGCAGGTCAAGTTTGAATGTGAGTTGAATTTGATTAAGGTCAAAGGTCAAAGGTCAATGAACTTTTCATAACTGGCACTGTGCTATGTTGTACACCTAATAACTTTCTATAGCTTTGACGTGGAATCACCAAATTCATACCAGAGGTCCATCTCTTGAAGGCGCAGGTCAAGTTTGAATATGAGTCGAATTTGAATAAGGTCAAAGGTCAAAGGTCAATGAACTTTCCATGACTGGCACTGTGCTATATTGTACACACAATAACTTTTTATACCTTCGAGGTAGGATTGCCAAATTCATACAAGAGGTCCATCTCTTGAAGGTGCAGGTCAAGTTCGAATGTGAGTTGAATTTGATTAAGGTCAAAGGTCAAAGGTCAATGAACTTTCCATGACTGGCACTGTGCTGTGTTGTACACACAATAACTTTCTATAGCTTCGAGGTGGGATCACCAAATTTATACCAGAGGTACATCTCTTGAAGGCACAGGTCAAGTTTGAGTATGAGTTGAATTTGAATAAGGTCAGAGGTCAAAGGTCAATGAACTTTCCATGACTGGCACTGTGCTATGTTGTACACACAATAACTTTCTATACCTTCGAGATAGGATTGCCAAATTCATATGAGAGGTCCATCTCTTGAAGGTGCAGGTCAAGTTCGAATGTGAGTTGAATTTGATTAAGGTCAAAGGTCAAAGGTCAATGAACTTTTCATAACTGGCACTGTGCTATGTTGTACACCTAATAACTTTCTATAGCTTTGACGTGGAATCACCAAATTCATACCATTTTTCAAACAATAAGTTTGCCATAACACCTTAATAATTAATTTAATTTTACAATTTTACTCACATTATTATCAGTTACATTCTTTTTCACTAACATTCATTTCCTTACTTGCATGGAAATAATTATAGCTTCATAGTATTAACAGCATTCTTAGTGTTATCTGATTTCCTAGGGATAAAGTAGGCCTATCCCATTATTGCATATGTAAACTGTCAGAACCACAATTCACCCCCTAAACTGCTGACAGCCTCAGAAGTCATATAGCATAGTTTTGACATGCAGTCTCTTCATGACTGCAATATGCAGGCGAGACAACGCTTGGCGTTTGCCTTGTTTATGTTATGTTACATTATGTTATGTATTTATACTGAATGTTAAGATCTCTGTGCACTTGGTCAGGTGTGGGAAGGAAGGCAGGCCTGTGGGCCATGGCCATTTAGTTGACCTGTTCCTTACCCAGGCTACCTGGCTTAGTGCACATGGGTCTATGAAATTATTGTATTCACTCACTTTTTATGTTACCTTTGTTTGTTTCTTGATTTCTAAAAGTGCCAAATAAATAATAATAATAATAATAATTAAGTATTACTTGTACTCTCATTGAATTCAAATTTTGTGATCATTGGACTTACAAAAGGGAGTGAGGATGATTTGCTTCAATTTTCTGATAAAATGTAAGGCCCAGATTATCTGATATGTTGCTTCGTTCAGTATGCATGTAGCTTAAAGGCTTTTATCTTCAAGTTCGGATAAAGTTGAATTTCAGAAGGGACTGTTGTAACATGTGTATAAAGATCTATACAATTTTGATAACCTGCAAGAAGAGATAGAATGCTATCATCATCTAAACTAAATGAAAATGTACGCTATTTATACGTATGATACAAGTGGGAAGCAAATGAGTGAGCGAATCATCGGACATTCATGTAGAAAGAAACATTTTTATTACCCATATTCTCTACTGAGCACTTATACCAAACTACTACTATAAGCCCAAATAAAGGCAAACAGGCATAATGCTTCAAAAATGTCCTTTGATAAGAGGCTTTTTAAAACCTCAGTGATTGGAGCTCCATTAGTGGATTGATATAGTCACCTTCATTTTATTTCTAATGTTGAGTAATTATGTAATTTGAGCTAAAAGACCAAATGTTAGGTCTCAGAGGCAGGCATGTTAACCTTGGACATGCATTAATGTGAATTATAGAACGGGTTCAAGGATGTAGCCAATAGCGAGTGCGTATGCATGTCACGTGTTCATGCTTTAATTTTACGCAACCTTTCAGCCGTGCATTTTTTGTGCAGCACTGTGCATTTTGGATGCATCACTTTACCTCTAGTGCATAAAAACTGAGATTCGCGCCATGAAATACGTATTCTTTCTAGAAGTCTATCACAAGGATTTTGATACGCTTACTTAGCTGGGGCGCATCACACTGGCTACGCTTGTGATGTCATATTGGAGAAAGCAGATGTTGCCTCCTTGTCTGTACGATCTGAGGAAATTTGGAGCGGTTTTAACAAATTTTCCGCTACAAATTCATACTGCCGACCCGTTTTATAAAACAAATAATGCACAGATTTAAATTTGTGATTTAGTGACGATGTAGGCATCTCGGGTATTTACAATATCATGCAAAAGCACTCGGCGCAGGCGCCTCGTGCTAGTCGCACATTGTAAATACCCTCGAGTGCGCTGCATTGCCACTAACACACTCACATCTGTGCATTATTTGTATACTAGCTAACAGCCAGTCAGGAAAACTGTGGTATTCCTCATGATTTTCCTCTACAGATATGCCATGCAGTTCTTGTATCCTAGCCACTGAAATGAAGGCATCAGTGCTGTCCTAACATTGTCTGAAATTACAGTCCTTTTAATAAAAAAAGCAAGAAGAAGAATTAATGATGATATTGATGATAATAGTAATATTTCTTATAATAATAACAATGATGATAATAATGATAATGATAACAGCAATAATAACGATAATAACAATAACAATGGTAAAAAATGATAACAACAACAATAACAATGATAATGATAATAATAATAATAATTAATAATAATAGTAATAATAATAATAATAATAATAATAATAATAGTAATAATAATAGTAATAATAATAGTAATAATAATAATAATAATAATAATAATAATAGTAATAATAATAGTAATAATAATAGTAATAATAATAATAATAATAATAATAATAATAATAATAATAAGCCTTTCTTGTATAGCGCATATCACATTATGATATAATGTCGCTGACAAAGGAGCAAAATAGAGTTCAAAAGTTTTGTTGAAAAGGCCAGAGGGATATGTTTAGAAACTAACTATCATATAGACAGAGCACACTAGTATAATATGAGTTATATATGGCAAGATATCCCATTAAAAAATTCTACAACTCTGCTTTGTATTTTAAAAATTCAGGTAAAAAGTTAAAGCCGTCTAAATAACAGAGACCCTGTAAACCCAGATTAGCGTTCGTTGCTAAAATAATCCAATGCACAGGGGGCTTACAGGTGAATGCAAAAAGATTTAAGAAAAATCAAACCCCTTGCTACAGCTATCCAGACATGAAAGAAAATATCTTGCCATGAATCAATTAATCACTTTTTGACAGTACCAGTCCACTGAGACTCAGAAAGAATTGAGGAAAAACATTCATGAATACTACATCAATTCATACCAATAGATTTATTGTGGAAAATGTACTAAATAATTCACAGCCTATGGCTTACACTATTATATGTTTCTGTGCAATGTGCACTGAAAATAATTATACATATGCATTTACCCCCAAACTGGGAATGATGGATTAGGTAAAATTCATCCATAAAAATTGGATTTATGTCTACTGGCACGGAGTAGTAATTTCCTACTCCAGGCTGTAATAACATATTAATTGATTTGGAAAAACAAATTTCTAAATCAATTGCTGATTATGTGCTAAAGAGAGAGAAGGAGAGAAAGAGAGAGAGGGGGGATAGAAAAAGAAAGATAAATGAAGAGAAAGATAGAGGAAGAGGAAGAGGGAGAAAGAGATAGAGAGTTGAAGATGGGGGGGGGGGTAGTAGATTGACAGCAAGATAGAGGGATTGAAGGAGATAGAGAAAACAGGAAAGAGTAAGGATAGGAGAGATGGTGAAAGAGGAGATGAAGTGGAAAAGCAAGCAGCAGAGTGAGACAGAGAGAGAGAGAGTAAGAGGGAGAGTGTGATAGGCATGGTTCAGAGTAAAACAGCAATATAACTTCAGACAGAGATTGATTCATTTACAATTGGGTTCAAAATTTTCCATACATCTGAGTGATTCCATGGAAAATGTCCGCTTTCCGAAAATCATAAAAATTAGCTTTATTTTCAGAAATATTTGTGCTACCACCAGGGCCGGATCCAGACTTTTTAAAAAAAGGGGGGGTGGTTGGCTATAAAAAAAGGTCCTCAGCATTTTCAGGTGTATTTTACCCCCCAAATTCTCACTGATAAGCAAATAAAAAGGTTTCAAGGGGGGGGGGTGCCGCCGATTCGGCCTTGCCCTGGATCTCCCCGTGTACCATGATAAATGGATTTGAGATAAAAGAACTTATCAAGATCCTTCATTTGATTGACATGCCATTAAGACTGAAGTATATTTAGACATGATTTTTTTATTTTTAAAAGAAACCCATCCATTTTGTGCAAAATTCAGTTTTGGTCAAAACATTTTACATTTTGGTCTCACTTTTTCTCACTAAAAGCATTTCAGATTTGATATTTTGGTTGTAAATTGTGATGGATGGATGATGAAGTATTTCTGAGATAAGGTCGGCACAGCCATTTGATATTTTAAAGCAGCGTTACAGGGGTCTGTAAAATGTGGACAAAAACATGTTAGATAATGAATTCAGATCAGGTATAAATCAGATTAAAGGCTTACTGGAAAAAGTATCACCTAAATTCTTTTGCTCATGTTTGACAATTACAGAACAATGCTAATTGTTCCAGGCTTAACTTCCTTTGGTCAATTGTACACCAGGCCCCATGACAAATGAAATTGAAAAGTCATGCCTAGCCTGTGTTTGCTCACTCGACACACATTTGAATGGTTGATGTAGAATTTGTATATTGACCGATCCCTGACTGCCCATCCCACCTGATAAATATTGTCAATAGGTCAAGCCAGAAGTAAATATAGACATTTCCCACATCAATTGGCCTATTTTATGAGTTTTTTTTGTTGGTTTTATTTGACAAATACAGCCTGGTATTGCAGATGGGACTATAGCTGGTACCCTAATACAGAGCAAACAACCTTTTCCCCTTTTCTGTGATACAGTTATACTTTATAATTTACTCTTGCCCTCACATGAGTGGTCAATCATTTCCAAAGATATGAATGGATGAAAAGAATAACTTACAAGGACATTGGATTTTCAATGGGACATCATTGAAAAAAAAAAATTATCTTTTGCAGAAAAGAATATATATATATATATATATATATATCTAGAAACAAATTTGGAAAATATCAGAATCCATTTAAGTAAAATCCACCTTCACTGTGAAAATGATAAAATGGTTGTGAACAATGTTTTTTGTGTGTTTGTTTGTTTTTTGCTAACTTTATTATTAACATTGTCTAAACAAACATGCAAAGGCTATTTTCATTGAATCTGAAAAATCAAGTTTCAAGCTCTTTCAGTATAAAGATGCCTATTTGAGTTTTGCTCATGGATCTTAGATTCCAGCTGTCAGATTTGATATAATTGAATACTTCCAACTACAGCAAGAAATGAATAAATCATAACAAGGATGTGTTAATTTCTCTTTTAATCCTGTTTGGGAAGCAAAGAGATTGACCAACACCACCTCTGCAGGACTGCCTGGACATTTGCCAATAGATGGCAGCAAAAGGCCTCTCATGATTTGGCCCATTTATTAAAATGGGGGGTAGGGTTTGTCTGAAGAAAATCATTACCCCCCCCCCCCCCTCCAATTTTTCTGTTGTTTTTTCAGTGTTGCTTTTTCAATGTTGTGTTGCACTTATTTTTTCAAAATTTTAAAGTCTTCATATTTTTCTACAAGTTACATGGGAATGTTTTTTTAAACTTACCTCATTTTCATGATGAAAAGAGGATTCTATTTCAATTTATATTTTTGTTTATCATGTACCTATTATCAGTCCTATTTGAATTGTGAAAGAAAATTTGGAAATGACAGTGAAACTGTTTTTCACCAAGTAATTCAGAGGTGAGTGTTGCTTCAGCAGGTAATGTGAATAGCGCCATCACATGTCCAAAGTTGTCGTGAGAGATCGAGAGTAACAGATGCCACATCCAGTTGGTAAGCAAAACAATTTGAAGTCATGATGAAGGTCTAGTCTGCAGTTGCACTTTCCTTGACAGAATTATGTTGCTGATGTTGTTTACTTGGTCGTTGGAGATTTGTATCAATCAGTTGGGACAGTGACTTCCATTTTATGTCACCAAGTCAAACATTTCTCAAAGAGTAAAATTTCATGAATAGTTACAATAATTATTTGGATGTGCAGTTGAGGTGTGGAGAAATACTACAAAGAAGAAAACAGAGGGGGAGTTTCTCTCTTAACAATCAAAATCTCATAGTGCTTTTGAATTTTTGAAATGTTATTATCCGCAATATATATTCCTTTTTTAAACAATGCAAAAATGTTTTCATTGACAAATTTAAAAGTATGTAAAATACTATGAGAAGTTTGTGCCTTTAGACATAGCATGTCAATGAGATAATATATTTTGAAAGATGTGAATCCCTCTTGTTCCCTGTACCTCTCAGCATTATTTTCTTCTAGAAGCCCCCCCCCCCCAATTTTCCATTTCCGTGATGCATCTCCTGACAGAGGCAATGATGATTTTGCAGAGACCTTTATACCCCTCCCCCCCCCTCTCTATCTTTTCCCCTCTCCCTGATTGAAGCTTGTGACAGGGGGATGTGAGGAATTTAAAGAATTTGTGACTTGGAACGTCTTTGTGAGGTATAGGGTCGTAGTCTTCACCAGTGCGGTGATGACATGGGAGGGGTGTAAAGGGCAGGTCAGACCTTGCCAGTAATGGTAGCAATAGCGATAACAAGATTTTCAAAGGCACTGTGCACCAAAGGCACTGTCTTGTAATAATAATAGTGGATATCTTTAAAGCACTCATGTCCATAACATAGCTTCAACAGTACCCTGCCTCTAATTTGGCTTGAGGAATTTCTTCCTGCTGACACCCATTCAACACCTGGATTAAGAGTGGCAAATGTAAATTAATGCCTTGCCAAAGAATTTGTGTTTGTGTGAGTATGCGTGAGTATGTTGGTAGAATGGCAGCTGTAGGATTTGCCTTTCATTAAAAATCTTGTTGCTGTCTGCAAGATTTGACCAGTCGGTCTTGCCATGGCTGGACAGTTTGTCCGTAGAAGAAGAGTCGCCCGTTGGATGAAATCAAACAGAGGCATTGCCCTCATCAGTATGTTAGGAACCTGCATATTGATTCGGAATAAATAGATATACAGTTGCTGAATTGTGCTGAAGAATAGACCAACATTGTCTTAATACTTAGATAGATAGTATGGTGATGAAAAAAATTTCTAGAAGTAAAAGATTATGCTTTTGTTTTAATAGTCAAGACAAGATCTTTATATTTCTTACATTTAACCTTAAAAGAAGAATACTCCATCTATTCTTAAGACTAAAAACAAGGTTGAATTTATCAGTGATTGAGAGCAAGATTTTTGTATTCTAATTTTTCTAGAAAGTGGTGGAGGGCTTACTCCTTTTCTTTTAGAGGGAGCTAAGCTTTGCACAGGCTGACTAACGTTTTCCAAATAGTACATTGGCATCTACAGGCTACAAGGGGACATTTGTCCTCTGCAGAGTAGTTAGGGACTGGTAAAATCATTAGCATGTGATGTTTGATACTTACCAAGATGTAATAGAGATGAGAAGAAATTTAGAAGGGTGGTGATGGTTATTTTGATGAAATACGTATTATTATACTGTAAGAGGTGCAATATTAAATAGGTCGGGTATGCGGTAATGGTGAAAATGGTGGTGGTGGTGATTATGACAATGTTTGTGATGCTATGTTCCCACTGTCACGATTTGTGCCACGATTGAAATTGCGGTCTTAATAATGGAGTAATCGTGGTGATCATAGCAGATCTCATCAGATCTTGAGGTCAGTCCTGGCAGTCGTGCTGATCATAGAAAAATTTTGCATAATTTAGCAAAATATAAATGCATATTTTTAATTCAATCCACAGTTATTATTGAGAAAGTAATCATTGTACATGAAAATACATTTTGCAGATAGTATTTACATCTCACAAAAGAAATGGAATTGAATGCACGATTGAAATGAATGGCATTTGATAAAGACCTACAGCCATGGAGGAGAGGTTATCTCAAGGTTAATAGCATAATGTGCTTTCATTGTAATTAAGGGTAATGCATGGAAATAGCCAGATATCATTAGCCAATTGATATTGCGCTTGGTGATGTGAGGTAATGATAGCTCAATTTGTGTCAGTAATATGTCAAGGAGATGCTGAGATATGATATAAAAGAAATAAGAAATATGTTTTTCATTGTTACTCTGATTTGAGTTAGGGTACTAATACATCTTAATATATTTTATATGTTCAGTACATTTGCAGCTATTTTTTGTTACAAAGAAAAACATATCAGTTATTTTGACTGTATTACCTTGATATACATGTGCATACTTTTTTGTATATCAAGGTTACGTGTCACTGTAAGCATAGACCAATCATTTATAGGCCAAATACCTCATCAAAGCAAAAGTAATGGTTTGATAGCAGATACGTCAACTCTATGGAGCAGGTGCTTTCGAATAAAAATCACCATTAATGAATATGTAACCATGGTGACAAGGAACCATTATAATGATACTAAAGATGTTCAGGGGATGAAGATGATGTTATCTCAATCATCTAATGCTGGTGGTGACATTGGGGTTAAGGACAAGGAAGAGCAGGGGGAGGTTTAAGATTTTGGTAGTGATGGTGTGATGGTGAAGACAAAGAGGAGAACGAAGATGGTGATGATGATGGTGACAATCATGGCCCCCCCCCCCACCCGGAAACTTTGACGACTTACATTTTCTTACTGCAAATTTTCACAAAATACACAAAAAGTGTGCATCAAATCCTTCAATTTCACTTTGAAAAAACCAAAAGCGCCCTTGTAACCAGCTCGGTCACTTCATTTCCTCGCTTTTGAGCTTCTTCAAAAAATTTTACGCATCGAATTGTGTTTTGAGACCATGAGTACTATTCCACAAGTCCATTACTCACACATGAAACTTATGTCATACTCTGAATTTCTTAATTTGTGTAGAATGAACCTGAAGTATGTGACTCCACTAAACATCATCCCAAACGGCTTATGGTCACCATGGCGACATCATGTGTCCTCACCCTTCATCTATGGCATATCTTTAGTCATTAGGGTATAATTATTCAGGGCAGTATTGATTGATTGATAACTGAATGACAAGGTGACATTTAAAATTCCAAACATGAGTGATAGGCATGGGAGATTTGACTATAAATACTCCACTGCGTATCATCTAATTCTTTTTCCTTGTTGATTTCTTTCAGTATATCTTTTTGCACCGGTTGGTTTGGCAATGTTTTAGCTGTTATTCCACTCTTGTTGACCTGTCTCCTTTAATTGTTTATCCAGAACACAGTCCTTGTCTTATCTTTTCCCCATGAACACTTTTGAAATTTGCCGAGCTTCAGAGATTTTTGTTTTCTTGCTGATAGTTTTTGTTTTTTAACGATTAATAATTTGTTGCCTATAACATGATAATTATAAATTATAATTTTGTTTACTCAGGGAAGCCTCATCAGCATTGATCCTGTTCTTCCTGCAGTTATTACCAGTAATGACCAGGTCCTCATTTTCACCTGGATCAAGAGAGACAAATGTGGCCAAGAAATTTTGTCCAAGGATTGAAGCATTTTTACAAAAAAATCATATCCACGATAAGAGTCAAAAGCCAAACCAGTATGCCACAGGACTCAATAGTATCATTGCTGTTTTGGTTTATAGTAATTTAATCTTATACTCTTTTCATATTGCTGACTAAATTTGGGGTGCCCCAATGCATTTATACTGCCATTCACGACCACCGAGCTGCAGTTCCAAACGTAGTTGGTGCATTCGCTATGACGTCATAATGGATACATGCACCAGTTACGCTTAACATTATGATGTCAAAGGAATATGATTACATCACATAATAATAGACTGGCCTATAACACTGCGACTGTACATACTGAAGTTGGGGCACCCCAAATAAGCTTTTCATATTGGGAGTTGGGATGTCCCAACTCCCAGTGTTAAAATACATTAATATACATAACTTTGATAATCAATGATATAACTCTCTGAACATTTTATCTCACCTGAAGTAAATAAAACATACCAGAGAGTTTTTGATGTACAATTATTTTTTCATTCTTCCATTATCTCCTACAATCCTGATATCTTTATCCTCATCCTTGAAAGCCAGCAGGAAGTTAAGACATCAATCAGACCAATTATCCTCCTCCTCCTCCTCCTCATTCCTCATCTTGAAGTGATGCTTGATGAAATTTCCCCCATTTACAGTGATGAGTATTTACTAGAGTCAAAAGCCTTTTCATACCAGCCAATTAGGGAACTGTTGTAATGTCATTATGACCTCATCACTGTCATATCTTGTTAGATAGATCATTGTTTCGATATCTTCCTTTATCATGTTGTCATTTGCTAATAGTCAGAGAATAGATTTGTTCATTTTTCAAAGAAGTTTCTTGTCTCAATGAGATTACTTCTTCAGAAAATTAAAGTGAAGTATTATTGATTGATTTTATTCACACAAAAGATATGAATGGCAAGAATTTTGTTTTGGGTTTTGTTGTTGCTGTTGATTGTTTGTTTCAGTTGTTTGTGCATTTCTGTGTATATTGTTTTTTAAGGAGCTAGGTTTCATTATTCCAAACAATAAACATTTATAATTTTCATTTACATGGAGACTGAAGAAAAATTGCCTCTTGTGATTCACTTACACATTGATACTCTCTTTGAAAATTCCACAGGACTTGTATTGAATAATATTTTTCTTTTGATTAGCAACTTTTTATTTCTCAGGAGCCATTTTAGCACTGAGTTTTGGTGGCACTGGGGTGAAGTGGAAATGAGGCTGCCATTTAACTTTTGTTTCAACATAACAGCAGAGCTGTGAAAAGTTAGTCTTTTTGAATATAAAGTTTCATTTCCATTTTTCAGAACATTTTGCTTTTACCAAACCTTGTATTTTACAATGCCATTACTAGTACAAAAGCTGTTTGAATATTATTCATGTGCTTTAGTCGAGCATGCATCCAAAATAAGTTATTGGAATCAACAAAAAAGCAAGTTTTTGAGAAGCAACTAGCTATTACATGCATCTCATATTTCTCTGCCTCTCACTTCTCCTGTATCTTTGCCCTTTCTCTTTCTTTCTTTCTCTCTCTCTCTCTCTCTCTCGGTCGCTCTTTCTCTTTCTCTCTCTCTCTTTCTCTCTCTCTTCTCTTTCTCTCTCTTTCTCTTTCTCTCTCTCTCTTTCTTTTTCTCTCTCTCTCTCTCTTTCTCTTTCTCTTGCTGACCCTCTCCCTTTCTTCCTCATTCCCTCACTCTCTTTTGCTTTCTCTCCTTATCTCTCTCCCTCCTGGCCTCTTTCCCCTCTCTCTTTCTCTCTCTCTCTCTCTCTCTCTCCTCCCACCGTCTCGTCTGCAACTCCAGTCATAACATCAGCGATGGGCTTGGCCCTGGCTGGCCCTTACCCAAGACAGAACAAGAAAAAGAACCAACATTTACTTTTTGATTTTACACCATCTTATCCATTATCCTCAAGCCTGGACAAGAGGTCAGTGCTGACAAACCATCAACACTTGGAAAAATTTTTTTACTGATATATATTCAAGGCATCTCGAGGTGTATAAATTTGTGTGCAGCTAGTGTTGTATGCCTGGACAATTCTGTGTAAATAGTGATGCCTTCTCCTTCTCTGATCTGATGTGCATTCATAATCGTATCTGAGGTATGTAGACATTCGTGCCAGGTATGTAGCATTGAGCTATGACTTCTCCGCTACCATCGTTTTTGACTGTGACTCATGAGTCCGTTTGTTACCGACTCACATGTGCTCGTATAGTAGCATATCCATGTTCAATGATGCTTGCTTGTAACCAGTTTTTCATTCTTTCCCCCTTCTGCTTTTTCATTTCATTTCATTTCTTTTGACAGTGACAGCAATTATATTTACAGTGACTTTCACTTTAAACATTGCAAAATCATTATGAGCATGGTAAACCAGCAATCAAAAATGATAAAAAACATGAACACAAATTCAAACCACAACTACACTCAGTATTAATACATTTCTGAAATGTACATCTATCTTCATCAATTATATGAATTCCCCAAATCTGATGGAATTAAGTGGAAGATTGACCATGGTCCAGAAGAAAGCAGTAATCTCTTTATATGAAAAAAAGAAAAGAGCAGCAAAAGACAACAGAACAACCCCATACTCACTCACTGTAAGTTATTTTGTGTTTGTGATCAAAGTAGAAGTTCTTTATTGATTAGTTTTACAGAAAAATATCACATAAAAGGCTAAGTGACAACCATTGAGCATGGATCTGTGAATTATTCTACTCTTTCATTTAAAAAAAGCATGCACATGTTTGAGAATATTTTTTTTTTCAAAATCCACACCTCTTCATCACTGCTCCAACTCCCATATCCCAATTCTGTCTTTGCCATTGATTATTGATTCATATCATTGATTATTGATTCATATCATTGATTATTGATTCATATCATTGATTATTGATTCATATCATTGATTATTGATTCATATCATTGATTATTGATTCATATCATTGATTATTGATTCATATCATTGATTATTGATTCATATCATTGATTATTGATTCATATCATTGATTATTGATTCATATCATTGATTATTGATTCATATCATTGATTATTGATTCATATCATTGATTATTGATTCATATCATTGATTATTGATTCATATCATTGATTATTGATTCATATCATTGATTATTGATTCATATCATTGATTATTGATTCATATCATTGATTATTGATTCTTATCATTGATTATTGATTCATATCATTGATTATTGATTCATATCATTGATTATTGATTCATATCATTGATTATTGATTCATATCATTGATTATTGATTCATATCATTGATTATTGATTCATATCATTGATTATTGATTCATATCATTGATTATGACAATGATTGTGACAAAAGATGTTGAGACTTAAAGAAAACCATAACCCAGAATTCAAGTAGTTTTTAAAATCAAAGCTAAGATGGAATAAAGCATATGGTAGTGTCAAAAACAAAAAAAAATCATATAAGCTTAACTTCCTTATTCTTTGTCAAATTTTGTTCAAGTTTTGGCTGATCTGTTTTATTCTGTCTTACCTTTTATTTGAAAACTACTTGACTGGAGGGTTTTGGTTTCCTTTGACTGAGAGGATAATGATTATAAGTATATAGAAAGGAAAATGATGCAACCAATTCATCATGTTTTATTTTCAAGAATAAAACAAACACCAATCTTGAAACAAAGACCTTCTTGACGTGTCATATATGGAAATCAATGTCAGCCAGCAATTTCCTGCTGCTTATTCTCATCGGACTGTCATCCTATCTTCCACGCTGTCACAAAGTATTTTGTCTTCTCAATTTGAACCCATAGCTTGGCATAATTTAATTTACTTGTGCAGCTCTGATTAGCAGCCACAGAGTGTCCCAAATCAGCTATCCAAAAGCTATAGATGCGCTGAGGTGTTTACAAAAAATAAATCGTGTTTGGGCATCCTCGGTAATGACTGCGGTGCATGTTTGGCATATCCTCTTTCACACCAGTAAAAATGGCTCTCATATTTTGTCTTCTTTCTTGCCAGCAAGAGTTGCAGAATAAGGCCTCCTATATTAATGTTGTGGTGCGAAAGAATGCATCTGGAACACAAAATGAAAAATTGTTGAAATTCATACTTTTCAAACGAATGATAATTACATGGGTAGGATGTAGACCTTGTAAACTGATATATGGTCTCCAATTGTGGCATGATCTTTGCTAAAATTTTGTTCCAATATGTCACATTAGACATTTTGATTTTTGCATTTTGCATTCTGAACGCATGCTTTCGCACCATGACATGAAAATAAGACGCCTAATTCAATTTGCACACCTCTGTTTAGCAGCAACCAAATATTCAGTGTTGACTAAAAATCTGCATGTTTAGGCACCCTTGGTGATGACCGAGGTGCGTGTTTGGCATATCCCGATCCCTCTTTCATACCACCAAAAATGATTGTCTTCCTATCTGTATCTCTAGCTCTGTCACAACGTATTTTGTCTTTTCTCTTCCAACCAAAAGCTCTGGCATAATTCAATTTACACACACCTCCGATAAGCCGCAGTGAAATGTCCAATTCGGATGTCAACTATCCAAAAGCTATAGGTGCACTAAGGTGTTTACAGAAAATCAAGGATGTTTGGGCACCCTCTGTAATGACTGCTGAGCATGTTTGGCATATCCTTGGCCATGCTTTCACGCCAGTGAAAAAGACCATTCTAATACTGATTACCTGTGATGAGGGTGCTGTGGCATTATACTCATTTGACAATTGCTCCAGAGGGTTTATGTCATCAAAAGATGATGTAGGTTTAGGCCTTAGAGTGCCAAGTTGTGGTTTGAGATTAGGTTTAGGGTCAGGGTTAGAATTAGGGTTAGGTACAAGGTACAGTTTGCTGGTGTGTGGTTGAATTTAAAGTGTACCAGCCACCTGAAAAGAATAATTTTGTCTACAGCTGGTACATGTGAAATAACCACCCCCATTAAAAAAAAAAGACAAACAGACAAACAAACAAACAAAACAAAACCAAAAACATAGAAACTCTGGCATTCCAGAGGTTTGGAATAAAGAATTTTGAAGAAAATAAGGGATAAGTCCATATAGAATCCAGTGGCTGATTAATTCTGTTAATGCCCTGATTCATGCATTGGAGCATACTCATACATGCCTATAGTCTACTCATCTAATCACTTTTATGTTAATAGAGAGTATGTTTGAACTTGCGATATATTTTCATAAATGTAATACATTTGAAGCTGATATTTTAAATAAAGTTTAGGGAACTGAATCCCCAAACATACCTAGCATATGTGTTTTGATGACTGGGACACTTTAAGTCCCCATTTTTTTTTTTTTTTTTTTTTTGAAAGTCCCCCAAAAATATAAAATGGATTGATGCCCCTGATCTCGGTTAGTGTAGGAGAATATCCATGGAGCAACTGTCACTGGAATATGTGTGTTATACATCTGTGATTTGAGCTTTCTTTTATACAACAGATATAAGGATTGAATTGTTCTGAATTAGCCTTTAACATGAAGAATAAGATGACAATTTGCCCTATGTTGCCATGGCAACTGACTCTCTGAGGCCAAATCAACTATAAAGATGAGTTGTCTGAGGGAAACGAGACATCATGATGGAGCACTTTATTTTATCACTCTTGAAGCACTCTTATTTTGTCGTGTGAGTGGGGTTGTGGTGCTTGAAGCCTTAGGGCTCAGACTGGGCTGGGACAGTCTAATAGCAGGGCATTGGGGAGTTGATCAAATAAACAAGGAAGATAAAGTTTTGTAAGATTTTAATTTTCCATATTGTATGTTTTCAATGTAGTTATTCTAGTCCAGGACATGTAACTAGTGTTTAATTCATTTTTGTTCCTTGTTTTACCCTAGTCTTTATCTCCAGAAATGATATACCCTCATCCTCTTTATTTTTTCATCTTTTTTATCATGAAGATGCAAATATTGTATCAACTATTATGTCAAGGTCACATATGCCTTTCTTTAAAATGGATTATGTCTGTATTCAAATGTACAAAATCTTTTTTTACAAAAGCTGATCTATTGAACACAAGGCTGTATGCAGGAATTTTTTTCCCAGGGGAGGGGGGCAAGAATATGTTCAATATTTGAGGGAACACGCAAGCAAGGGAGCGAAGGGACCGAGCAGGAGCTTTTTCATTTTTAGAATTGAAATTGAACAATCTGGTGCACACTTTGGGTGGATTTTTTGGAAATTTTCTATTTAAAAAGTTTTTTAAACAAGGGGGTTGAAAATTTCAGGGGAGGGGCACAGCAACCCCCCTGCCCCCTATGTGTGTATGACCATGTTTGAATATGTGATATCAGCAAAGGAGCTGAACCATATACAAAGTAAAGCAAAAATTATTTGTGACTGGTCCTCTTTAATCAATACATCAAACGTCTATGTTTCCGTACACACGGCACTGTATCATGTCAGTCGCGTTCTTTTAATCAGCACTGCCAAGGAAGCTTGGGGAGATGAAATATCAGAAGGGAGATAGAGGCCATCTCTGACTGATACACAATGTCTTTATAACCTGCCAGGAGAGAGAAAGAGAAAGAGAGAGAGAGAGAGAGAGAGAGATGGAGAGAAAGAGAGAGGGAAGGAGGAAGGAAGGGAGGAAAATAAAAAAAAACCAAAAGAGAGAGGGAGGGGAGGGAGAGAGAGAGAAAAGAAAACAACTTCTAATGCTGTTTTATATTTTTTTTCTTTTAAATAGGTACAATTTCTTATGTTCCAGCTGATGAATATGCAATGTCTTTAAATATCATACCATTTCCCCCGGAATCCCATTTTTCATATGCCTTATTTGTATATTGTTAGTTTTTAACATGTATCTGTTTATACTGTTAATTATGATATCAAATATGTAAATGTGAATAATCCAGCTTTCGCAGTTTTTCATGTAGAATTATAAACATACAAAACCTGTTTATGTGTACATTGATAAAAACCATTATTGAAATGAAATTGAATTGAGAGAGAAAGAGAAAAAGAGAGAGAGAGAGAGAGAGAGAGAGAGAGGAGGAGGAGGAGAGAGAGAAATGGTCTCTGTAAACTATGGTATGGATTGAAAGTAAATTTATCTGAAGTGGTGTTCCTATGGTGCACTGTAAACTAAAAACACAAGTTTATTTATAAACATATGGATATTCATGTGGCATTAATTTAGTTATCCTGCAAAAAGTAGTATGCTGTAAGTTATTATCGTTGATTTTTAAGCAAGTTAATCATTCAGAAGGGTTTCATGTCTTGAACAGCAAATATTCAAAATTCTAATAAGTTATTTTAGTTGGATAAAGGAGAAAAGGCCATGGTATATTGCCTGAAACCACAATATTATTATCATGATTAACAAGAAGTGTGGAAGTTGATGTAATGTCTGTATTTTTTAGACATTGAGGTATGAAATAAAACTTACAGGGGTCGTTTCATCAAGCCATAGAATATTTGTTTTAAAATACAATCAATTGATCACGTCAGATTAATCACACTTAAAACAATCAAACCAAAATAGTGTTTATTTCATCAAACACCTTAAGTCAGCACAATACATACAGTAGTTAACTCTAAATTCAAAATGTTCCCAATATGGAAATCTTGAATGGAGGCAGGAATGGGATGGAGGGAAAGGATAATGAAGTTATTAGCTGGACAGCACAAGCATATCTCAATGTTATTGTTTCCAGCAGAAGAACTTGTTATTAGTAGGTGTTGATTGATTTTAGTGCTTAATACTGAAGGCATGCAGTTTGATTTTGATACTGGGAATATGTTTATGTAGGTTAATTTGCAGCATCATGATGGATATACTGTAAAGGCCATTTTTTACATAATTTGTAAAGTAACACCACCAATATGAAACCATAAAAAATGTCTTGATGCCTGACTCATGTATCAAGGAATAGGTTTGGAATTAATATTTTCTTATTATTTACTTTATGTTTCAGCAAGTTCATTTGCAAATACATGTATCTCAAATTATCAAAACGGGATATATGGGTTTTAAAATCCATACTCCTCATATATGTGATTCTCTGGGCATTCATGTCGGACTCGTCACTGACTTGAAGTGATACACCAATCACCGTTTTTCTGTGTTGAGTGAATTATGAATTTTCAAAATTCCTTTTATGAATTTTCAAAATTCCTTTTATGAATCACTATTCTTTCTTAGATATAATATTTCTTCTCTTGCCTAGTATTTCTGTTTTCCATTTCTCGTATCGTCTGTTCAGAGCCAGAAGGGCATTAACTCATATTATTTAATACAGGCTTAACACCCTTCTGGCTCCAAAAAAGATGATATTTGCTCTAGTTCTGTCAATTTCATTAATTCATTTCTAAAACAATTTGTATTACTCATGACCTTCAAAATTCCTCCCTCGATCACTATATCAGTGAGCTAATTTTCAGAACTATGAACACTGACTTGCACAGTATCTGAGCTGTTTAATGTTTTTGTTTGTTTGGTTGTTTGTTTGTTTTTTCTTAGGACAAGGAATGTTATGCAGTATTGGCTTTGCATGCTTTCTGTTGAATCTAAGGAAGATATGAACAGAGCCCCCCCCCCCCTCCAACTATCATTACGTTTGTCTACACTAGTGGTTTGCATAATTCTGACCTGGTACAAGTACGATGCATATAGTGCGGAGTGTAATGAATGTCATGGTTATTTGTACAATATTATTCAAAACAATTGAATTTATGTCATATTTTCAGTGATATAAGACTGAGAATGTGAAAGTGAGAATATGAGAAAAGTTTTAAAAGCATTTTTATATATTGATGGTAAAATTCAAGGCCTGTTATTTTCTTTTGAGCAGCGTTGTATTATACTTTTTGACAGTCACCAATCTTTCAGTACATGGTTTGTGCTTCTTTGTTAGGCAAAACATAGTCTAAAAATAACACATGCCCCTCTCCATTTCGGAACCAGAGAGCTAGCGTGTGGTCTCAATCCTCGCACCTTTGGAAACAAACAAATGTGCGTACCACGGCAGACGGCAGCAATTCAGCTATTGCTCAGCACCTACTGAACAGCCGAGAGTGCACAGAACAATATTGGAAGGAGTTTGTGAGAATGCTCACATTAATTTAGTAGCTTATCCATGATTACAAAGCAGCTGATTTCCTTTTAACCCTAACAGCCAATCAAAGCCTGGTTTTTTTTGGTGCATTTTGTTCCCCGGTTTTTCTATCTCTGTTTTGTATTTTTGGCTTTTTCTTTGTTCATGCAGTATAGACCTGTTCAGTTTCAAAACACTGTAACTTACGTTGGCCATAACTCGGGGCTTCGATAATAAGAAGTAAGAAGAAAAGATGAGTCAATGGGATATAAAATGAGTTGAATGCATTGCTACGTCAGTGCATAAATCAACTAATGCTAGGCTTAACTGAAGTCCCCCCCCCCCCCCCAGTTATGGCTGAAATAGGCATTAACATAAAACAGTACCAAACCAAATGGGTCCGTACTCTGATGAGTTCATATCAAAAAGCTTTTGTTCATCCACAGAGGTGTCTCTTCACAGCTCCCTGCATGGGCCCCATGTCATAAACTTGTTATCAGTAACAACTGCCAAATTTCCATGACAAATTTTGCTCTCAGCCATTCAGATGCAAGGATTTCAGTAGCTTATAACAGTTATAACAACTTTTACTGATAACAAGTTTTATGAAACAGGGCCCTGGTTCAACGCCTATTCTCCGATTATACAGTACCGAACATCTTTTCAGTTAAAAATAACGCCATACTCGTCTTATTTGCATCCACTCTCGGTGAATTCATTTCATCTACCCATTCAATTTTCATCCTGACTCTTTACAAGATACACCAAGCCTCAAGCACTTCTAGGTATTGGTTTGTCATATACCTAGCACGTACTCCATCAAGAATAAGGAGTCTCTTTTATTCATCACGTTTAAAGATTGGTCAGACTTCTCCAATATCAATAACCATACACTGACTTTGTTTGGCAGGAAGTCCAGAGTCATACCTTAGAGAGTCTGTAGGCATTTTTTCAATTTTTTTTTCCAATTTGGAGGGGGGGGGTCAGACCTTTGCCACCCATGTGTCTGAGCAGTATTATCCTGACATATCATCACTTTTACGAATCTACGAATCGGCGAATCGGCGAATCCTCGCACGGTGCGAAGAAATGTGATTTGGGGGAAAAAACGCATTTATAGAACTAGATGTTCTTAAATAATAGAATTTGCTTTCTTTGTATAATTTCATGTATCAATATATATAAAAAGAAAGCTTGAAACTTTAATTTAGAAATGGTGTATGTTACCATGTACATGAATTCAGAATAAGGAAGCACTGGCCATGCAAACACAATTCAGTGGTTGGTAAAAAGGTTTTCTCCAACACAAGTTTCTGCTCATTCTGCTCATTCAACAGTTCGCAAAAACAACAACAATAAATGTGATACTTGAATGAGGAATTTGGTGGGATTCTGTTAATCGAGTTAGAGGGACACAGCCTATGATGTATTATCTGATCCAACCAAAGGAGTAGAATTATTGGCTTGCAGACATTGTTGAGATTTGTAAAAAAAAACAAAAAACAAAAACAAAAAAAACAAAAAAACAAAACAAAAAAAAAAAAAAACTTCTTTTGCAGAGCAGTCCTAATCAGAAAATAAATTCAGTGAAAAAGGCTCAATAGCATGAATTGTTTAGACCAATAACAATGATTTTTCAGTGCCTTTTATACATAATCATAAACAAGAGTGAAGCAATTGGGAGCGATATATTGCAATATCCTGATTGGTTAAGATAGACATTTAGTCTATGGCACTCAACGTTTACTTCATAATAAATTCAGTAAGCAACCAGAGTGACCACATCATACTTTCAAAATTTGTCAAATGTACGTATATTGTGCATAACTGATTAGGCTCATTTTTCATTACCAGTGAGTTCTGACCTGCTCTTTAGACCAAGCGCATCTTTGCCTTCGGGGATCAGAATAGAGACATTTGATTAAAACAGAATCCTCTGTATACCTTACATGTACTGGATGAGGACTGTATAGGTATGAAGTGAAGTGAAATGTGTGCCCGAATGCATACCTCATCTAATTGAATTATTGCAATATCTTCTTAAGCTTGCTGTCTAGAAGGAAAGAAGAAAGAAGGAATATTGCTGAGCTTCACTTGAAGATACAGATCTTACCCAATCAATTAACTCCTCTAGTTGAATTGCTACAAAATCTTCATAAGCTTGTTTTGTTGCTTTGGATTGGAAAAAGGAAAATATATTTCATATTTCATCGCATCAGTGCAAACATGCCCCTGAATGTATTGTGAGCAAAAAAGCCCTTAAACAAATACATTCCTTTTTTAACCTGTTGAGCACGATTTGATTGTGGTATAATACGCATATCTTCCTTAGACCCCAACCTGAGGTATCTCTTGCTTAGTATTCAATGGGTTAAATTCTGATGAAAATCCAGTTGTATTCAATCAGTTTCATGCCAGCTTTCTTTTTACTTACTTATGGACACTTCTGAATGCTTCTGAATGCAGGCTCAAGCCTCTATATTCAGATCCAAATTCTGTCGTCATCTTAGGTTGACAGGATCATGACCAGGTGGGTCAGCATCAATGTGAAACTTTAGTGGTTTGTTTCTCCAGAATCTATCAAGTCCATTTTTGAAGCTGTGGGCACTGGGTGCATTAACTATATCATTACTTAGACTATTCCAAGGTTTTCTCATTCTCATGTAAAAAGAGTTCTACATTTCACTGAGACTGACCTTGGGATATACAGTTTTTTATTATGACCTCTGGTAGGCCCATGCACCTGTTTCAAGTCTGGCACTACCTCTTGGTCATATCTATGAAACAATTTGTCAGTTACAGTCATATCCCCTGTGTATGGCGATATGTCAATGTAGGGAGTTTAAGCTACCAAAACTATACATTAGCTTTAATCATGTCTACCATTGGAAATCTAATTTTGGAAAACATAGCAGAAGCCTTATTTGAATTTACAATAGGGAAAGAAACCGATGTAGGGCAGGAGACAATAATGCCGTACATGTGGCTTCTGCTATGTGCATGAGGTGATTTTTCAATTTTGATAGAGAATAGTTCCTTGGTTTTAGAGAGCAGAGATATCTTTATTTGGTAATAATCTATAGAGTGTATGATGTGGCAATTTCTTTTATGGCATCAGAGTATTAAATAGTGACGGGGGATATGAATTGATACAAGTTGAGTTGGAACATTTGATTACAAATTGTACCACTTTTGCTTCATGTATTCATAAGCTACCAAAGTTCCCAGAATATTTGGATATTATTTTATGTTACATTGATTGTTAATGTAGTTCAGTTTGAAAAAACAAAAAGACACAAAAATTTTAATATTTTGTTTAAATGTTTCTTGATTCTTAGTAATGAAAGTAACCAGATGATTTAAAATGAACTGAAGTTGGAGTAGTTCAATAAACCTATGGAATTCTTTTAATAAAGTTTTGAAGAAAAAAAAATGTAGGTTTTTTTAAGAGACAGAAGAGATATTGAGCATTTGGGGCAATATGCTCTGCAAGTTGTCAGAGGTTCTTGTAAGAATATTTAAACAGATGATTGCGGATGTTTTTCATGATGTCTAATCCCATAAGTCTTGGCTATCCTCAGCCGATAACCTTGTCAAATGTTGACAAGGTTGAGTACCATTTGTTACATGGCCTTGTTATATAGCCAAGTGCTTGGACACATGCTGTGGATACTGTTATATTCAGAGGAAAGTACAGACATGAAGTTGAAATGCTGTATTTATTTTGTGAGTGGGGAAAAATTGAGGAAGGTGATGTCAATTTTCAATCTTTTTTTTCTTGAACTTTATGAAGTTCAGGATTTGGAATCAATGTCACCATTAATAAAAAGCAAGGAACAAGTGCAGTTGTAGAGAAATGAGAAACACAAAGACTAAATTATAAGAAGAAAAATAGAGGAAAATATGAAAATATTTTGCAAAGTAATGCCATCCTCAAATGCTGACAGGATGCGAAGTAACTTTGTTTCCGGAGCTTGCATGAAGCTTCCATGCATTTAGAACACGTCTAATGCAGGAACGAAGAGCCTTGACGATAAATCTTGATTTATAGACTGAAACTGGGTGACAAGCAATGAATATACAATGAGTACTCCTCTCCCTTACAGTAAAATATATCTCTGATTGAAATGGACATTTGTATTCCTGATTTCCTGGTGTAGTTGTGATGGATAATCAGAATATGTAGATGTGACTTGACGAATTTTATGTTAAATTTTGGAAGGCTTAGAAGTGCAAAATTTCAAGGAAAATTTATACTTGACAAGAAAATCTTTAGCCTCAAATAAGGATTTTTTATGATATTTAACACATTACCATGAATATGACTTGGTCAAATTGTGAGGAAAGCAGTTTGTTGCCAAAAATTGCTAATCTATGATATCACAATGTAAACATGATTTGGGTGAGGAAATAACAGTGATTACGGTGTTGGTATTTAGCAATGTTTTTTTTTTTTAAAAATCATAATTTGTTTATTACCGTGGTTTTCTGATAAAAACACCTTTTTAAAAGAGAAAAAAGGGGGACTTGAGAAGGACATATGAAATAGAATTCTTGTAACTAATCATTATTTTTCAGCTACATGTATTTAGTTCACTTCTGATTCATAGTTTGCAGTCATTTGATATGTTGCAGACTTCATAAAAAGCAAGGAAGAATATAGCCAAGGAGATGTAAACAAGTCCATCAAACGAATGGCAATTGTTACCAATCGGCCATCCTGTAACAAGACATCTGCAAATTTACCAATGATGGAGACAGAGAAGGAATAACAGAGAAAGAAAACCAGCAAACCCTGTTCAAGCAAGCAAGGAGAAGCAATTTGTTATCACTGTGATGCCTTCTTGATTAGAATGGGCAGGCGCTTTGACGACCCGTGCTATTTGGGTCAGCCGGAATTCCTCCTCACCGTGCACATTTCTGAAAGCGTGGTTGTAGCCATTGTTGTGGATGTTGCGCCATTGCCTGTGTGTTCGTAGCCTGTTAAGCCAATTAACTGGCTGTCAGGATACTATTAGCAGGTTGATAGACTTTTGCTTGTCTGACTCCGTCACATGTACTTCTGATACTTTAAATAGGTTATCAAAAGATTTTAGCTTGTCTGACTCACTGACATATGGCTTGCCCTGTTCTCATTGCGAAAATATGAGGTAGATTTTCAGATCAGATTTCATATATTGCATTTCTTCTGTCTTTAAGATAATTTATTCATGGATAAACAGTGACTAGAAAACCTGATTTTCTTTACAAAATGGACAGATAGATAGATAGACAGATAGATAGTAGGTAGATACATTTCTTCAGAATTATTTTAGGACCCTGACATAAGAACATTATTTTTCTGACTCTATGACATTCTGGTGAATTTCTGTATGGTGAGATCACTTTGTCATGGTTCATTTTTTTTCAAATTCATATCTAAACAGGGATAGTTCATTTACTCATTCACGCCCGTTGCTGTAACTTTGGGGGGGGGGGGGGTGGGCTGGGCTTGGAAGATTTTTGTTCCCAAAACTTCTGAAATTGCCCCAGAAGCCTTCAATGTATATCCCCTGTATATCTGTCTGGGGGGGGGGGGGGGTTGATAATTATCTATGAGCATTTTTCTGAGGTTTTGATACCTTTCCAGCTCTCATCATTACCTTCTTCAGAACAGATTTTTGTTGATATTCTTGAAACCATTTTAAAAGGTAATGTTTTGAATGGCATCCTTATACTACAAATATGCATGCTTACAAACTAAGTTTGTTAACATTTTTGATCTACTACTGTAATCTTTGCAAAAAAAGACATGATGCAAACCTCATGCTTTTGTGCTGGTTCTTCCAATTAGATGAAGCCAACTTTTGATAGGTTTGTCTCGTTACTGACAGCTTATGATGATGGAAAGATGCTTTCAGCTGACAGCAGCAGTTTCCTGCCTTTTAAGATAGACCATTTCACTGCTTCCTTTCTGCCTTACATCTCAGGAGCATTGTTCGCTGTTAGCATTTTAAACACAGAGACGATGTTTACTGTTATGTATGACATACAGGATTCCGGGCCTCTCATGTGTTTGGATGTAGAACTTACCAGTCATGGGCTTCATTTTTATTCTTTTTTATTTTTATTTTTTTTTTTTTTTTTTGGGGGGGGGGGAGGGAGAGGTACATGTCCCCCGAACATTTAAGGGCAGTCACAAGCCACACAATAGGGTATCCCCCCCCCCACAAAAAATAAAATAAACATAAAAATAACTAAATAAATGTACAATAAGCTGTAGACCTTTTTAAGCAAATTTTTTATGTGTGCCCCTCCTCTCAAATGTATGTCCCCCACCAAAATTTAACTGGAGACCCTTTTTTTTTTGCCTGTCAGCAGATATTTGATGTATGTGCCCCAAAATTTTAAGCTGATGACTTTTTAAAGAGAGTGCCCCCCCCCAAAAAAAAAAAATGATATAAAAGGATTGACACCCCTGTTTACATTCAGCCAATGCAAACTTTATATGGGCTTGTCTTGTTGCCAGCAGCTTATACCACCATCTTCTAAAGGTTCTCTCTGACTGGAGCAGCTTCCTGCCTATTTTGATTTATCACTCCAGTGCTTCTTCTCTGCCTTGCATCTTGATGGTAGCGTTTGGTGATTATCATTTTTATTCAGAAACAGTGTTATATAACTATTTTTTTACAAAAAGTTTGTGCCATATTGATGTTTTTAGTCCATACATCCTTCAAATTCTTTAGAATGTATTTGAATATACATTGTGAGCATAGGTCTTGGAGAAAAATGTTTTGAGTATTGTCTCCTAATTGCATGTAACCTAACTTATATATTACACCAGAGAGATGGGAGTTTTCCTGCTTACACTTTAAAAATTGTATTGATAAGTATAATCTACTTGTATCACTAATGTTTTATCCTGCAAATTTATAAATAAGCAAATCAATGCATATGCTTTTTCTTGTGCGGTAGTAATTAGTGTTCAGACAAAGCCCATTTTAGATGGGCCAGTCGGTCTTGATACTGACAGCTTGGCATGATGGAAAGGTGCTCTCCAATAGGAGCAGTTTCCTGCCTTTTGTGATTTACCACTTCACTGCTTCCTCTTGAGCTGGCTGGCATTTCGGTGACTGAGCTTGTTCCATGGATGCTTTGATGAATAAAAGTAGGGGAAGAGTGATAGAGTATGTGCATGTTAGGGAGGAGAGAAACAGTGAAAGGACTTTTAGGCAGTGAAGAGGAATATAGCTCTGAAAAGCTGGAAATTCCACATAATTATGGGGAAAACTCATTTTCAAGGAAAGTAAAAAAAAAAAAAAAAATTATCAGGCTGAGAAGATTAAAAAAAAATGAGGAAAACAGAATTTGGATGGATGATGCCCTGTTATGTAAGCAAGGAGATGAAAAAAAAAAATTGTCAGCAAATGGGCAACAATCCCTCCCAGCACGTCACCCAGTCCTACCTGCCTACCCCAACTTACTTTGTTGTAGGGTGATATGGACTTTCATATTCTCAAAGATCTAATCCAGTCAAAGAATGAAAAATGAAAAATGGAGAAAGTAACTTTTAGGTCCATGAATGAAGTAAGGAGAAAGAAAACATTCTGCTCTGTGAACGAAATACTCCAAGGAGAAAGAAAATGTCTTTGATCTAAGATTGAAAGAAGCTGAAAGAAAACATTAAGGTGCAGGAATGAAGGAGAAAGAAAATATTTGTCAAGCTGTAGGAGGACAATCATTGATACCCAGTGAATCATAAGTTACACCAATCTGTGAATATATTCAACTAATCCTGATCTCGCTAGCTATAGTATGCATGATCAAACATATACATAATCTCCCCTGCCTCAAAGAATAGGATGACCCATGGCACAAGATGAAGAGGCTTGAATGCAGGGGCAGATCCGAGGGGGGGGGGGGGGCCCACAGGGTTCTTACTAACCCCCACTTTTTTTGTTTCTTTTTCTTTCCAGCTTGTGTTAATTTATGGTGTTTTTTTAATCGGACCAAAAAAACTTTGCTTGATAACCCTTTTTTCTGATTTTGTTTTCACTTTCTTTAGTGTTATGAGAAATTTTGAGAAATTGCACCCCTTCCTCTAGCAAAATCCTGAATCCTTCTCTTTTGATGGGATCTGGACAGTCTGTGGAACTGGAGTACTAGTATCCAGTCTCGTCCATTTATTGTGACAACAAAAGCTTATCAATGGGTAGTTTGGATGAGGATTTAGAAAGAAATTGATAGACCACTTAAGTAGGTCTGAAGGATGTTTCAGCTTTTGTCATGATGGTGGTGCCAAACAGGTATGGCACAGTGCTTAGTGGCGTATCCACATCTTGGTCCAAGGAGGGGCGAAAAACCTCGACAGCTCATGAAAATCCATGGAATGGAAACAAATTTGTAACCCATTCTGTTTTACGCCTTATTCTTTCAGGTTTTCTTTTTCAAATTGGCAACACCAGTATTTTCCTTATTGCTGCATTTTCTTATAAAAAGTCATGTATCTGAAATAAATATAAGATAGAAAGTATGTTAAGAAGTTTTAAAAATGGCCAATTTGCATGAAAAAACAGTGATTATGAATTTTGATGCTTTGCCAATTTAAGAATTTAAAATATCGGGCAACAAATCAAACAACAAATACTGATGCCGCCAAAATGGGCACAGTATGTGCAGATTCTTTTTCTCTCTTTCTGCTCATGTACATTATTTGGTATGTTTTTAGAGCTTTCGGTTCAAAATACTTAATGTGGATCCATTCTGTCCAAATGGTTTAAAGGCCTTTGTTTGAGAATGTGTAGTATTTCAGTATTTCTTGGAGCAATCGTACAACCATTGATTGATTACCTAAAAGTGTGGCTGAACCTTTTTTTCATGGTTGGAGACCTGTCTGAAGGGGCAAACTGCCCCCCCCCCTCCCAGCACCTCCAATAGTACTACATATGGAGTCTATATCAGAATGGTCACATTTCTTGGAGAATTTAGTCATTACAAATTATTTGAGAAATTTGCTCAATCCAGGAATTGGCTCAAGCTTAGAGACTAGAGTAGGCCTATGGGTTGATTTATGATAAATTGATTTCTGTGTGTGTGTGAATCCAGAAGTTTTATTTATTGTGCACCCATCATTCTTTTAATGAAAGCTGCTGATAATGAAATATCAAAATATACGTTTATAGTTTTTTTTACACATGTATTAGTATTGGACTATATCTACAATACTTGGTATGCTATTTTATCAGTAGTCTTATTAGACTATATCTACGATACTTGGTATGTTATTTTATCCATAGTTTTATTATTAGTAGCAGTTTTATGAAAACCCAAACTAGAGATTAATTTCAAAAGGACCTGAGCATATTATTACTCATCACACTTTTCGAGTTGGAGGAGTATAGATAGTAGATTTTTCTGATGCAGATAAAGATGCAATCAAAATGTATTTGTATTCCATTTTTGGAAGCACAAATCAAATGGTATTTAAAGGAGTATACCATGAATATAGTCAACAATGCCAGTAACCTGGCATTTCATTGCATCCCTTTCTCAATCTTTGTGCACTGTATATTTGGAGCTGGATTTGCATTGTGTATGTGTGTAAAAAAGGAATGAATGAATGGATGTGTGGTGGAAAAAACAAGCATGTAGATTATTCAATTCAGACCTCATTAGAATATGTCTCTGGCATTTTTATTTCCCTTGGTATGAGATTTGTTATGTAATGGATGATGAAATATTTAGTTATCAAAATGTACTGTTTAATGCTGTGTCAATATATTATTTGTTGTTTTTCGTGTAAAGCTATCAATTGAAGTTTGTAATTGGCTTAATTATGTGTCTGAATGTAAGTATGGTCTGTTCTGTAGACTATTACTTGTGATGTGTATTGGGAGTGTGTATTATTGAAGCTGCACACAAGAACAGTCAGCTCAGTCTATATTGAATGCACATGGAGTGCTAAACAGCGTACCATCCTGTGCTGAAGCAGTTACCCCTTCACTGCATGCACATCTCCCCACAGACACAGGGGTAGGAAACCCTAGGAGAGACCCTGTTGCATATGGGCTTGCCAGCTAGCCAGATAGGCTGTGTTGTCAATATGCAGCACAGGCACACACAGTAGCGGCAAGCATCAACTTCTTCGCACATGCCTGCACTTGTCGAACTAACTCACTCAGGCAGGTAAAGTTAAATTCTCAAAGCAGTGTGTGCCCACGTCGTGAATATTCGTCTGTGGTGCATTTGACTGGCTCTTCACTCTCCCCCCTCAAACGGGAGGTGCTTTCGAATCGGAAAGTGAAAAAGCCGTGTACTACTACTAGGTGAGCTAGCAGGGAGAGGTGGAGAAGAAACTCCTAGGGGTTGATATTTATCCCAAAGCAGATTCACTCGCTCTCTATTGGATTATAAGATGAGGATAATATTGGATGAGCCTAGCTTGTAAAATACTAAAACTAAAAGGTAAAGCATAGACTACCGACGAGATAACCCAAGACCGCATCGGAGGACAACTCTGGATTTACATTTGGAATATCTGCTTTGTACATCATTGTAAACAGCTTGCATCATCAACTGTACAAAGAAAAAAAAACAAATCTGTGAATGTTTAGATGTACTTGCATAACTCCTCAATTTTGGCAGTGTGTATGTCACTTTGTGAAAACTATATTGAGTGAATAGACCAACTGATCTTTTTGACATATTTTAAAGACTCTAAACAAACCAGGAAATTACAAAACATTGTGGAATATCTTCTGTTTGGATTGATTTTCTTAAATAGCATCACATCATATTCAGGTACAGTTATCCTTGATAATAGTACATGTACATTTAGGTGAGTATTGTAATCTGCATCTTTCTCAATTTACCACATTCTTTAGGATCCACTAAAAGAGCTATTTAGACCCCCCCCCCCCTACTCTTCTCACCTCTCCTGTATTCTCTCCCCCTTTATCCCAGCCCCCCCCCCTCTAATCTTCAACTCACCTTCTACCCCTCATTTTCCCTTCCCTCTCCTTCCACTCCCCCTTACCCCTCCCATCCGCCTATCCCTCCCTTTCCCCTCTCCCTCTCTTCCCTCCCTCTCCCTCTCCCCTCCCTCCCCTCTTTCTCCTCCCTCCTCCCTCGCATCCTCTCCCACTTCCCCTCTCTTTCCCCCTCCCCTCCCTCCCTCCCTTCATCTTTTCTCTCCCCCTCTTTCTCCCTCCCTCCCTTCCTTCATTCCTCCCATGTTCTTTGTCCCAATTGAGTTCCTTGCTATTTCCAGTGTTTTTACCATGAAGTGTCACAAGATATATTTTATAGCAGTAATCATTAATGGAGCAGATGATGATGATGGTTGTCATGGGAACAGACATGATGATGTGTTAATAGTCTGCATATTGGAATGTACATTGTATAGACCCATTTTGTGCATGATGCTTGAAAGAAGAAGTAACCGGAGAATGTTTTTGATGCATTGTGATTATAGCATGGAATGTAAATCGTGTTTATAAATACAGGTATGTTAATTCTTGTATGTTATTCTTGTTTTCTTTCTGGATATTCATGATACTAAAATACATGTATGATGTAGGGAAATTAGGCTTAGGGGAGATGATTAGCTTGTTGGTCAGGTGACATTCAGAGTTGGTAAAAAACCTTGAAGACAAGTTGAATTCGGGGAGCACTATCACAAGGAACAGTCAACAGTATACATGTATCACCGAGGGGGGGGGGCATACATGTACACATGTAGAAAATACATGTATTGAAAATGTACATGTTGATGCAGAGGTGATCAAAGCTTACAGCAACTTTTGTGTGGACATGTATTCTCAAGTACTTGTAATGAGGCACTAATCCTGTTCTCTTTGAACCTGATTAACCATTCTAGTGAAGCCAATGCATAATCCCTTTTGTCTCTTGTGTTTTGTTCCTTATGTTTTGCCATACTGTACATTACACAATTGTCTGAGTCCAACATCTAATCATAGACCCATGATTGCATAAGAGCAGGCATTTATATGGCACTGATGTCTTTTTTCCCTGCTTGAATAAACATGGACCAAGATTAGTTTTTGAGACTGCGACAAGAAGTATACACAGACCCTTTCCATGGCTAGTTGAAATTTATATGGTGTCTGGGCTAAAGGGTATTGTCAATGTGTACTTTTTGCTGGAATGATACAATGATCCATGTTTGACTTTTTCTGCTTATCTTTTATTACACTGTAGCACAGCCAATTTTCCAATTAATTCCAATGAAACCACTCGCGAAAGACGCAAATATTCTACACTGTAGAAAGTTACGTACAGTATAGATCCTACCTACTGTACTGCAGTGCAGTTTGATCTGTAGATTTCTGGGGATCGTATACTTTCTTTCCTTTTTTTTTTTTGGATTTTTTTTGGATTTTTTTTGTTAGGGGTCCAGATTCAGATTCTTACATGACCCCTAGCTAAAAAGATTTGAAATTTGGGAGACCTGGATTTCGATTTTGGGTTCCCAAGTTTCTGGAGTGCATGTACACTGGAAGAGTTGAGCACTGCTTATTACAGCTTTATCTTCATGTAACAGATATAAAATTTGTAGTGATGTAGTTCTTAGAAATGTCATTTCAAATCACATACAGTAATCCCGAAGTGTTTCTCAAAATCAGGGTATAAGTTTAAAAAGGGGATAGTTTACATATAATGTTCATATTCTTGCTTTAGCAGAAATAATAAAAATAAAAGTAATGAACATTTTTTTGTACATAGGACATAACACATTACGTCCCTACGCGCTTTGGGAGAGAAAGAAAAGGAAGAAAAGATAGGTCAATGAGAAAGATAACAAATAACATGAAAGTTTAGATTTTAAAAAAAAATTAATCCCCCCCCCCACAGCTTCAAAAACCACTTTGATAAACTGCGATTGCAATGGTTGCATACATTACATGTAGGCCCCACCCAGTCCGCAGACCGAAGCAAACATTGATTTGTTTTGCGGATGTATCCTGAGGTGAATGACAAATGTGTATGTAATTTAACAAGAAAATAACAAATCATTTTTAGAAATTTAGAATATTTTATTATGTTTTGTTTTGGTGGGGATGGGTGGGGGGGGGGGGGCCGCCTCATTTTCCACACAGACCCTGTACCACAAACCAATTTGATTTTGTCAGTGCATAGACCCCAGCTCTTAGACTAAAGGAAGCATGAATTTGTTTGCAGGAGATGAATTACAAACATGCATGGTAATTGAATTATGTACGGACTGGGATACGCATTAGGGATTAAGTCATATCTCATACGCAATTTGTCAATGAATGAGGCACTCGCTCGACTTGAGGAATTTCCAAATTGAGACATCGGGTTTGAAGAGTTCAAAATGTTGAGTGTACTGTCGTGTGAGAGTTCATATCGTGTTGGAGAGTGAAAAGGTTCACTCCATAGGGAATTTTTTGTGTATTTATCAAAGGTTAAGAGTTTTATAGAGATTTATCCAATCTCAACTTGTTTGAATAAGTCGTTCTTTCAAAATTTGTTTCTAATTTTCTTGTTGATATGCATCTAGGGATAGGAAAAGTGTGACAGCACCAGATATTTTTGTTTGGAACTCTTCTACATTTACATCATACAGTATTCCTACTACTAGTACTACATCACAGTACATAACATTTTTTTTTCAAGGTACAGTTTCTGACAAATTTCATCACTTGGTACTTTTTGTGTGGGCTCTATGCTGATCCAAACAAGCCCATAATTCATGGGAATTTGTGTATGACCTGATAAACATTCTACAGTAACCTTTGATTAAATCCCAAATTTTGACATTGTACTGTTAGAATATAAGATTATCTGCAAAGTTTGAACTGCAGCAGAGAAGAAATCCAGACTGTAGGACTATTCAGACACATGAAAAAGTGACATTTGACTTGTTCGAACGTGTCTCTCTTTTGATAATGCCTGTACATAGATGTAGAATATAAGATCAGTTTTTCTTACATGTATCTCATTTCCATTGACTTTGATATGAAAGTAAAGCACATGCAGACAGTTATGATAATTCAGAAAAAGAAAATGTGTCAATTATGATTCCTGAATCGTCATAGGAATCTCACACTAGTGAATAATACACAAATGCTGAAAATTATTGCGATTTGATAAAAATGGATCATCTAATCTCATTACCGTGGTACTGTTCAGCAGAAATTTATGTGCTGTGTTCATGATTGCTCTATTTGTAATAAACTTTTCCAAATTAGAAAACTTTTTAAAAATTTTCTGCCTGAAACCTCCCCCAATCTTGACCACCTTGAAGATTCACTGGAATTTCCTTGGTTTAGCGATAAATTGCTCTGTGTGTGAACAGTCCTGTTAAAATCCATGACTGAAGGTAGGGAAGAAAATAGTCATTGATTTACAAGGAGACAAGATAAACTTTGCCATGTCTACCCAAGCTACTTATGACAGGTTTTTATCGCTTTATTTAGGGTTTAGAATAAACAATGAGCGAGAAGAAAATGGCTCATTCTACAGCTTTAGCAGAGCAGAGAGGCTTCATGAATGTGTGCTGAAGAAAATGCAGGCCTTGGAATTAAGTGGACCCCTGTGTAATTTGGAAGGGGTTGGAGTTCTTTATACATCATCCTCTTTCTTTTCATAGTCTTCTTAGCTTTTTGCCTTCTACTTTTTATTGCAGATTTATTCATGAAAGTCAACCTGCATATGGTGAGGTTATACGAAAAATGTTCAGAATCAAAGTGAAAATATTAAAAACACTAATTTCTTAAACTAAAGTCACTAGAATATAGCTTTAAAAACCATAAATGCACCCAGTCATAGTTATGAAAATATATTACATGCTGAAGATAGTAATATTTGAAATATATCCTACAGTGTAGGTCACTCAAACAAAACATGTACGATTGAAAATTCATGTGACATTCTTATTTGGCTCTAAATTATGTTTGTAAGTACCGAAGATGCGAAGACCATTTATTTATATGGAACGAGGATGTACATGTATACAATGTGCAATGAAAAACAGGTTTACATGTACATCAATTTGATATTAGGCTTCCTGTGTTTTACTACTTGTAATGTACATTGGTGTTATTTGTTGTTGTTGTTGTTGAAATCAGGACTTTAAATAGATAATCTTCCAAGTACATCATTTTCATTATTTTCTTTGTATAACCTATGTAATAATGCAAAGTTACATGTACAGAAAGTCTAATGGTAGTAATCTAGACTACAGTGTGGAAGAACTCCAATTACCTCCATGCATCAAGTGCATCCATTGTGGTCAGGATTGACCAGTGCAACTTAATCCTTTTGAAATCAGGAGGGTTTACCAGGCAAGGTCAGTCCCCTCAGGGGAATGCTGGGATAAGGTCATTTAAGGTCATCAGGCTGGAAGCTGGTTCAATACCAGGGTGAGGGAATGAAAACAAAAGATGGGGGAAATGAGAAAAGAAAGTTATTAGGTCATGGAATTTATTTTCAGGTTAGAGCTAGACTTTGTTATTGTTGGATCCAGAAAATGGAGAAACATGCAGGGACAGAAACTGTACTGCGATATCGTTTTATTATTTTACTGGGCAAGGAATTTGCCAAAGTGGTGTTTCTTTTTTTTTCTTCCAGGACTATGAATAAAATGATGACAATAAAAACTGAAATTTTCATGCTAAATTATGTATTCTGTATTATGTATTATGTAGTGTGATACTGGGTGATTTCAAGTTTGGTGTTGGTGCTGGTGTTGGTGTTAGAAGCACAATTTTGATTGCTTTCCATAGCTCCAACACCTAATCTGAATTTACAAAAGTGGTTCAAATGACGCTATTGACTGCTCAACTCCAAGTGACAGTTGTCCCAAGACCAGTTTAATTTTTAATTTGAAGCTATGTTGATGTAAAAATCAGGTCAACACTAACACCAAAAGGTCAACACCAAACTTGAAATCACCCATTGTCTTCATTGTTTCATTTTGCTCAAATATCTTTTACAATAATTGGAGTCTGGATTGAGAGGGAATATCAAACATCAAAAGAAGCAACAACAAAACACATGTACATGTAAATCTTGAGATCTCTTCTAGACTCACTGGAGAACCTGCAGGTTATTAGGCATACCCAATAATGAGTCCACGTTTGAATATTTTTTAGGGCAAACTGGTTTCATATATGTTTTCATCTGAAGTACATGCTTTGTGTTTCATCTGTTCTGTGTTTGGATTAAAGGAAATGGTATGAGATACCACAGAAATCCTGTAGAACATGCGCCATCCTGCTGCTATCATCATCTATGGCTTCAGACTTTCTGCACCCCTGCTGTGTGGGGAATGCACCCCTGATAGGGTACACCTTGTTCCCCTCTAAATCTTAAACAGAATGGATTTAATCACAAATTATGATCATGTTATTCATGCTTGTGTGTTGACAAGTTCAAACCATGTCTGTGTTCATGCATGGAACACATACCATGTGCAGTTGTGCATAAATTACTTTTATTTCAATTGATTTTTTAATTGCATTGCTGTTATTTCTCACCATGCAGACGATGCAGTATACCAGGGGGATGTTTCATAAAGCTGTTTGTAAAGTTACGCATGACTTTACAAATGACTTGAGTATGAAATGCCAAATGAGGTACCAAATGTTTTTCATAACATTTTAACAAAGTGTGACTGCATTTCTCATAATCTCTATTAAATTGTGGCAAATAATATACTCTGCAATTACAATGTTTGTGAACAATAGTAATGTTAATCTAAATCTGCATATTTCACCTTTAAATGATGCAATTTATAGTGATTGAGAATCCCATTTGGCTTGCCATATTCAAGTTGTTCGTAAAGTCATTTGTAACTTTACGAACAGCTTTATGAAACTCCCCCCAGTTTTTTGTTTGTATGTATACTCCATGTAAATTGTGCCTTTCTTCAGCATCATCGTCATCGCCAGGCTAGTCTTCATTGTTTTGATATTCACAGATCAACACGATTTGTTATTGCCAAACATGTCCTCTCTCTATATGATTTCATGCATGCATTTTCTAACCCTATAGTCAATGTATGTTCAGAAGAATTGCTTTTTACATAACATACTTTGTCTATGGGGTGAGAAAATGTGTACCTTCCAAGAAAATTGAGAAAATGTGAAATTTCATGTATAAAGTGAATGGAGAGCTGCTCGCATATGATGTCATCAGTGTTGCCAATTTGCAGAGCCGAGAATAATTTACTAGAAAATGTAAATGAGTGTAATTTTCTTATTCTTTAACCGATTTTGCTCATTTCTTTTTTTAAATGCTGTTCAAATTGAACTCCTTTTATTGAAACAGTGAAAATTCTGGGGTGGACTTTCCCTTTAAATCCATACAGTAGGTATGCAGAAAAGAACCTACAGCTCAGCCAAAATGTTTCCATGCACCAAGTGGAGTAGCAGTCTTCCTTACATTTTTGCAACCTAACTTAGTTTAAAAATATTTCACATGCATTGTCTCAATGTGATTTTATTTCATGTAGTGTATGAAACATATATGTGAGTATGAGACCCAACTTGTCTGTTGTCTACATTTAGACAAAAAAACAAGAAAAGTGGGCAGTTTGGCAGGATTGAATAAAGTATGAAAATAGCAAGAAAACTGTCCCAGTTTTAAGCAAAGTTTGGGGCCCAGAGTTTTGGGCCCAGCTGTATACATATGTCCTTGTAGAGTAAATCCATGTCAGAAGTCGATAATAATATACAGTTCTTGTATAGCGCATATCACATTATGATATAACATCTCTATGCGCTTCCAAAGGACTTGGATATTATTACCCCAGCTTTAGCCAAGCAGCCTTTTACAGTGTGCAAGCATTTCAAGGAATGAATTCCTGCCAGGTACCCATTCACCTCACCTGGGTTGAGTGCAGCACGATGTGGATGAATTTCTTGCTGAAGGAAATTAACGCCATGGCTGGGATTCGAACCCACGACCCTCTGATTGAAAGACGAGAGTCAGAACCACTAGACCACGACGCTTCCACAATGTACATGTATTGATCAACACTACATTTCAGCTCACATGTTGCAAGCCTGTCGCTCTCAAGAGTTCAGAATGTTATAGCAAACTCTATTTCTGAAGTCATATTGATCAACAATGCATTTCAGCTCATGCATGTAATGTTGTAAGCCTGTAGTTCTCACTGGTTCACAATGCATGGTTATGACAATCTCCATGGATGAAGTTACACTTGTACATGTGTACTGATCAACAATGCATTTCAGCATTCGCATTGCTTTTAATAAAGCTTCTTCATTTACTATCTATTGTCCATGGCGGACCGTTGCATATTAATGAGTCAGAAAGAATAGGATCTTGGGTATTTGACTCCAGTTCATCGTGACTTGGCCGTGAACCAGAATAGCCTGGTGGTTAAGTCGCTGCCCGGCAAGCAGTAGATGGCAGGTTCGGATCCCGCTGGTTCCAATTTTTTCTGACTTGTGATTTTCATTACAGATCGAACATACGATCTTTAACACTGGGAGTAATGCCGAAAGTTTGTTTACAAATTATAAATTTCTCCCATTAATAAAGCTTCTTCATTTACTAATGCATTTCAGCTTCACAAGTACATGTAAGCCTGTAGCTTATAAGAGTTCAGAATGGTACTCAGAACAAATGGTTTTACCAAATTTCCATTTCCAAAGAATTCCCTAATAGCTTTTGACAAGAGGGGTCTTCCCTTGCAATTAAGGGTGAGGATGGGTTCACTGGGGTTCACCAGTGTGGGTGTATTGTCCTCAGTAGGATAATAATGGAACACTATAGACAACAATACAGGAGTTTGATGACCCATTTGAATGCAGAAGACAAGTTATAAAAGAGGCACAAGAGACTTAATGATGAGTCTAAAGTTTACTTTGCTGCCCTTTGTTATATACAGTAATCATTTGCATCTTAACTACCCTCCCCCCCCCCCCATTCAGATGAGAACTATTATGTACCATACAAAACATGTATATGATGGTATTAGTGATTGATAAACTCTGTTGCTACATTTGAAAGTGTTTGTTCTGACAATGTAGGTTTTTCTTCCGCAAAGGTTATGCAGCAAAATTTGGTCATGAATTGAAGAAAAAAGATGTTTGCGTATTAATGACCGAGAACTTTCATATAAGAGAAACTGTGGTTGGTATGTGTATATTGTGTGGATCATGGATGTTATTACTGTAATATTTTACAATGATGCATACATCACTTCATGTGAATGTTTGCATTTGTTTTTGTTTTGTTGTGTGTTGCTGTTTTTACAACAGTATATGTATGTCCCTTTTCCCTGAAAAAATTAGGCTTTATACTTATTACTTCTGTTTTCATCTTTCGTGTGAAGGACTATTAACATTATTATTTTCAAAAATTGAATTCATTACACCAAAGAGGATAAGGTGTCTTAGCTTTTGGTTCTTATTAGGTTGGTTGGTGCTGATCTGTCCATATCATGACTGACAGCTTATGACCTCAAAAATGTTTTCCCATACATGACCATCTGCATTGAGAGAACTTTCACTTCACATGGAGCATTCAATGTCTGAGCATGGTCTGACTCTTTAATTTTTGTGAATGTCATTAGTCTGTCTTATTTATTTATTTATTTATTTATTTATTTATTTATTTATTTATTTATTCATTTATTTATTTATTCATTTGCAGTTTTATTTACACAGGGTAACATTGTCAGTTACAGAACTGCTTTCCATATCAGCCCTGTCCTCATAATATACAATAAATAAATAATCAAATGAAAAATTACAAAAAAATAATACATTCACATTGTAAATAATCATCTAGCGGAATAAGGAGAAAAAAAGGGTTTTTAGCAGGTATAAGTAGTCTTTAATTGGTAGTCACATAGTCACTGATAATGATGAAGATTAACGTATGATTATTCTGTTGTAATTGATGTGGATATTGTATTGGATGTTGGTGCTACTAATCATGCAAATCACACCGGAGAACAATGCTTTTTTTTCTACATACACTTAAGTACTCTGATTTCATAGAACCTTTATTTGATGTGTTTACACTGAGACACAGACTCATGGGTTTGATATGCAAGTCAAAGTCTGACTTTCTTTTTCATTCCCGTTATTCAAAGCTGCAAGCCCTGTGATGAGGTCAGTCTGACTCGGCCTTTCTGCCAAACCAAAATGGTAGGAGTCAACACTGCTTTGGTTTTTTTTCTAATTATGCCACCCCCCCCCCCCCCCAATACATGTACATCTTTGCCAGCACCACATAAAGGGCACTGCTTTTATTAGACGGATTAGTTTGATAATGAAATTAATATTCCTCTCGGTCTAGTGAATTTTCAACCAGGTCTGTAGTTGGTAGACTAGGTCCCTCTACAATATTTCACCTTGATTCAGATTTACTCCAGTGTAGATTCAGCTAAGTAATGATTATTGTTTTGTAATCTGTCTAATGAAGCGTGTGGAATGATATGGGTGACAGAATTCAAGCTTGGTTATTAACTATATTTAATGTGAATGAGTGATTGATTGCCAAGTAAGTAAGAAATTCTGTGCTGGAGCATAGTTTTACACACACACACACACACACACATATTAAAGGGAAGACTCAAAGCCTTAGTTTCAAATACTTGAAGGCCTGTACAGTTTAATTTGAAGAGATTTATTTCAGCTTCTATTGTCACTTCTAAAATTGCCGTAAAGAAATAACGGGGGTGGCACAATAGTTGACACAACAGCTTCCATAGGCAATGAGTAAAGATGGTTGAAAAAAGGCATGTATGGTGGTGAATTAAAATGGCCCTGTTTTATAAAACTTCTTATTAGTAACAACTGCCACATTTCTTTGACAAATTTGCTTTCACCCAATCAGATGCAAGGATTTCAGTAAATCAGTAGCTTATAACAGTTATTGCAACTTGTTATTGATAACAGGTTTTATGAAACGGGGCCTAGAATAAAATCTTAATTAAGATTAAGTTTATGAGTCTCATTTATATAAACAAGGCAGCAACTACATGTAAATGACACTGCTAGGTGCAGAGAGAATTTAGAGAAGTGAAGCATGTGTATTGAGATCTTCCTTTGCATGCACAGCTAGATTAATTAACATCCTACACACCCTTGGAGCAGTCTAGAGAAGGAGAGGGGAAGGTGCTTAGATAGTGGAAAGAAGCACATGTGCATGATTGAAATTGTGTTCACATTGTGCACAGGAGTGTTTTATACACTCTCAGAAAAGTTGGTTAAAATCATTAGGTTGGTTAAAATGTGAACCGACCAACTGTTGGTTTAAAAAAAAAAAATCCCCATATGTTTTACATGCAAATTTTTTTTAACCAACAGTTAGTCGTTTCATATTTTAACCAACGTGATAATTTTTCAGAGAGTGTAAGATTAGGATTGAATTAGATACAATGTATGGAACCATTAAAGATGAGTATGAATTTTAGTCCAAATATACTTTTGTATTAACTTTAATAATAATTATCTCAGTTCATGAAAACTGCCCCCACCCTCTCCCCCTTCAAAAATAACCATCATTAACACCATCAGTCTCACTCAATCTTGTGTTATTAATTGAAATTCAACCATGTTTTGAATAAGCAAAATTTTGATGCCTTGCATTTTATAAGTCCTGGAAGACTAGACTACACTTGTACATGCATCTTTGAATATCAAGACAATTTCATTCAATTAGCAAGAGGAACGTGCGAAAGTACGATTCTGTTTTCGAACATGATTTTGTGAACATGTTAGTCATTAGTCGTATCATCGCAAAAAATAGAGGAACAAGAGAGAGAAAGAGACCTTCTGTTTTGCCTGTGGCACTATCTCATGAATCTTCAATTTACCGTTGGCTTCTTCCTTAGCTTCGGTTTACATCTATCGTCTTAAACCAGACGAATCCCAGGGTTTTTCTCTCTTCTCATCCTGCGGCAATGCACGCTTGCACCCAGGAATCGGCCGGATTCCCTCTCTCTTTCTTGTGGCGCCTCCTTATTATGAAGGTGCAAGATATAGCAGCAGAGGCCGTGCATGCAATAGATAGCTTGTCATTTTTTGCCATTTGTCCTTCTCGTGCAAGGTGATTTGGGTGTGTGTGTTTCTGTGTTTTCAAACCAAAGTCCTGATGCTGCTTGGATGCACATGTGAAGACTCATTCAGACATCCAGCACCAAACCTGCATGGAAAACCCACGTTTTTTGGGTTTTTTTCGTTTTTTTTTTAATTGTTCACATACATGTAGGAAAACCGGAATGAGATGCGCAGCCATCAACATATGAATGCTAAAATAAAAGAGTTTTTCCAAAAGTGAAGCTGGTGATGTCATATTGCGCGCTAACTTCATGAGCATTTGATTGGTCCACACCTCTTTGCTGCCAGTGGGCAAAAATGATAATTTTTGCCTAGTCTTGTGTTTTTTGTTTTATTTTGTTTTCTGCCGCTTCATACATCATTCCTTTATGTTTGGAAAAAACAACAACAACGTGGGGGGTTAGTGCTGGGGTGAGCCGCTTCATAAATGAAAAAATAAAGCTTTTCTATACTACCACCAAGAGTAAAGACTATTCAAAAGAAAATACATGTAAGTATTGCTTCTTCATTCAAAGGAATCTGTATGTTGAAAGTGTGGTTATCCTGCTTAAAGGGAAAGTCCACCCGAAAAATTTCACTGTTGCAATAAAAGGAGATAAATTTGAACAGCATTTTAATAAAGAAATGAGCAAAATCGGTCAAAGAATAAGAAAATTACACTCATTTACATTTTCTAGTAAATTACTCTCGGCTCTGCAAATTGGCAACACTGATGACATATGCGAGCAGCTCTCCATTCACTTAGTACATGAAATTTCACATTTTCTCAATTTTCTTGAAAGTTACACATTTTCTCACCCCATAGTCAAAGTATGTTGGGTGAGAAAATGTGTAACTTTCAAGAAAATTGAGGAAATGTGAAATTTCATGTACTAAGTGAATGGAGAGCTGCTCGCATATGATGTCATCAGTGTTGCCAATTTGCAGAGCCAAGAGTAATTTACTAGAAAATGTAAATGAGTGTAATTTTCTTATTCTTTGACCGATTTTGCTCATTTCTTTTTTAAAATGCTGTTCAAATTTATCTTGTTTTATTGAAACAGTGAAACTTCTGGGGTGGACTTTGCCTTTAATTTCTTTTGCGATATATATTCAGCAAATATGTAGAAAAAGTAAATTCATCAGTTAGCATGAGGTTTCTTGAAAAAGCACAGTGTTCATATAACATTCATAAGGTTCTCTTCTACCCTGATATGCCTCCGAGTGGGAAAATAAAGGAAATCTATCTTAGAGTCTTGGTGACTTGGCGACAGACATTTAAAATAACAATTAGGTCTATACATTAAGACACAGTGATGAGTCTGTTTGCTTTAAACTTTGAGATATGTATAATGTTTATGCTTTCACAAGCATTTCAACCCTTTTGATTTTCACCAATATCTTCTAAATTTCATTTAGGAATTTTACCATTAAGATGAATTATGATAAGCATGCTTTCCAATGTGAGTGCATATAGCTTGACCTTTTGTATACTTTGTTTACATACAACACTAATAACTCAGTGCACTTCAAAGCCTGGAACACGAACAATATTGCACTTTGGGCACAAGAATGACAATCATCCTACCATTCTTTTTTATAAATGAACCTTTTTTCCTTCTAAATATTCAAAAGAGCAGCTATATTTAGTCCAAATTATTACCTTTAAGATTGATTATGATAAGCATACATCTACTTCTCAATTTGGACACATAATTTGACCTTTTCCATACCTTGTTTACTATGAAAGCTCAGTGCACTTCAGCCTGAAGCATAAACATTCATCATCGCAGGCAGAAAAATAACGATCTTGCCTTTCAGGAACTGCATTTTTTTTTCTTACCTACAAAATACACTTTAGCAGCTCTGAATTTTACCCCTTTTCAATTTGGGCACATAACTTGACCTTTCTCTACTTTGTATACTTTATAGAGAAGCTTGAGTCCTGGAAAGGTTGTCAGAAAAATAATTTGGGGCGCTCTCTGATAATTTTCATTTCAGTTTGGAAGAATGTTATAGTAGATATATCCCTTGAAAAGGATTGCACTTCCAGTATAGCTTATAATAAATCGTCGCCTAGCTGGCAGAATGTGTGCACACACTGTACCTTTTGCGTAGTGCGCGCTCGAGCTAATGTCTAAGCTTCTACCATTCAGGGGATGTATGAAATCATGCACGCGCACGTGCTACGCCCTTCTGCCAGCCGGGTGATGATGTTCAAGATTTGACAAGAAACAACTTGAGTGTTTGGCCCTGCACTTCTGAGTAGTCCATTTTCAGTAAGATGGAGTTGACTTCTTATCATTTTGGTGATTTAAAAACTTCAAGGTACATGTATGCACCAATTTTTATGCACTACTTTAATTCAACCAACTTTTCTCATTTGTTTTGAAACAATCTATGTGATATTCCAATGGCATGTCTAGAACTCAAGTTTGTCTTGAATACATGTAGTTCAATGCTCTTCAGGGGTGTCAATTTTATATATATTTTTTTTGGGGGGGGAGAGGGGGGCATACACAAAATAATGCAGACAAGCCCCCCCCCCCCAAAAAAAAAAAAAAAAAAAAAAAAAAAGGTCCTCAGCTTGATTTTATTTTGAAGTGGGGGGAACATACCCTGTTGTGTCCACCATCATTAAACATTTTGGGGGAAGGATGTGCCCCCCTGTGTCCCCCTGATTGGCACCTATGATGCTCTGCTGCCTGAAGCACAAACATTCATCATTGTGGACAGGAGAATGATGATCTTTCCCTGCAGAAGTACACATTCACACTCACACGTTCACATCAAGAACAGCGGCACGCTTCATTTGGTATTCATGTTGAAACATTGCCACGTGCTAAACACTTAAGATGCATGTATGATGTCGGTGAGAAGTTTCAAGGTTGGGTTCAAGTTCACATCCATTTATTTCTTGTTTGGTATGAATATTTTCAGGGGTTTCCCCTTTAGAAGTGCACATTCACACTTCCAAGTAGAAAGGCAGTACCATGCTTCATGTGATATTCATGTTAAAACATTGCCACCTGCTGTACTTAAAGGTAGCCCGTCCCTTTTGCAAAATCTACAAAAAACCAGACAACTTTGCATGAGTTTAGGATATGCCCTTCTGATACTGTTTAATCTTACGGTCATACATTGCTTAAGTTATTAATTAAATATTTGCTTGAATAAGGAAGTCAGATCAGCTCACGAGCATTACCATAGATACATGTATGTAGCGCAGCCAGCTAGCTAGCTACATGTAGCTCAGCCACCCAGCGCGTGCACGGCCACCACACGTACGTACATAATTATAGCAGCGCTTGTAACGTGAATCCTTTCATTGTGCACTATCTTTCAGCTGAGGGAGCTATTCTCACTAATGGCTGAATTAAATTTCAAATCTTCAGATCCTTTTTTCGTTACCACAAAAAAAGTAAGCTCTGATAAATTATCGAAGATTATTTCCTTAAAACTGAATTTCAGGCTTGTCAATTTCAGGGATAGGTTATATACATGTAGCCTTTCTCTCTCAAATGATGACAGAGTCAGGGAACTTTCAGAATTAGGTCTACAAACCTTTAAGATACATGTATGATGTGAATAAGAAGTTGCATGATATTGATTGTTGTTATGTAAAATTACTTTCAATAAAAATGGAAAGGAAAAAAAAGAACAAAGTTGTAAGGATGCGCAGGATATCCCTGTGCAGTGCTTGCGTGTGTTTTCAAACAAGGTTTAGTAAATTTCTTATCAATAAAAACTGCAGATTTATTATACACCAGTTGTTATTTTAATGAACACTTCCAAATTGTTATGAAGCAGTTTCTTTCAATATCATCATTGCATGACCGGAAATCAAGTGTGTCTTTTAGGTCATGCCCAAGAAAACAAAGTTATAAAATATACTGGGGAATTGGCTGCAAATTGTGCAGCTATTCCAGGGCATGACCATTGTCACTCAACAGAAAAACATTCAGTATTGAACCAGTGAACTGATAATGACCAGGACATTTGAGGACAAATATTGATAGCATAATAAAAATAGTCTATTTGTTCTGATGACATGGATTTTTATTTCATATCTTGAACGAGGCATGCAAAATAACTCTGTAGTACTGCCGTGAAGCATCTCTTGACCTTTCGAAAATGTTACTCCAAAAATTGCTAATGTCATTGCTCGACGTCGGCCTGTATACTTAACGCAGTGTCGCTGGTGTAAGGTGATTAAGCGCCAATCTACATGTATTTCATGCTCATCAAGGGGTATCTTCACGCTTGCATGGCGTTCACGTTCCAATAATGCGTTAGCTTACGACCATTTGGGGCTCATCAGGAAAGTGTTCCATCATGGTCGGGAGAGCAGGTGATGTTGACGCCACTGTGAGAGGGTGGGTTTTTTTTGCGATCAAAAACGAGTTCACGTAAGGTCGAGCGTGAAAGGAAACTGAGCTTTATTGAGAGAGCTAACTTGCATGGATTTAATTAATTACATCTATTTGATGTTTGATGTACTGCAGTAGACATTTGATTTAATTAGTGTTAGTCACTGATGTATGGTTGTTTCCAGTGGGAATTCCATAATTGAAAATGGGGAGATGTTCAAAATCATTATACACGATGTGAATTATTACTTCTGTGCTGATGACTGAAGGATTGTATTGCCTTTGAATTCAACATATACATATTAATACAATTCATAATTTTGAAATCCATTTGACAATTATTGCATTTATGCTAGAATGAGTTTTGTTAAATAATTTGTAATATTTAAGATGGGATAATTCATAAGCAGATTTAAATTCACTGTAAAGAAGAATATTTTCGGGGGGGGGGGGGGGGCAGTAGTCTTTCCAGAAATTGATTAATGGACAGATGACGGAATCCTCTCCAGACCAGGGAGGGGAATCTACATAATTATGAGCGAGGGGGATTATATGCTTTTTTTTGTTTTACCCCTGGCTGGTTATGCCTCTGATGTGGACAGTGGATTAAAGAGGGACGAGCTACACTCCATTTCAACAATTTTCAAACATTTTATGGTTGTGTCCCATTCTTTTTTTTTTAAGTGGGGAAATCATTAATTAGTATCAAAGGCAGTTGATAATTGATATGGTACATTGTACATGTACAAGGTTCAACCACATTCCTTCAAATGAATGCAACATCTACTTGTACTTGTACCATTCTGGTACTATTTAGAGGCAATTCACATTGTTTAAAACCACATGAATATGTCTGATTCAAACAGTGCTGTCCTTCGTTTCTGTATGTTTTGTGTCCCATTGTAAATAAAGTCATTGAATTGGGGCAATGTGCAACCATGTTACAACAGAGAGAATGTGCACTTTTAGATACGTACATGTATGGATAATTGGATATTCTTATACACAATACTTGGTATGCCACATACAAGTTTTCCTTCTCAAAGATATTTTTTGCATGTTTGTTTGATTTTGTTTTCTTTGTTCTTTTCTCTTTTTTTTTCTGTAGGATTATAACATACATGTACGTGTACATGTATGTCTTTAAGAACCCTCAGTGTAGTAGGTTTTATGAATAAGTATGATCTTTAGGATCTTTAAAGTTGTAACTTGATACATGGAGAAGGGTAGGGTTTGGTGCGAAGAATGGGGTCCTTTTACTAATTGGCTAATCCGAAGGTGATAAGATATAGATTGTATTTCATATTATGAGCTCATTAACTACATTGTAGGCAATTAAAGGATTTAAAGGCGATTTAGTGTCTGATTTACTCCTCCTCCCCTTCTCTCTCCTTCTCTCTATCTCTCTCTCTCTCTCTCTCTCTCTATCTCTCTATCTCTCTATCTCTCTCTCTATCTCTCTATCTTTCTCTATCTCTCTATCTATCTCTCTATCTCTATCTCTCTATCTCTCTCTCTCTCTCTCTCTCTCTCTCTCTCTCTCACACAACCCCTTTTTCAACCTATACATGTATCCCTCGCTTTATACTATGTGCCTTTTTATATTTTTCTTTTTTTTTTCTTCATAATTTATGAATCTTCTTAAAACTGGAGTACTTCTTAGTTACACTGTGGCTTATTATATGTCTCTAGGCATATATGCATTTCATGCTGAAAAATGAAAAAGAATTATAGTGTTACATTCTCAAGAATAGAGAGTTTATGGGGACTTCATTATGAATTTAATACCGCTACATATTATGAAATACCTGTATACTGGAATTTCTTCCCCCCTTTTTTTTTTCTTCTTCAAGTGATTCACAATTGAATGGCAGATGTATGCATATGTATACATGTAATTGCTTTTTCAATGCATTTAAAGTTCCATATAACATCCAACTGTTTTTCACCTTATCCATGTACATGTATGTGCATGCATAGCTCAGTAGTTTGTCTGTTATATTGTGGGTGAAAATGTTGGTTCTCAAAATACGTCCATCATAATGTGCATGTGGTGGAATTCACTGCGAAGAATTCATGTGTGTGTGTGCATGCATGTGTAGGGTACTTTTGATCATAATGAGATTACCTCTGGATCAAAGTTCTGCTATCACAGGAGGCAAGCAGTGGGACTGAAGTTTGGTTTTATGTGTTGCAATTGTATTGGTATTTGTGTTTGTGATTAGAACTTGATCTTTGGCGAAGGATTTGTGTTAAGTACACACCGATGGGGAATATCGTTGAGCAAGTATAGTGTGATGCATGTACATGTATGTCAAGCATTCTTTTCCATCTTTCTTCCCTTTATTCTTTTTATTTCACATCTTCTTTCTTTATTTCTTTACTTTTTCTTGTAGAGTAGGACATTCTATGATATTATGAAAATCGTTATCTCTTGGGAAAGATCACCTGTTATGACTTTGAGGTATGCCTACATGTAGGCAAGCGAAGTTGGGAAGCTGGCCCAACACTGCAATGTTTTATGTTAATGCCGAAAAAATAAGTAATGAGAACAAAAACATTTAAGATAAATTCTACTGATTTAATTGCCCTTTCAGTTACAGGTCATATATTTTGATGAAATGTAGGGTGGTAATTGCTTGATTTCTTGAAAGTAGGTGTAATGTGTTTTCATATTCCTATTAAGTGCATATTGTACACTTTTGTACATGTGGACATAAGACACAGGCCGTTATCTTTTTTTAGAAAAGTGAATGATGTAGTTTTTTAATCTACCAACATGTATTTACCACCAAAGTAATTGATTTCCCAATAAATTTTAACATCCCATATCATCTTCAAGCAGGAGTCTTTTAAGAGTGCATTGACTTATCTGTACCGTACTTACACTGTACACGATCAAGATCATCATCATCATCAATATCACGATCCTCAGTTCAGGAATAGATGGCCTTATATTAGACGACAGTGCAGACATGCATTTTAATACTAACTACATCATAGAGATTCATGACAAGTTTGATCATTGCCAACTGGTCTGTTCTGAATTACATATTTTGTGTGGGTAAAGTAACTTGTGTTCTTCTTTATACAGTTACAGGTAGTTTTCCTTCAAGTTGAACTGCATTGGTATTATTTCTTCTAACTATTTCCAAAGCTGATTATTATAAACTAGAATGATATTGGTAAGATGACTATGTGTAGATTTTTCTTCACTGGCTGTGAATTATACGAAGCTCTGCAAATCTGCATGGCATACATGCATGCTTTAATAATATATTTTTTTTTTAATCTTTGTGTGCTTTGTTTTCCCATGAATTTCATTCATGAAACTTTAGAAATAATGTGCAGAATATACTCTTTCTTTCACTATATTTTTTGTGCTTTTTCCAGAGGGTTGCGTTTGCAGGTTATAATTGTGTTAACTACACGATTACTCACCGAAGTGAACAATAGTTATTCATTTGTTATTATGTTTTCATCTTTATTGATTTTTTCGGGTATTGACTGGGTTTTAGGTTATTCACAAGGTCACTTTGTATATACATGTAGGCCTACAGTGTAGTATGTTCTAGGTAGAAATATTCAGAAATATATGCCTTAGCTTTCCATTTAAATGTTAGTGTCACAATTAGAGGAGTATATATTCGTTTTTTTAACCCATAGAGGTACAGTGTCTCCTTTAGGAGACGCTTTGGAAGCATCTTCTGATCCAAAATACTGGGCATTACAAACTATATATGAGCAGAAAGAGAAAAAATCACTAAAAGTTTTGAGTCCATTCCCAATGCAGTATGTTGGTGCCTTTTTTAATTAGAGCAGTTTAAATGTAACTAATCATTAAACTCTTTAAATTGGCAATGCAGTGAATATTATATAATCATTATTTCCATGTTCAAAATGGCAGTTTCAGCTTAGATTTTGCAATCATAATTCATTTTGGTTCATGTTATATCTCTGTTTATTTTTTTCAAATTATGTAAGAATGGAAAAAAATGATATTTGTTGCCAATTTGAGGATTGAAGAGATTAATTTAGACCTCTAAAAAGCTCTGTACTTCTATGGGTTAAGAAATGGATATGAATATGAAGATATGAATCTGAGAGCAAGGGTGAGTCAGATATGGAGTTGTTGGGATTGTACATGTAGGTCAGGAATAGAGAAAGGGAAAGAAAGGGAGATAGCTGCAGAGAAAGAGAGAGAGAGAAACAGAAGAGGAGACATGTGAGCTGAGGGAGAGATAGGGGGAGAGAGAGAGAGAGAGAGAGAGAGAGAGAGGAAGAATAGCAAAAAGAATAGGCCCTAATTGTATTCAAAGAATTCAGGGAGCATAAAATTTGCCCTTTTTAAAGAGTTGTTGAAGCAAACAAAAATTATGCCTATTTTCTTCTGATAATGACTAACAATTGATATCTTTATTGTATTGTAATACACATGTAGTAGTTATGAATATATATATGTGTCATATCACTTTTGGTAGAGAAAAACTATAAATTCTCATGTAGCACATGCATTTGTATGCAGATGATATGCCCTCAAGTTGCTTTGATTTTTAAAGATAAAAATTATGTATAGAGTTACAAATAATGCTTTATATAACAAAAAGTGCAACAACATACATGTCGTCGCCTGGCTGGCAGAAGGGTGTTATCATGCGCGCACGTGCTAACGCCCTTTTGCCAGCTGCGGGGATGTATAAAATCGTGCACGCACTCATGCTAACGCCCTTGTGCCAGCCAGGCATGCATGAAGCTGTTGACCATCTTTGTGTTTTGTGCTCTTTTCCTGTGGTATGTACAGTGCCTGTGTTTCCTTTCAAAGAGCAAAAAATAAAGCTTGTACTCTAGGAGGAGAAACAACTCAATCAAAAAGGATCAAAGTGTTGTCAGAACCTGACCTGGAAAAATGAATTATTTTATGGATGGTTGTTTTCCTTAAAAAATGAATTTCAAATTGTCAATTTGCCATACATGTAGATGAATTTATTTTGATGAAATAAAAGTATGCATCTCCATGAACTGGCCGAAGGGTGTCCTGTCCAGATGCAATGTATATTATTACGATTGTTACAGATCCAAGATAGTTTATAACTATCTTACTTTTCACACACCTTGTATTCATGTTTTGCTTGACTAATTTCACACCTTTGACGTAATTCCTTTTGAAGACCAAGGGCATGATTTATTGACACATTTACAAGGGTTATTCTTTTTTTCTTTGAATACATTGTACATGTATATGTCGTATTATTTTGTTGATGTTTAAATGCACAGCCTACAGGTAATGTGCACGTACATCACATGCACGATCTGCATGAACTAAACAAAGGCCATACACTGTCTTCTGAAAAAATCTAAACAAAAATGAAAGAGAACCCTTCTGTATACATCTCAGGGAGGATGAGCCCTGTTGCTGAAGGCGTTTCAGAGAAGACGAACAGAGATGCTAAAAAGATAGTGAAGAGTACTACTGGTGTATCCCTTACATTATGATGAGTTATGAGTTTTACGATGAGCATACAGACTGAACTGTGTTTGCCCTCTCTACAGTGTGCGCTGAAGCACAGGTGTTGACATGTAGGGTGAGAATAGGAGTTGGATTGGGATATGATGTAGAGCTGTAACATACATTAGTACATTTCCTTCATGTAGTCCCATATGGAGAATTTTGTGGTAGGGAAAATGGAATAGATTTTTAAAAAATTATTTCAATAGAGATGGTGTTCTGGAAATTCTGCAATGTAATTTTCTTCATGAGAGAAAGAAAGAAAGAGATAGAGACCATAAAAATTGCCTTTAGTGTCATTGTTTTTTATGTCAGTAAATAATCATAGGACTGCCAAATAGGATTGTCATATGCATTAAGAGATGATTATGATGATAAGTTGATTATTATGATAATGATGATAATGACAATGATGAAAATTATGATGATAGCAGTGATTGATATTGATGGTAGTGGTGGTGATGATGATGGCAATAGCAATAATTATTATTGTGGTGGTGGTAATAATGATGATTGTGATAGTGATGAATGTGATAATGATGATGAAGATGATAATGATGATGGTAGTAATGATGATGATGGTGGTAATGATGATGATGATGATGATAATGAAGATGATAGTGATGATGGTGGTGATGATGATGATAATGGTAATGGTGGTAATGGTGATGATGATGATGGTGGTGGTAATGATGATGGTAATGGGGATAATGATGATGGTGGTGGTGGTGGTGATGATGGTGATGATAATTGAATTGAATTGAATATGTTTATTGTCCATAAAGGAAATTCTTTTTCCATCGAAAATTTGAAATACAAATAAAATACAATTTCAAGTGATTAAGTCGTACAGAGCAAAATTACAAACTTATTCATAGATAATTAATTGCGATTATAGATACAAAAAAAAAGTACAATGGTGGTGATGATGATGGTGGTGGTGGTGGTGGTGGTGATGATAATGATGGTGATGATGGTGATAGTGATGATGATGATGATGATGATGGTGGTGATGATAATGGTGATGATGATGATGATGATGATGGTGATGATAATGGTGATGGTGACGGTGAGAGAAAGGAGGAGAAATGCATGAAGTAGAATAATGATCAATCACATCATCTGTATGGTGCCCAAAATGCCCATTTAATGTACCCTTGACGAAAAGCTGTTGAAGCCAGGAGTAAATGACTCATTTTGTTTGTGGGGAGGGGGGGGGGAGGGTGGAAGAGGATCTATGGGAGGGGTGTAACCAAGCATTTTAGTCCCTTTGTTACACTGTAGTCCCTCTGAGGTTTTCCTCCCTTATATTTCACAAAATATCTTAGCAAACCCATCGGTGAGTGGAGAAAGCACTGGTATGTTAACTTTAGATCATGATTCATTTCTTCTTCCATGCTGGTTGCCAGGAGAAGATTACTAAGATGATAACAATGATGGTGATGACCACATATTTGGCAAAATGTACACTAACATATCATTCATCAGAGAATGCACTGGTACAGGGTGTATGTTTACTTTACAGTATCGTAATTCATTTTTCGGTTATCGCTTCTACACTGGTTGCTATGACAAGATCACAGGAGTATTTTTGTGAGATGGAATTATAATTGTCAAGAAGGTATTCTGTGGCATCACAGGGTGTGATGGTATGACAGCTGGTAAAGCACTCCACTATCCTCTTACTATCTAAACTATCTTTTTCTCATCTTCAGTTTTAAAGGTCCCTGTTCATCAACAATGAAATTGTAAGAGATCACTTGTCCAGAGTCCAGGAGAAATAGAATTATAATTGTCGAGGAGGTATTCTTTGGCTGATGTGTGATAGTATGACAGCTGGTTATGCACTCCATGTATCCATCTATCTTGTTAGAGTCTAAGCTATATATTCTACATCTCACAAATTTAAAGGTACTGTTCACAACATACGGGTTAGTGACCTGTCATTTAACATTCTTTCAAAAAGGAAATGTAACAGAGACCTATACATACATGTATACTTCTCTCTGGTTTTTGTCATCTCTTTGAATCTTCACTCTCCTTCATCTCTTCTTCTTCTTCTTCTTCTTCTTCTTCTTCTTCTTCATCTTCTTCTTCTATCTTCTTCTTCTTCTTCTTCTTCTTCTTCTTCTTCTTCTTCTTCTTCTTCTTCTTCTTCTTCTTCTTCTTTCTCTCTTCTCGTCTTCTTCTCTTCTTCTTCTCTTCTTCTTTCTTCTCTTCTTCTTCTTCTTCTTTCTTCTTTCTTCTCCTCCTCCTCCTCCTCCTCCTCCTCCTCCTCCTCCTCCTTGTCTTCTCCTAGATTTGATCAGGAGTTTTAGTTGAGGATCAAGTTTTTCAAAGTTTTTCATATCTTTTCAGCCTATTTATTCAAACTGCTTGCCAATAGCTGTATAATCTTTAACTACCACTTGTGCCCTTGAAGTTGAGGTCAAACATTGGAATATTTGACACTATACATAAAGAAATGAAGAAAGTGAAATGCAAACTTGCTATAGACCTATGGGTCAAGGAAAATGTGTTAGGAAGAAACTGAGAAAGAAACTTGACCACTGTACTGTAGTGTTTACTCTCCAAGTCTGCCTTTTCTCTTCATTCTCCACTCAAAGCTAGAGTGTAAATAGGGATTCCTCTCACATCGGAAAATTCAACCTTTAATTTTGATTAAATTTTTCTGTTCTGCTCATTGCGTGGATGAGGAAGGATTAGCCCTCTGTTTCATTCGAAAACCAAGCCACTCAAATCTTGGACTTGTTTGCAGAATAGCCTGCTAATTTGCAAAATAGTGGGCTAATTTTGATGCGTCCTCATCAGCTTGAGCTTCAATAGCTGGCTTATCACCAAACAGCAGGCAAGATCACAGGCGAAAATCAAAATTTGAATGAAGCATGCAAATCCAAAATAATTCTACAAGTCAAACAAATAATGAAAAACGAAGATCAATCACTCTTTCCTTGTTATGTTTTTATGCGTTCCAGTAAACGACTTCGGTCAATGAAGTGTTGCACTCAATGTTTTCTGAATTCCTTTGTTCCTTTTTTCTGTCCGCATATACAATCAACGTACTGTACCACCTGAATTTTACGTTCTTTATCTCTGTACTATTATTTCTGCCATCGTTCCAGGCCATCTCGTTCACTCAACACTTAAATGTAATGACCTACACACAATGTTTATAATGTTTATAGTAACAATATTCTGGAGAATTTCTATCATGTTAATGTCATTATGCTGTGTATGAAAGTATTTTGTCTGTAAATGTGAGCAAAATGAATTTTGAAAGACAATAAATTGAAATTGAAATTGAAATCTATCCCATCATGCAGGTGCGTAATATCAGGCTATGTAGCTTGAGCTAGATTGCAATTAAGAGCGTGTTTATTGAAGGTAACAGAGGGCTAATAAGCGATCCAAGTTCCGAACTAGCTTACCGTTACCCTCGATAAACACGACGCCGACTTGATTACAGAACTAGCGTACCGGACTTGAGTTCCGCAAAAAAGGGGGATTTGATTACCCGTTGAACCAGATCGGCGACTCAAGTCGTGGCAATAAACACAACACGACCAAAGTCGCGTTTCGTTTGGGAACTTCGGACTCCTGTTTCCGGATGAGATAAAAAGTAATAAGCCCGCCAGATTTGACCTTCACAGCCAGATCACTTGCAGCTGGGCATGGGCTTGATAGTTTGGGGAACTCAGATCGCGATAAACACGACATCCAGAGAGACCACCCATCGTGAGCCCGATTTGTGTTCGCGACTCAAGTACCCATTTCTAATTTCTAGAATTCGAGTTCTCTCACTAAACACACCCTTAGAGAGCTTGAGCTGAGGTACAGTGTAGACTCCAAGGCAGGCTTCAGCTGAGTGGGTTCTTACAGAAATTTTTGGCGTGCTGCAAGCTAGTGACTAGCTAGCGGCTAGCTAGCGACTAGCTGGCAGCTAGCTTAATAAGCTTGCAACAGGCGCGGACAGAAGTTTTTAAGCAAGTTATTAGCAAGCACTTAGCATGCACGAACTGTTCGCAAGCTTGCAATTGCTTATTAAGCTAGCTGCCAGCTAGTACTAGCTAGTTGCTAGCTAGTCGCTAGCTTGCAGCACTTTGAAATTTCTGTAAGGGCATGCACCCGAGATCTCCAAATAGCGCGCTATTCTTCAAGCTTGAGCTAATGTAAACGCACCTTTTGAGAATGAAATTAAGGCAAGATGAGAAAGAGGGTGAAAAAAAGTGGGGAGAGAATATTAAGCCAAATCTCAAACATGGCAAAGCAGCTCATGAGATGATACAGTGTTTGGATTATTCTTCTAAAGACTGTCTTGGGTAAACAGGGATGATGTAAGAATTACACACAAATAGAACCATGCCACATGCCCCTCTCTCTACACTCAAGTAACATTCACGTGCAAATAAGGCTATCTGCAGTGAAGGGAAATTTGCCAGAATTGTGAGTTGTGAACAGATTCGTTAGGCTGTAGTCAATCATAAAAATGCCCCACTGTGGTTATTATTTCATGTATGAAGCAATGAAACCCTTCTTTCATACAATACATAAGGAAAAATCACCATTGTTTCTAATGTGCTTTTGAAAAATGAACTATTTCCCCTTTTAAAGAGAAGCATGAGTTCTGGGAAGGTGAAAAATAATTTGTTAGCTTTCTCATTATTTTCATGACCATGGCATTAGGAAGAACATCATAGAAAAGATGTTCCCTAGAAAGGAGTGCTCTCCAAATGCCCTCATATGGAAATATAACCAGAAGCAGCCAAAAAGTTAGGGTTGAACATTCGTGCGAGATTTGTGTGTGGTCCCTTATACTCGATTCCGTGTGCAGTGCAAGTACCTTTGGGAGAATTTAGTGAATTGCTTTAATATATCAATTTGATAATCCCCAAATCTCACACAAGACACGTGTCTTTATGTACAACTAATCTAACTTTCCAATTTGCTTTAGAACATTTCTTTCACATTATAAATGTATGATCAAAATACCAGTTTATTTTCGCATATAATAGCAGATATGAGATTAGGGGGAAATATCAGTGTGAGTCAAGAAAAGAAGTACAGTGTATATGCACTGCATATTGTTAAGAAGTGTCATGAGTTGCATAGAGAAATTCACCACCAGATATGCTTTAATAAATCTGGGGGTGTTTTTTACATCAATTTACTGTCTGCATAGAGACTTGTGTTAACTTGTGCAGGTAGTGTGAAAACCACAGAAATGAATTTGTTTTGAAAGCCCTGCACCTACATGTATGATTTGTCCTCTGTATAAGCAGAGACCCAAGCCCCCCTGTGTGTTCACTGTAGAGAGCCCCAATTTGAGCATACCTTCTCTAAACGTGCGTGAAATAGGGTCTCTTTTCATCTTTCCACCCCATCAATAGACCCCCTTCCCCGTCAACAGACTACTCTCCCCCTCCCATTCTTACCCTTAGCCCTTTTTTTATTTTTTTATTCAGTCAGTCTGGTCAATTTGAGATCTCTTTTCATAGTTTCTTTTGTATGGACCTGATGGTTTTTCTGGTTGAAGGAAAAACCACAGTTGATCGCTATTGTATTCTTGAGAGTGAAAAATGGCTTCTATTCAGAATACGGTGTAGTAATTCCGAATGAAAGCAGTGAGCTTTTTTTTTCTGCATACAATTAAATCTGCATGGATAAATCAAAGTGCTGTAGAATTGCTTGTAAACACTCGTGTCTGTCTCAATAATGAATTTAATTTGAATATATGAAGAAAAATTGAATTCACTTACATGCGCTTTTTTATGCCATTTTCTTTCCCTACCCCTTTTTTGTATTGATTTTCTTCCTTGGCTTTTTAATCTTCGTATTTTGTCAATTTGTATTCCATTTCATGCATAAACTACTTCTTTGGTTGAGAAAGACCCCCTGTTCATTTTGTTAGTCAGTGTTCAGACATACAAATCCATGGTATAGCTATACCGTTTTGGTATGGCTATACAATTTTGGTATAGCTACATGTATACGACAATTTTTTATGTATGTCTGAACAAAGGGTTAGAAGGGCCTTATCTCCCTGTATGTTGATACCGGTATGTGAGTTAAGGCCCTTCTCTTTCTCATTCCCAACCAATGACTTCTTCTGCCTCAAAGATGCTATGATGAAATATTTCATTGTGATGGTTTATGTATTTGAAGTTGTACATTCCCTTACAGAAATTTCGAAGTGCTGCAAGCTAGCGACTAGCTAGCACTAGCTAGTACTAGCTGGCAGCTAGCTTAATAAGCAATCGCAAGCTTGCGAACAGTTCGTGCATGCTTAGTGCTTGCTAATAACTCGCTTAAAAACTTCTGTGCGCACCCGTTGCAAGTTCATTAAGCTAGCTGCCAGCTAGTCGCTAGCTAGCCGCTAGCTAGTCACTAGCTTGCAGCACGCCTAAAATTTCTGTAAGGGTTGATTTGTCTTAGAATGATGAAAAAACATGAAATTTAAAGTTTGAAGAAAGATGATCAACATTCAGTTAAATTAGAAATAAGTTTTTATACAAGTCATTTAGATTCTACAAATTACTTTTACTAAATCTTGGTGCATGTACAAATAACCATAAAATCATAAATGCCAGAGGAATTCTGTACAATTGTCATCTTCTTTATAATGTTGCTTCCCATAACCATTTGAACTGACATTTCCATAATATTTTTGAAAGTTAATAATACCATTCAAAATTTCATATTTTATTCAACCAGGGAGGTGCAGGAGAACAGAATCCACCATAATAGTACTTTGCTATTAGCAGCAGTCTTGCCCTCTTATCTGTTCCATAATCGTCATATTTACCCTTGTATCTCCATACCCCACAATAACTTTTATTGTCGGTGCTTCAAAAAAAGCTCTAAAGAGGATTAAAGATTCCCCATGTTAATCCACATGATGAACCCACTAGCACCAGTTGAAGGGGGAATTGTTTGCCGAGGGAGGTGTGAAAGTAGATTTCCGCTAACAATGAATGGTCAGTCGGGAGTCTGGACAATTGGTCAGGAAATTACCACTCAATAGGCGTTTTATTGCTCTCCAAATTTTGATACCTTACCGGTATCTGAAAGTATTTAGGTTAGATGAAAGAGCTGTGACAATACACACTGTTTCTATATACCTTCATTGTAGTAACGAGCAGGGAGATGAACAGGCACAGATGCTTGCAGTTTCCCAAGTCAGGAATTAATCAAATACAACAGACTAGACTACTTGCACCCCAAAAACCCAGACTAGGGTGCCGTTGCATAAAAACTTGCTATTATAGTAACTTTGTTATCAATGGTAACTTCTGTGATAATGTCGCTCAACAGCCAATTAAAATCCAGTATTCCATGAAAGTTACCATTGATCGCAAAGTTACTATAATAGCAAGTTTTTATACAACGGCATCTAGGTGTAAATAGTCGACTTCACTATGTGACTGCATGCCAGAAATAAAAGCACAGATAACAACAACAACACTTAGGGAAGTCTCAACTCCCTTCTCCGAGGTGAAATCACAAGGACTTTATGAAAATAGATATCTGTGGAGTTACACATGTCGGTTAACGTGATGGGGCAAAATCATAAAATGATCAGTGTGTAATTGGTTGAGATGACTGCAAAGTGAGATGGTGAAATTGCCTGGATTTATTTTGTTATGTGTGTGTACTGTGTATATGACTTGCTTCCAGTTAGGAAACTGCAAATAGTGTTTGATTGGATAGTATAAATCCAGTCTGATGTGCATCTGATGATATTTTTGATGGAATAATACTTGTACATGTAATATTTGGATCATATTACCATGATTCAATACAATTATGTTTGTTGATATAATTGTAATATGATATATAATAACATACATGTGATGTTGTTGTGTGATGGCATGATGATGTGTACATTTGGGAGTCCACTGCTTCTTCATGACTCGTAAAGTCCTAGACAGTGATTATTTTGATCCATGAGTGGAATAAAGACTAAAGTGTTTCTACATATAACTGACAATGCATATCCAATTTTACAGGTAAGATTCAAGTTGAAAACATTGGTTATTACAGTATTATGACATTTTAATCTGGATTATCAACCTGCATGTGATTGTCATCAAGATTTAACATTTCATTATATGAATCCCTTATATTGCCATCCAATGAAACTGTAATTGATTATTCATTATTTGGACCATTTCTAAATTGTTCTATTTATTTATTTTGCTCTTTAGATGAACGAGGAGATATCCAAAAGAAAACATTCAGCAAGTGGGTTAATGCGCAGCTAGTCAAGGTAAGTTTCTTTTTTCCAACATAAATCCTGCCTTAGTTTCATTAATGAATAAATAAACAGTTTCTGGGTTATGGAGAGCGTGGACGTGGACGCCTGGCCACTGATTGTTTGAAGTCACATTAAAATGAACCTCGTACCGTAAATAGAACCGTCTTTGAACAGGATCTGAAAAATCTCTTGTGTTGCAAAGGTTTCTGGCTTGCATGTTGGATTATGCATGGATTTGACAGTTCCAGTAATTACAATATTGATCATCATCATCATAAGAAGCCAACCAAGAATCAATCACTCATTCATCCACTACCTAGATCATTCATTTAGTCACTTAAGGGATAAAACTTGTGATGTAACACTAAAACTTTGTTTCCATAGGTATGAATAACATTTATGTAGTACTTTTTTTTTTACATTGACTATTTAAAAAAAAAAAAAAAACCTATTGATGAGTGCAGTTCATTAAGGATGAAGGTAACAGCCTTCTAGTGGATGGTACCAGATAGATCGTGAATGAAATCCCTTCTAATCCCAAGTAATGGCTTTCAGCAGGTAGACAATGTCTATCCCTGATTTATCCTTGCCAAACAAGAGAGGGTCACTAATAGATTTCTCCCATTGAAATGGTACCAGTACCCCTGTTCAGACTAGGGAAAAGGATTGTTTTGTGCGATAAAACCTTACTTATGTTAAAGCTTTGACACTGTAACAGACAGCTGGGACACATGGGCACTTCAAACCTATACCACCCCCCCCCCCCAAAAAAAAAAAAATAAATAAATAAATAATAAAAAAAATAAAAATTAAATAAATAACATATTGCTTACGAATTTCAAACATCCTGAATTGGACCCAATTGGAAAAAAAAAAGAAAATGTGGGTCTTTGTCTGTATTTTTGTACAAGAACTTTATTGAGATGAGCATATCAGATTTGCGTCTGTTGTACCATAACTTGCTGAACACTATTGAAGCCCAAGATAACTCTGGCTGTGGTCTGTGGAAGAAATGTGTAAATAATGCAATCAGATCATGCGCAACAGGTTAAAAAGAACTGCTTAATTTGGGAAAGCATTCTGTGAGGGAGCTTCGAAAGTGATGTCAAATTAATTTAAAGATCTAAAACTGCAATGCAAAATATTCAGTTGTTTTAATAAAGCTCTTTTATTTTCATGCAGTATTAAATTCCCAGAGTTATGTCTGTTCCATACAGGTTTTTGTACATCTCTTTATATAACTTTGGAAAAAGAAATGCACTTTAGCATTTTTTCCCTCTTGTATGAATAGGGCTATATTGATAACAGAACTGAGCATCATGAATAGTGTATTTTAGAATCAGTGACATATTTTCTAAAGTGTTTTGTATATCAGTAACTAAAAGGGAGGTCAAGCCACATTGTGAAGATGAATGTGCATTTTATTGCCTTTCAAGAATGAGGATAAAAGTAGCCCTTGAGTTCTGGTGATAAAACTACACTTTGTAAGAAACATCGGACAGGTATTTGGATCTGCTGATCATGTAGGAAAAAAAGAATTGTCCTTTATTATGGAGTTGTTTGGATCTGTAGAATATACAGTAATCAAATTTACTAGAAAGAGCTGAAAACAATCTATATGTACATGTACATCAAGAAAAATTTGTTGGTTTGTTGGTTTGTTTTTTATTTCAAGAAAAGGTAGCAATCAAGATGTAAATAAAGCATGTGAGGGACAGGGAGTTGTATCGTAGTCCAGACGGATAGGAGTGCATCATCATTGTTTGATGTCTACCCAGTTGTTTTTGCACATTTAAAAAAAAAGAAGATTGGTTGTATTAATTGTGGATTCTATCACACAGAACTCATATTTGAATTTACATGTGTATAAGGTTTAGTGAAAAAAATTCATGTATTTCTGTTTGAATAGTGCAAGAAAACATTGCTTGGCACTTACCATAAATGGCATTTTTATCCTAGACAAAACGAAAAAAAATACAAGTACAGATATTTCAATTTTACAAAGTCTAGCATTGTCGGGTCACTATACAGTATATTTGCAGAAACACTGTGCTGCCTGTATCTGTGATTAATTTCCTAAATGTCAAATGACATCTGTGTACCTTTGAACATTGTTTCATCGAACAAGAATTTGAACCTTGATGACATTCCATCAATATTGAACTTATCTACATGTACTTTGTTCCCTGAATTGAATACAGAGCATTTGCTCCCTAACCCATTACAAATTGCAACTTGTAAGACATACTGTACTTTGGATGTATGACCAAATTTCAAGTAGGGATCTATGGTTGTATGTCTGGTGCAAGGGAAAATATTGAACACAGGAGTCAAAATCAGAAATCTAATTTGAAGAGTAAACATCCACCTGTAAAGTACACATGTACCCATAATACTGTATCAGTACTGCCATCCCCTCCCCTCCCTCTCTCTCTCCCCCTCCCCTCTCCTCCCCTCTCCTCCCCTCCCCTCCCCTCCCCTCCCCTCCCCTCCCTCTCCCCCTCCCCTCCCCTCCCTCTCCCCCTCCCCTCCCCCTCCCTCTCCCCCTCCCCCTCCCCTCCCCTCCCTCTCCCCCTTCCCCTCCCTCTCCCTCTCCCCTCCCCCCTCCCTTTCTCAGTACCACAACAGACCAGTTTGCATTGTTTATCCCCTCCCTCTCCCCCTCCCCTCCCCCTCCCCTCCCTCTCCCCCCTTCCCCTCCCTCTCCCTCTCCCCCTCCCCCTCCCCCCTCCCTTTCTCAGTACCACAACAGACCAGTTTGCATTGTTTATGTTCCGAACACATCTTTCCACATCACCCATTTTTGCTACGTTTTTTGCCCTTCAAACAGTCATATGAACAAATTTTCAATTGGAAAACTATGGACATGCAAGGAAACATACTGTCTTACACACAGTTCAAATCACAATACAGCTGACTGACTTGAATCTATGCATCCATCCATCTGCAGTAGCAGTATCCTAGAACCCTGGCTGGGTTTATTTATAGCAGTCGACACATCTCTGAATTCTGACCAGTGTCAAATAGTGTAAAAGCCAATATCTTACCATCTAGACCTTCCAGTTTAAACAGGCACGACACAGCCCATAGACAAAATTCTGTAATGTAAGCTTGTATCTCAAGATGAGGAGGAGGCTTTCTTGATGTGAAATTTTAAGGATTTGTTATATTTAATCTAAAGAATCATAGATAGCAAGATGTGCAAGATCAGTAAATAAATAGTGAATGATTTTTTAACTACATGTATAGCAAGTGGCTGCCTCTCTGAATTCTGACCAGTCTCCAGAGAGTAAAAGCCAGTATCGTCTAACCTCTTTTTATGGAGACTTCATGGTTGCAAGGAACGGTTGGGTTCTGACAGCCATCATGTAGCATAGAGATAGGAGATCTGTAATGTAATGTTGCATCTCAAGATGAGGAAGAGGTTTCTATGATTTAAAATCTCAGAATTTGTAGAAAATTAATCCAAAGGGTAATATGGACAGTTATTTGCAAGAGGAAATGCAAGAACAAAGAGACAGAAAAAAATATAAAAGTTGACAAAAATTATACGATGTAATTTAAAGGCTCTTGCAGATATCTAGCGGCAACCCCCCCCCCCCCCGCCAAAAAAAATAGTGTTTGCATATGGTATGGCTCATGATAATGAGATGCACATTAAAGGGTCAACTCCAAATAAAAGTATTTTGCCAAGAGTTGTGCAGACAAAATATTTTTATGCCTCCGCCCACCGTAGGTGGTTGCCGGAGGCATTATGTTTTCGGGTCGTCCGTCCGTCCGTCCGTCCGTCCGTCCGTACGTCCGTCCGTCCGTACGTCCGTCCGTCCGTCCGTACGTCCGTCCGTCCGTACATCCGTCCGTCCGTCCCGTTTTCGTTCTCGCGATAACTTAAGAACCGTTTGACGGATCAACTTCAAACTTGGCTCATGTATGCATATGGGAGGGACAATGATCTGATTAGATTTTGGAGTCTCAAGGTCAAAGGTCAAGGTCATAGAGGTAATAATACACATTAAAATGGCTCGTTCTCGCGGTAACTTAAGAACCTTTTGACAGATTGGCTTGAAACTTGGCTCATGTATGCACATGGAAGGGACGATGATCTGATTAGATTTTGGGGTCACAAGGTCAAAGGTCAAAGGTCATAGAGGTCATTATGTACATAGAAATGGTTCGTTTTCACCATAACTCAATAACCATTTGACCGATCAACCTCAAACTTGGCACAGGTATGCATATGGGAGGGACAATGATCTGATTAGATTTTGGGGTCTCAAGGTCAAAGGTCAAGGTCATAGAGGTAATAATACACATAAAAAGGGCTCGTTCTCGCGATAACTTAAGAACCATTTGACAGATTGGCTTCAAACTTGGCTCATGTATGCACATGGAAGGGACAATGATCTGATTAGATTTTGGGGTCACAAGGTCAAGGTCAAAGGTCATAGAGGTCATTATGTACATAGAAATGGTTCGTTTTCACCATAACTCAACAACCATTTGACCGATCAACCTCAAACTTGGCACAGGTATGCATATGGAAGGGACAATGATCTGATTAGATTTTTGGGTCTCAAGGTTAAAGGTCAAAGGTCATAGAGGTCAATATGTACATAGAAATGGTTCGTTCTTGTGATAACTCAGTAACCATTTGACGGTTTAACAAACTTGGCTCATGTATGCATATGGAAAGAGCAATGCTCTCATTAGATTTGGGTGTCACAAGGTCGAAGGTCAAGGTCAAAGATGTCATTGTATAAATGAAAATAAAGCAACATGAAGTGCCATTTATTTCTGATCTGGTAATGGCGGAGGCATAAAGTTCGACCACGCGTGGTCGAAGATTCATCTAGTTCACTATAAGAATTTGGTCCACTCCTTCTTGCCACGAGGAGGGAAGAGGTATGCCTCTTGCCTCGTTTTTATTTTTCACCTGATATACCATTCACTTACACTTAAAAAAATGGGGGGGGGGGCGGACTGTAGGGGTGTGCCGCTTCGTGTGTAAACAAGCTTTTACATTTCTAGATGATCAGGATGTGGCGTCTTGTTTTTTAAATTCTGGGCTCTGTCTTGAAAATCAATCCCAAGGGTTATTTATGGACACGCAGGAAGAAATGTAAAAGCAAGAAGATAGATCTGAAGTAGAAAAAAAAGATCTGTATTGTAAGCTTGCATTTCAAGATGATCGAGGAGTGGCTTTCATGGATTTGTCTTAAAATTTATGCAGAGTGTTTAAGGAGAGCGAGAAATGTAGAATAAACAATGATTGGTGAGATAGGTGAGAAAGGAAAAAAAATAGGCAGGACATGCAAAAGAGTTGTTAATCAAGTAGACAACAAAGAGAAAACATATTTGATATCTTATTTCTTTTGCACAGTGATCGTGAGACACTGTTTCTGTGGTAAAATCATCTAACTACTGTATGTAAATGTACAAATATGTAAAATATATTACGTTACAAAGCAGGCAGTATTGTATGTTACTGTATGTCACAAGCATGCGCTGATCTGCAACATTGCAAAACGTGTCATTCGAGAAGTTAATAACATTGACATAGTGGTATTGTTTGTCGCAAGCATGTGCCGATCTGAAACATTGCCGAACATATCATTAGAGAAGTTAATAACATTGACACAGCAGAATGCAGTTGCCAAGTAAACATGTACAGAAGAAGAATGTGGGGCACATGCCTGCACTGTATGTCAGCACATGAACGTGAGCGCACTCGTGTAATCTTAATTTTGTTCCAGCATTCCTGTAGACACTCCAGCGATTGCGTAGTTCTTAAAATTTGTAGCAGAGAGAAGGGAGTAAGAATAAAGTTAATGTGGGAGAGAGAGAGAGAGATAGAGAGAGAGAGAGAGAGATTGAGGGGTGGGGGAGATATGCATGAGCAATGGGAAGGGGGACAATGAAAAAGGAGCTGATATGTTGAGTCATACATGTCATGGGAGATAAGAGAGATGAAGGAAGTGTAGGAATATGGAGAGAGAATACATTCAGAGAAGAGAGAGAGAGTGAGAGGTGAAAGAAAGAGAGAGAAGAGAAAGAGAGGAAGGGGAGGGGGGGAAAAGACAGTAAAAGAGGATCTGGGCCCCGTAACACAAAGATTTGCAATCAGTCGCAAAGTTTTAACAGCCAATCAAGACCGTCGTTTCATGCACCATTTTGTTCAAAAAGGTGACCCTGGACCAATCAGAATGGTTATTTTAAATTTTCGATTGATTGCAAACCTTTGTGTTACAGGCCCCTGATGGTGACATTTGAAGAACAAGAGAGAGAGAGAGAGAGAGAGAGAGAGAGAGAGAGAGAAAGAGAGAAAGAGAGAGAGAGATGAGGTATATAGATACAGTCATAAATACATGTTTTATGGCAATGTTGTGGACTGACTGGAGGCAGACAAACCGATTCAAGCATAGACTTCAACCAACAGAATGGCAGACATTCATAAACCGATTCAAGCATAGACATCAACCAACAGAATGGCAGATGATCACATACATATAGACAGATAATACCAGATTGGGAGGAGAGTTGAAAGAAGTGAAGCAAAATGTGGTGTAACATGAAGAGAGAAAGATGTACTTTTGCTTGAAGAAAGAGACATGAAAAGAGAAAGAAAAAGAAAAGGGCTATTCAGGCATTTTATCTTTATGTTGTTGTGCAAAAGAATGCATCCGGAATGCAAAATACAAAAATGCAAATATTGAAATGTCTATTTTGACATATTGGAATAGAATTCTAACAAAGATCATGCAACAAGAAGATCGTATATCAATTTACAAGGTCTACATGCTACCCATGAAATTATCAATCTTTTTTTTTTTTATTTGATTTTCAATAATTTTTCATCTTGCGTTCCGGACGCATTCTTTCGCACAACGACAAAAAGATAAGACGCCTTAAGCTAATATACACAGGGCCACAAGAGAGAGAGAAAGAGAAAGAGAGAAAAAGGGTAAGGGCGAGAGAGCACGAGAAAGAGAAGAACAGAAAACAGATATAGAGTAGAGCTTAACCTACATGTACAGAGAGATAGGCAGATACCAACACATAGTCAAACAGAATTGAAAGACAATAGTAGGAAAGAAGAAATAAGAAGAGATGAAGAGAGAGAGAGAAGGAGATGGAAGAGAGAGGGTAGAAGGAAGGAAGAAAGATAAAGAGAAATGTATAGAGAGGGAGAGAGTGTGATAAAGAATATGTACAAGTATGCGTGCATGCAGATACGTAAAGTGTCAGTGTTGTCACAGTCAATTTAATCATAGGGAGCAAACTGTACAACTCAATTAGAACATTAATGTTTCCCCAAACCTATCTCGAAGAAAGATGATATATTGTGGAAAACAAGTTGGGGCCAACATCACGACTGATGGTACTAGCAAAGGCAGCCCTGTATTTGAGGTATATATTCATGTACTTGTGTAAAAGCCTGATGATCATTGTAGTTTTTCACCTTATGTGGTTATCATTTTCTGTAAAACAAGTTAATGGTTTTTAATCGCCCTCTGCAGAAGGGTACACACACTGTGTATACCAATGCAAGTTTGAGTCAGTTTTTGTTGTCTATTTTTCGAGTTTTGCAGTGAAAGAATAAGAGAAATACAGAAAAATGGGTGAGTAATATGGTAAAATGGTCTATTATTCCTCAAGTTGAAAAATTGTGTCATAACTTTTATATCATTTTTGTTCATATTCAGGCAGTTGTTCACATTCACCCCATTTTATAGGAACGGTTTTGAGGAGTTTCACTTCACACTTCTGACTGAAATGTGTTACATAGATTTTTTTTTAAATCTAATCAAAGAAAAGGTCAAAATGCAACACTCATACAGCATGAATTTCCAAAAAATAATTGAAATTGTAGCCAAATTCTGACATTTTTGCCAAATTCTGAAATTGCAGTATGAATTGATCTTGCATAAGATGATGGTATATTTGTTGCTTTAGACTTATATGTATCTATGGTAGATATGAATCTAGCCTCAACATATAGGAGATGCCTTAAAGTGATTACACAATGGTAAATTTTTTTTGGATATATGATTGAGAATTGAATTCTAAGAAGAATAACATTAAAAAATTTGATGATTTTCAATCGAAATCAATGCATTTTGGCTAATTTTCTCATAAAAAGTCAAGAGTTGACCCAAAAAAATTTGAGTATGAGGTATGACGTAAAAGTGGGTACCCAGCTTCGCGCATTTTGCTAGAAGTGCGCGACAAGGTACCCACTTTGACGTCATTTTGACGTAAAAGTGGGTACCCGGTTGAAACTAGGTCACAGCTGAGGGGTAAAAAATATCCTGAAATCTTACCACATTTGGGGATTTCCTTGGCAGCACGACTTTTTAAAAAACTTTAGGCAGATGATTTTCTGCTAATAAAATCATGCTCTTTTAAATGAGCTAACACATTGTTTCAGCATTGGGTACCCCCTTTAACATTGTGAATATGTGTACATATAAATTGATATATACACAATGCATCGCTACATCATACATGTCGGTTAATCAATACATGCATCTACCAGTAAAGGATTTGTCTGGATTTCATTGTCAGTCAATATGACTTGTACCCTTTTGTTTGGGGGCCTAGGCAGAGGACTTGTAGCCAACTCACCAAAAATAGAGATATCATATTAAAAGCATGTATTTTACTCACGTCACCATCCCTCTCCGCCCCTTAAGGCTCCAAGGCTTTTAAGCACTATATCAAAATGAGATCCAATTTCTGAGCTTTATCCTGCCGAATTTACCATTACCATTGGCAGCCTGCGTGTAAGTAACAGAACGCTTCAATTGAGATGTTTTTAGGGAAGGATTACATATCTTCATTTTAATTGAGTTGTGCAGCAGCATGCAATTCTCAGAAGTCGTAGACAGGTCCCTTTGTGTACTTGAATGGTATTATGAGATCATGTTACTCACATATATGAAAGCAATCAAACCTTTGACGTACATGTACGTTTCATCTTCTTAAAAGTTTTTTGTCATGTATGCATTTCTTTTGCAATGTTTGATAAAGCCATTTCTCAACACTCAAAATAGAATCATGAAATCTTGGATATTCTCTGGATATTTGAATTTTATGGAAAGATGTTCTAATGTATATTGTCATATTGGATGATAAGTTTCCAAAAAGACCCAAACTGCACACTATTTTAATAATATTTTGTCAGCTCGTGCGAGTTCTATAAAACATTCTAAACACTTTTGGGCTGATACTGAAATAGGCGTCAAAGTATATCACTCGTTCAGTGAACTGGCTTGTAATACATGTAAGCCTGTGGATGTACTGCAGTTCATAAAACTAGTTTCAGTTTCAGTTTTTATTTGCATTTCTAACAGAACAATTTAGAACACTTTCGAAAAGAAATCAGACATATAAATCAGTGTACATGTACAATAATATGATGCATTTTATATTACTGGAATTTAACAGATGGGGTACATGAATATGCAGTGAGATAATAGTATGTTTAGTTTATTTTTGAAAGAAAAAACCCTGTGGAAATGGAGGAACTTACTACATGTATATGGCAGGGCTTCTAAAATGTGGATTCTTGAAATCTTAGAATCATGATATGAAACTTGAAAAAAAAGAGAAAAAAAATTATCAGAAAGCAGTAATGACAATGGTTTTTATTTTAATTTTTGTTTTCTTACAACAAACAGTAACAACATAGAAGAGCAAAGAATAATTTTCCTTAAGAACTGAGTATGTGATGTAGTCCTTTTTCAAATCTGTGTCAAGTTTATTTTAATTTGAAATATCTCTGGCATATTTGCAGGAATCCAAACCACCAATCCAGGACCTATATTCTGACCTCAGAGACGGAACAAACCTGCTTGCTTTACTTGAAGTACTCAGTGGACAAAAATTAGTAAGTTGTATTCCCATTTTATGCCACTTTTTCATTCAATATATGCAATTTTTGAAGATGCTGCACCATATCCACATGGATTTTCCAGAATTGCCCATCAATAATTAAACAGGTCTTGAATCTGTTGTGAGAGGCTAGCCCCCCTCCCCTTCACACGTGGTATTGGTATAATAGTGAAAAAATTAGTTTGTGAATGCGCATATAACTATGTGGCATTTCGTGGCATCATGTCATATACCTGTAAATTGTATATTAAACTTGAGTGTGAATGGAAAAGCCCCCATATGTGTACTGATGGAATACTGACTCTCGCATAATTGGGCGGAGTTGTAGCATTTCATTTACGATGTATGAAATGTTACAGCATGACGGGTCTGTGAATGCTCGTACAACTATACAATAGTTGTGTACAAAAAAGAATAAATCTCTCTCATTTTTTTTTTTTTGCCTTGAGTCTGTGAGAGAACACTTTAAGTATCAATAAGTAATGTATATGTTTCCCATAAATTAAAATTATGGACTTGTCATTTATTTGATAATGTATGCATCTGTCTGAAATATTCCAAATTATAACCTTGTTGGAGGGAAGGATGAAATGGTTGTTGATTTTTTTTTAGGGGGGGAGGGGGGTCTGATCTTGTATCTGCCGAAGATTTTCTGATGAAAGGCAGAAGGGCACTTTACATGGAGAAAGTGCCCTTCTCCCTCTCAACAGACACTTTCAATTTTTTTTTTCAAAATTTCTGTCATTCATCATTGCCTGAAACTCAAACCAATTTATCTTCAGACTGGCTACATTTCGGCAATTTCATAAATCGTTATATATTCAATTAGTTTCCTTGGCTTACCACATTCCAGGCTGGATGCTGAATTGATTTTTTTTTTCTTTAGCAAAACATGTACCGTACATGTGTATAGGAATTCATCCAGAACTTTCCCTATACCCGCTCTTCTCCAACCTTTGTATTATGTTGAATTTGATGATTATTTTAGTTCCTTCCATCAAAGGGTAATTCCAGCCTGACTTCATTATATTGTAATCAAAAGAAGGAAACGGAAGAAGAAATGGATGTGTGAAACATGAGGAAATTTTGAGGATGAATATTAAAGAATGTCATGAATTTCTAGTGTTGTAATTGATAAACACATATCAGCAACTCTGTGACATACTTTTCAAGAACCTCTCTTATTTATTATTCTGAGTTAGAAATTTAAGGAATTTCAATTACAAATTCTTCACCAAAGAAATCATTTTGTTTATACCTATGGTCTGAGTATATTATTGGATGCATGTTTTTTTCATACCCCCCCCAATCATTTTGTTACCTATGGTCCGAGTATATCATTGGATGCATGTGTTTTCATACCCATTCCTCCCCCCCCCCCCCCCCCCATTCTCTATCAACAAGAATAATTCCTTCTTTTTTTCATGAACAAATAATTTATACTTATTTATATTATTTGTGTTTATTTATTTATTTATTTTTTTTTTTTTTTTTGCTGCTGCTGCTGTTATCTGTTTTTAGTGATGATTATTACTGAATAGCATTGTTTCAAAATGGATCTCATGGAAGACCACCACAATTGGAGAAATGTGCCATCCTGTATGAATATCAGAAAGAAGTAAATAAATAAATAAATAAATGAATAAATAGATAGATAAAAAGATAAATAAACAAATAAAGAAATAAATATACAAGTAAATAAATAAATGAATAGGTGAATTAAGTTATGAATAAATGAATGAATAAATAAACACAGTATTTATGCCCTTCTTGTTAATGCATGAAATGTTTTAAAAATGCTCAGGCTTTTCTTTCTGTATGCACATCAAGAAGCGATATGCCTGTTGAATTTGTGCTAAAGAAATCGCACCCATCGGCACTTGCCATTTATTTGTCATGTTTGTTGAGAGTTCACAAGTAGAAGATTTATTCATGAGACAAGCGAACAACCTTGACATTCAGCCTTCAAGACATAAATAGATTTGGCTTTTATCAACATTCTTTAGCTCACTCGGCTTACATCACTTCAGACTTGAGGGGCTTTTGTGGGTGCTGCTTGTGTTTTGCTTATTAAGATGTTTAACTTTATGGTATTACTTTAATTCTATGTTATACATTTTCTTTAGATGAAGGTGCATGGTGTTTGTGTTCTTTTATATCTGTCTTGTTATACTGTACAGCATTTTATTGATTTGTTACCCTAGGGTTTTCATTATTCTGAATGTGACATGTCAGCTGCTACAGTGTATGTAAAAAGGCATAAAATGATACATGTTTATGCAGGAAATACATACGACACACATTCAATCTTGTATTGGAACTATTCTGAGCACAGATGTACAGCATTAAGAACACTTGAGATCTCTGTTATCTTAAGGGAAAGCATCAGATGAGACTGGATAATGCGAGAGCATGATGCCCCCCCCCTCACCCCTTCCCCCTTTTTTCACCATTTCCCTCTTCTTCACTCTGTCCATCTCTGTTCCCTCCTTTCCCTCATCCTCTCCTTTCCCTTTCCCCTCCTTTCTCCCTCACCTTTCCCTTCCTCCCACTTTTTCCATTTATTTTCCTCCAACTCCCCCTCCCTCTCTCTCTCTCCTCCCTCTCCTCCCTCCCCCTTTCTCTCTCTCTCTACCTCTCTTTTTCCCTCTCCCACTCCCTCTCCCCTTACACCCCCTTCCTTGCCCCTTCTCCCTCTCACCATCCCACCCCTTCCTCATAGCATGACGGAGCACACCTGTGTTTCAAGCTGATCAGTCAGAGATACATGTACATCGCTTCTGGCAGTGAACATCTCCAGAATATGCAGTACTTTCCACTTTTAGCACAGTAGTTCCTGTTTTAGCTGCGGGGTGCTTCTCAGTGATCATTTATTACCATAGATGCAGTCCTCTAGCAATGCATTGTGCAAAATGCATTCAGGTAGCCTGCTTGATACCGCATTTTACACCTGTTGATAGTGTGAACATTATTAAGACGTCTTATCTTTATGTCGTTGTGCGAAAGAACGCGTCCAGAACGCAAAATAGAAAATGATTAAAAAAACATATTTTTCAAACAATGACTGATAATTTCACAGGTAGCATGTAGACCTTGAAAATTGATATACGATCTTCATGTGACATGATCTTTGCTAAAATTCTATTCCAACTTGTCAAGATAGACATTTTAATCTTTGCATTTTAGTATTTTGCATTCCGGACGCGTTCTTTCACACAGTGATCTTATATAAAGACAAAACGCCTAAGGGAGCTATACATTATAATCAAGTTAACAAAACTAGTGCTATGATAATTCAGAATCCATGTTCACAACAACATTGGAAATTTGCCTCCACTATAGCAAAATCAATGGAATGACTCAGATCAACATGTCAATACTGTGTATATGTAAAAATACATCATGATATTAAAATGCATACATTGTGCAGTAATTTGACTTTTAATGAGTATGAAGTTGATGTACTGACTGTCTTGTCATGTTTTTTCATTGAAGAAAATTCATTCTCAAGTTTGCCATTCATTCTTGAAAATTAATACCATTGCAATCATTTCTTTGCATTGTGATTAGATGATTTGTGTCCGACACAATGTAGAGACATGTGCTTAAGAAAAAAAGACAAGAACTTTATTCTTATTATCTCAGCATAGCTACATATTATACATGTAGCTTGTGAATAAAGTCTCTGATGGGGGTCCAAAATTTTTGCTATTCAAGTTCATATTACATTCTGCCCATTTGATGGAAATGATGGAAAAATGCACAGGAGTTGAGGCAATTTAGCTCAACTTGAAAAAAAAAATATCTTTAGATAATTGAAAATGAGTTCTTTGAAAGGTGTACAAAATGCAAATTGTTCCAGAGAAAATTTTGAAGACCTCCTTTAAATGATAAAGCAATGCTTATGCCAGTCAAGTAGGTAATATACAATTCATACTCTGCAGGGTTTATCCCCAGTATCAATGTTAATATTTACATGTACATCTCACTGCTTGAAGATGAGTAGTCCTGTTTGAACTCATGAATAATTCAAGATGAATTCTCAACACATCTCTATAATTGAGAGTTTTCCCTTGTAGATGCTGGAAGTCTATCTGTAATCTGTAAAAGAGTTCCTGTGCATAAAATTGTATTTTTCACCCTACCAGAGAAGATGATTATTTTTCGTACATTGTAAGGTTTTATATCTACATTGTACTTGTATATATTTTTTCATGTTTTTAAGAAGGTAATTAGGTTTCATACCTTGTAAGGCTTTGTATCTACATTGTGATAGTACTTCTGTTCACTTTATCTTTCTATTAGGTAAAGGTTTTATATCTAAATTGTACTTTTATTTACCTCACCTTTTCCAGAAGGTAGAGGTCTCAAAAGCTTTATATCTACTTATAATTACCATGTGCTGGTAATAGACGAGCAATCCTGCTCAAACTCATGAATAAATCACCTTTAAAGTGATTACACAATGGTATAAAAAATTTTGATATATGATCGAGAATAGAATTATAAAAAGAATAACAATAAAAATATGATGATTTTCAATCTAAATCAATGCATTTTGGCTTATTTTCTCATAAAATGTCAAGAGCTGACCAACAAATTTGAGTATAAGGTATGACGTCAAAGTGGGTACCCAGTTTCGCGCATTGCAGTTGTGTTGCACGCTAGACTGTACAATATGTATTATACCTTGCGCGCATTTTGCTAGAAGTGCACGACAAGGTACCCACTTCGACGTCATTTTAACGTCAAAGTGGGTACCCAGTTGAAACTGGGTCACAGCTGAGGGGTCAAAAATATCCTGAAATCTTACCACATTTGGGGGTTTCCTTGGCAACACGACTTTTTAAAAAACTTTAGGCAGATGATTTTCTGCTAATAAAATCATGCTCTTTTAAATGAACTAACATTGTTTCAGCATTGGGTACCCCCTTTAATTCCCAACAGATTTATATTGAATGTTACCTGTTGATGCTGTCTGTGTATCTTATTGTCATCACTTTCTGTTTTATACTTCATCAACCAAATCACACCAGACTCGTTTCGCTTCACACTGCTCTATCAAGCATGGATGGCGACCTCAAATCTTATACCTTTAAAGGGGGTACCCAATACTGAAACAATGTTAGCTCATTTAAAAGAGCATGATTTTGTTAGCAGAAAATCATCTGCCTAAAGTGTTTTTTAAAGTCGTGTTGCCAAGGAAACCCCCAAATGTGGTAAGATTTCAGGATATTTTTGACCCCTCAGCTGTGACCCAGTTTCAACTGGGTACCCACTTTTACGTCAAAATGACGTCAAAGTGGGTACCTTGTCGCGCACTTATAGCAAAATGCGCGCAAGATATAATACATATTGTACAGTCTAGCGCGCAGCACAACTGCAATGCGCGAAGCTGGGTACCCACTTTTACGTCATACCTCATCCTCAAATTTTTGTGGGTCAGCTCTTGACTTTTTATGATAAAATTAGCCAAAATGCATTGATTTTGATTGAAAATCATCATATTTTTAATGTAATGTTTCTTAGAATTCTATTCTTGATCATATATCAAAATATTTTTTACCATTGTGTAATCACTTTAAAGGGCTTATCACGTCATCTGTCATTGATCAGAGGTGTCGTGGTCTAGAGGATACGTCCCCGGACTGTGGATCACATGATTCGCAGTTCAAGCCCCGCTGTGGCACGAACGTCTTTTGGCAGAATATCATAGTAGAAAAACTACTTGGCAAGGATTGCTCTTCAAATGTCCACATATTGGAAATATGATAGGAAGCTGCTCAGGTATTCCACCCGAACATCTCTTTCCCTTCAAAGGGCTTATCACGTCATCTGTCATTGATCAGAGGTGTAGTGGTCTAGAGGATACGTCCCCCGGACTGTGGAGCACATGATTCGCAGTTCAAGCCCCGCTGTGGCACGAACGTCTTTTGGCAGAATATCATAGTAGAAATACTACTTGGCAAGGATTGCTCTTCAAATGTCCACATATTTGAAATATGACAGGAAGCTGCTCAGGTATTTCACCTGAACATCTCTTTCCCTTCAAAGGGCTTATCACGTCATCTATCATTGATCAGAGGTGTAGTGGTCTAGAGGATACGTCCCCCGGACTGTGGAGCACATGATTCACAGTTCAAATCCCACTGTGGCACGAACATCTTGGCAGAATATTATATTAGAAATACTATTAGAAAAGGATTCGTCGCCTGGTTGGCAGAAGGCCGTTAACGCACACACACACTGTACCTTATGCATAGTGCACGCTTGAACTAACCCCCTTCTGCCAGCCGGGGGGATGTATAAAATCGCACATGTGCACATGCTAACGCCCTTCTGCCAACCGGGCAATGGATTGCTCTTCAAATGTCCGCATATTCGAAATATGATAAGAACCTGCTTGAGTTTTCAGCCTGAACATTTCTGTTTCATCCCATACATCCATTTTTATGTGTAGTGCTTGTGGTTTTCATCAAGAGTGAATTGATCTATCATTTTGATGATTTCAGAATCTCAAGGTATACCCAAAGTTTTATGCATTACTCAATAAACCTTCCTCCATTCTGCCTACTGCAAATATGATATTTAGCAGTAGAGAGCGATATTTCCCACACATGGCATAGACAACGGCACTTCCGGTTTACATGCAAACATAATGGGTTGAGTCTTTAACAATTAAGTCCCATAAAAATTGTAGTTTTTGAGCTTAGAAAATGCAAGCTACAAATTCTAATGCTATCTTCATAGATCTAATAAAATTATCAGGAGAGTTTATGAAACCTGAACAATATTTTCATCAAATGAGGGATTTGTTAACCCAGCTGTACATTTTCTATGGAAGTCGGAAGAAATCTTGTCAAATCATCGGTACTGGATTTGTATCTGCGCATGTGCTGACCTGCGCGGTATGTGGGAAATGTCGCCCTCTACTGTTGAATCTCATATTTGCGGTAGCGAGAATTGCTTAGACCAGTTTCTTTCACACTGAAATGGCATGACTTGAACTTGATTTTACCTTTAATCATTTTGAATGCAACAGGTCCTTGAGAGAGTAATGCAGTATGTGGGGAAAATCTCCAGACCACATTTTCAATCAAGCATACCATCCTACAAACCACTGTGACATGAATAAAATATTGTTATGTCAGCTTGCAGGTATCAAGGGAAAGGAACTGAATATTAGAGAAAAAAAAAAAATTCTCAAATTTGAAAAGAATCAGGTGAAAAATCATGCATTGTTGTGTCTGTGTACATCATGACCTTTTACAAGTCCTCTGTCGGGATTTCTGAAAATGAACAAAAAAACAAAGATTTACTTCAAAACTTAATTTCCATATTTGACTACAATGCCCAGTACAGGTGTACCTTTAAATTTCAAATCAATTTAAAATTCTTTCCTGCAACTGGGATAATTAGGTTGGCTTCTGCATAAACATGCATAATTGTGCATCAGCTTTTCAATCAGATTCCTGTCTTGTGTTTTGAGCAAATTCTCCCTTCCTTTATGCTGTACGTGTAGTATTTTGTCCACTGCATTCACATGGAGAATATGCTGTCATATTTGTTATACACCTTTCTTTCTTTGTTTTCAAGGGGATATCATCTTGGCAGCATGTGAGAATGCTGATAACTGTGAAGATTGACGTGAACTGGTGTTCACCTGTGAATGACAATATAAGCAAATTATTTGAAAAACTTGATTTCATGCTGGAATTCTTTACAAAATTTGTAGATTTTGAATCCACTTTTCAGCTAGTTCCTTCAGAGATCAATTTTTATACCCCTGCCAAATGAAGTTTGAAAGGGGTGTATAGGAATCAGTGTTGCTCTGAAAAGTATGATTAAATATGGAATTTGATGTTAATACAAGTGTATGACTTTATGGAATGCGACCCTTTCTTGATACTGTCCTTTTGCTTGCATCATGCCTAGATGCCATGATGGCCATCTGGTCAGGGCAAATGGGGTCTGACACCAGTAATCTAAGGGTATTCCGTGCAGATCAGTTTCTGTCGCAGCCGTCTTCTGATGGCTTCAACCATGTGCTGTTTCAAATTAGCGATTTTATTTGGGAGATCAGATTCCGTTTTCTTCTCCCGTTCTATACTCTGTGTGAAATGAACTGGGTGGGATAATGTGCCTTTGAAAGCTTGGCCAGCCATGTCTGAACTTCAAGTTCACTCATTGATATATAAACTATGCATGTATATCTATTTATTTTCACAAAGGTTATTTCTCCTCCTGGATGAATTTAGATGATGAATATATGTGAACCATATCTTCATTGAAAACCCTGTTATACACTCCACTTGAAGCATTACTATCCTTTCAAATTCCTTTCTTTTGTCTTTCAAAACAATGTATGTCTGTTTTTGTCTGTTGTAAAACTTAGATTTACATTTTCTGTTACACTTCTTTCACTAAAATTGCTTCCTCTTCCTCCAACAAGAGCAACCTCCATCCCCATCTCCTCCTCTGCTTCCTCCTCCCTCTTCTCCATCTCTAATTCCATCAGTCATTCTGCATTTCCAGCTGGTATTGGTAAAGCCGGTTAGGATCTATCCCCCTTCTGATGTTTGAACATTTCCTCATCAATCGGATTAGTCCCCTGCGCATAGAGATGGGAGCTAACACCAACACATGTCACGTCTTATCCTCAAATTATTCCTTCGTCCTTTGTCTGAACTCTCATCCCGTTTTCGTTTCTGCCACATTACACATTACATATAATATGTTTTAGGTAAAATATGTACCTAGAGAGGTGTTTTGACAGGTTTAAAGGCATTGGTTAACATTGTTATAATTTTTTAAGATTCCAATTTTGTTACTTGCAAATGGGATAAACATAAGGGTTATAGTGTAAAAATGCCGGTCTGAAAGTTTTAAAGTATAATATCCACAGGAAGTATTTTTAAATATTATATTAGAAATGTGAACCAATGTTGGAAAAATATTTAAGGGTCGTTTGCACAGACTAGACGTAAGGAGTGCGCATGCGTGCATGGCCC
>CM057160.1:5490663-5503163 GCA_029962745.1 Echinometra lucunter
TCTCAATACCACAACAGACCAGTGCGGAACACAACATCTTCATTTGAGTTTGCATTGTTTATGTTCCGAACACATCTTTCCACATCACCCATTTTTGCTAAGTCTTTTGCCATTCAAACATTCATATGAACAAATTTTCAATTGGAAAACTATGGACATGCAAGGAAAAATACTGTCGTACACACAGTTCAAATCACAATACAGCTGACTGACTTGAATCTATGCATCCATCCATCTGCAGTAGCAGTATCCTAGAACCCTGGCTGGGTTTATTTATAGCAATCAACACATCTCTGAATTCTGACCAGTGTCGAAGAGTGTAAAAGCCAATATCATCTTACCATCTAGACCTTCCAGTTTAAACAGGCACGACACAGCCCATAGACAAAATTCTGTAATGTAAGCTTGCATCTCAAGATGAGGAGGAGGCTTTCTTGTTGTGAAATTTTGAGGATTTGTTATATTTGATCTAAAGAATCATAGACAGCAAGATGTGTAAGATCAATAAATAAATAGTGAATGATTTTTTAACAATAGCAAGTGGCTGCCTCTCTGAATTCTGACCAGTCTCCAGAGAGTAAAAGCCAGTATCGTCTAACATCTTTTTACGGAGACTTCATGGTTGCAAGGAACGGTTGGGTTCTGACAGCCATCATGTAGCATAGAGATTGGAGATCTGTAATGTAATGTTGCATCTCAAGATGAGGAAGAGGCTTCTATGATTTGAAATCTCAGCATTTGTAGAAAATTAATCCAAAGGGTAATATGGACAGTTATTTGCAAGAGGAAATGCAAGAACCAAGAGACATAAAAAATATAAAAGTTGACAAAAAATATATGATGTAATTTAAAGGCTCTTGCAGATATCTAGCGGCAACCCCCCCCCCCCCCAAAAAAAAATAGAGTTTGCATATGGTATGGCTCATGATAATGAGATGCACATTAAAGGGTCAACTCCAAATAAAAGAATTTTGCCAAGAGTGGCGCAGACAGAATATTTTTCACTATAAGAATTTGGTCCACTCCTTCTTGCCACAAGGAGGGAAGAGGTATGCCTCTTGCCTCGTTTTTATTTTTCACCTGATATGCCATTCACTTACACTTAAAAAATGGGGGGGGGGGGGCTGTAGGGGTGTGCCGCTTCGTGTGTAAACAAGCTTTTACATTTCTAGATGATCAGGATGTGGCGTCTTGTTTTTTAAATTCTGGGCTCTGTCTTGAAAATCAATCCCAAGGGTTATTTATGGACACGCAGGAAGAAATGTAAGAGCAAGAAGATAGATCTGAAGTAGAAAAAAAAAATCTGTATTGTAAGCTTGCATGTCAAGATGATCGAGGAGTGGCTTTCATGGATTTGTCTTAAAATTTATGCAGAGTGTTTAAGGAGAGCAAGAAATGTAGAATAAACAATGATTGGTGAGATAGTTCGAGAAAGGAAAAAAAATAGGCAGGACATGCAAAAGAGTTGTTTATCAAGTAGACAACAAAGAGAAAACATAGTTGATATCTTATTTCTTTTTCACAGTGATTGTAATGCACTGTCTGTTTCTGTAGTAAAAGCATGTAACTACTGTATGTAAATGTACAAATATGTAAAATATATTACGTTACAAAGCAGGCAGTATTGTATGTCACTGTATGTCACAAGCATGCGCTGATCTGCAACATTGCAAAACATGTCATTAGAGAAGTTAATAACATTGACATAGTGGTATTGTTTGTCGCAAGCATGTGCCGATCTGAAACATTGCCGAACATATCATTAGAGAAGTTAATAACATTGACACAGCAGAATGCAGTTGCCAAGTAAACATGTACAGAAGAAGAATGTGGGGCGCATGCCTGCACTGTATGTCGGCACATGAACGTGATCGCACTCGTGTAATCTTAATTTTGCTCCAGCATTCCTGCGGACACTCCAGCGATCGCGTAGTTCTCAAAATTTGTAGCAGAGAGAAGGGAGTAAGAATAAAGTTAATGTGGGAAGGAGAGAGAAAGATAGAGATAGAGGTGGTGGGGGAGATATGCATGAGCAATGGGAAGGGGGACAATGGAAAAGGAAAAGGAGCTGATATGTTGAGTCATACATGTCATTGGAGATATTGATGAAGAAAGTGTAGGAATATGGAGAGAGAATACATTCAGAGATGAGAGAGAGAGAGAGAGAAGAGAAAGAGAGGAAGGGGAGGGGGAAAAGACAGTAAAAGAGGATCTGGGCCCTGTAACACAAAGATTTGCAATCAATCGCAAAGTTTTAACAGCCAATCAAGACCGTCGTTTCATGCACCCTTTCGTTCAGAAAGGTGACCCTGGACCAATCAGAATGGTTATTTTAAATTTGCGATTGATTGCAAACCTTTGTGTTACGAGCCCCTGATGTTGACAATTGAAGAACAAGAGAGAGAGAGAGAGAGAGATGAGGTATATAGGTATAGTCATAAATACATGTTTTATGGCAATGTTGTGGACTGACTGGAGACAGACAAACCGATTCAAGCATAGACTTCAACCAACAGAATGGCAGACAATCACATACAGATAGACAGATAATTACCAGATTGGGAGGAGAGTTAAAAGAAGTGAGGCGAAATGTGATGTAACATGAGGAGAGAAAGATGTACTTTTGCTTGAAGAAAGAGACATGAAAAGAGAAAGAAAAAGAAAAGGGCTATTCAGGCATTTTATCTTTATGTTGTTGTGCGAAAGAACGCGTCCAAAAATGCAAATATTGAAATGTCTATTTTGACATATTGGAATAGAATTCTAACAAAGATCATGCCACAAGAAGATTGTATATCAATTTATAAGGTCTATATGCTACCCATGAAATTATCAATCATTGTTTAAAAAATTTGATTTTCAATCATTTTCCATCTTGCGTTCCGGACGCATTCTTTCGCACAACGACATAAAGATAAGACGCCTTAAAGTGATTACACAGTGGTAAATTTGTTTTGGATATATGATCGAGAATAGAATTCTAAGAAGAATAACATTAAAAATATGATGATTTTCAATCGAAATCAATGTATTTTGGCTAATTTTCTCATAAAAAGTCAAGGGTTGACCCAAAAAATAGAGTATGAGGTATGACGTAAAAGTGGGTACCCAGCTTCGCATATTGCAGTTGTGCTGCGCGCTAGACTGTACAAACTGTATTATTCCTTGCGCGCATTTTGCTAGAATTGCGCGACAAGGTACTCATTTTGACGTCAAAGTGGGTACCCAGTTGAAACTGGGTCACAACTGAGAGGTCAAAAATATCCTGAAATTTTACCACATTTGGAGGGTTCCTTGGCAACACGATTTTTTTTTAAAACTTGAGGCAGATGATTTTCTGCTAATAAAATCATGCTCTTTTAAATGAACTAACATTGTTTCAGCATTGGGTACCCCCTTTAAGCTAATATACACAGGGCCACAAGAGAGAGAGAAAGAGAAAGAGAGAAAAAGGGTAAGGGCGAGAGAGCACAAGAATGAGAAGAACAGAAAACAGATATAGAGTAGAGTTTAACCTACATGTACAGAGAGATAGGCAGATACCAACACATAGTCAAACAGAATTGAAAGACAATAGTAGGAAAGAAGAAATAAGAAGAGATGAAGAGAGAGAGAGAGAGAGATGGAAGAGAGAGGGGGAAAGGAAGGAAGAAAGATAAAGAGAAATGTATATAGAGAGAGAGTGTGATAAAGAATATGTACAAGTATGCGTGCATGCAGATACGTAAAGTGTCAGTGTTGTCACAGTCAATTTAATCACAGGGAGCAAACTGTACAACTCAATTAGAACATTAATGTTTCCCCAAACCTATCTCGAAGAAAGATGATGTATTGTGGAAAACAAGTTGGGGCCAACATCACGACTGATAGCACTAGCAAAGCCAGTCCTGTATTTGAGGTATATATTCATGTACTTGTGTAAAAGCCTGATGATCATTGTAGTTTTTCACCTTATGTGGTTATCATTTTCTGTAAAACAAGTTAATGGTTTTTAATTGCCCTCTGCAGAAGGGTACACACACTGTATACCAATGCAAGTTTGAGTCAGTTTTTGTTGTCTATTTTTCGAGTTTTGCAGTGAAAGAATAGAGAAATACAGAAAAATGGGTGAGTAATATGGTAAAATGGTCTATTATTCCTCAAGTTGAAAAATTGTGTCATAACTTTTATATCATTTTTGTTCATATTCAGGCTGTTGTTCACATTCACCCCATTTTATAGGAACGGTTTTGAGGAGTTTCACTTTACACTTCTGACTGAAATGTGTTACATAGATTTTTTTTTTAATCTAATCAAAATGCAACACTCATGCAGCATGAATTTCCAAAAAAATAATTGAAATTGTAGCCAAATTCTGACATTTTTGCCAAAGTCTGAAATTGCAGTATGAATTAATCTTGCATAAGATGATGGTATATTTGTTGCTTTAGACTTACATGTATCTATGGTAGATATGAATCTAGCCTCAACATATAGAAGATGCCTTAACATTGTGAATATGTGTACATATAAATTGATATATACACAATGCATCGCGACATCATACATGTTGGTTAATTAATACATGCATCTACCAGTAAAGGATTTGTCTCGATTTCATTGTTAGTCAGTATGACTTGTACCCTTTTGTTTGGGGGCCTAGGCAGAGGACTTGTAGCCAGCTCACCAAAAATAGAGATATCATATTAAAAGCATGTATTTTACTCACGTCACCATCTCTCTCCGCCCCTTAAGGCTCCAAGGCTTTTAAGCACTATATCAAAATGAGATCCAATTTCTGAGCTTTATCCTGCCGAATTTACCATTACCATTGGCAGTCTGGGTGTAAGTAACAGAACGCTTCAATTGAGATGTTTTTTAGGGAAGGATTGCATATCTTCATTTTAATTGAGTTGTGCAGCAGCATGCAATTCTCAGAAGTCGTAGACAGGTCCCTTTGTGTACTTGAATGCTATTATGAGATCATGTTACTCACATATATGAAAGCAATCAAACCTTTGACGTACATGTACGCTTCATCTTCTTAAAAGTTTTTTGTCATGTATGCATTTCTTTTGCAATGTTTGATAGAGCCATTTCTCAACACTCAAATTAAAATAGAATCATAAAATCCTGCTGGATATTTGAATTTATGGAAAGATGTTCTAATGTATATTGTCATATTGGATGATAAGTTTCCAAAAAGACCCAAACTGCACACTATTTTAATAATATTTTGTCAGCTCGTGCAAGTTCCATAAAACATTCTAAACACTTTTGGGCTGATACTGAAATAGGCGTCAAAGTATGTCACTCGTTCAGTGAACTGGCTTGTAATACATGTAAGCCTGTGGATGTACTGCAGTTCATAAAACTAGTTTCAGTTTCAGTTTTTATTTGCATTTCTAACAGAACAATTTAGAACACTTTCGAAAAGAAATCAGACATATAAATCAATGTACATGTACAATAATATGCTACATTTTACTTTACTTGAATTTAACAGATGGGGTACATGAATATGCAGTAAGATAATAGTATGTTTAGTTTATTTTTGAAAGAAAAAACCCTGTGGATATGGAGGAACTTACTAATATATAGCAGGGCTTCTAAAATGTGGATTCTTCAAATCTTAGAATCATGATATGAAACTTGAAAAAAGAGAAGAAAAAAAATTATCAGAAAGCAGTAATGACAATCGTTTTTATTTTAATTTTTGTTTTCTTACAACAAACAGTAACAACATAGGAGAGCAAAGAATAATTTTCCTTAAGAACTGAGTATGTGATGTAGTCCTTTTCAAATCTGTGTCAAGTTTATTTTAATTTGAAATATCTTTGGTATGTTTGCAGGAATCCAAACCACCAATCCAGGACCTATATTCAGACCTCAGAGATGGAACAAACCTGCTTGCTTTACTTGAAGTACTCAGTGGACAAAAATTAGTAAGTTGTATTCCCATTTTATGCCACTTTTTCATTCAATATATGCAATTTTTGAAGATGCTGCACCATATCCATATGGATTTTCCAGAATTGCCCATCAATAATTTTAAAGGTCTTGAATCTGTTGTGAGAGGCTAGCCCCCCTCCCCTTCACACGTGGTATTGGTATAATAGTGAAAAAATGAGTTTGTGTACAACTGTACACCGTATAACTATATGTCATATAAATTATGTGGCATTTCGTGCATCATATCATATACCTGTAAGTTGTATATTAAACTTGAGTGTGAATGGAAAAGCCCCCATATCTGTACTGATGGAATACTGACTCTTGCATAATTGGGCGGAGTTGTAGCATTTCATGTACGATGTATGAAATGTTACAGCATGACGGGTCTGTGAATGCTCGTACAACTATACAATAGTTGTGCACAAAAAAGAATAAATCTCTCTTTTTTTCTTTTTTTTTTTTGCCTTGAGTCTGTGAGAGAAGACTTTAAGTATGAATAAGTAATTTATATGTTTCCCATAAATTAAAATTATGGACTTGTCATTTATTTGATGATGTATGCATCTGTCTCAAATATTCCAAATTATAATCTTGTTGGGGGAAGGATGAAATGGTTGTTGATTTTTTTTTAGGGGGAGGGGGTCTGATCTTGTATCTGCCTGAGATTTTCTGATGAAAGGCAGAAGGGCACTTTACATGGAGAAAGTGCCCTTCTCCCTCTCAACAGACACTTTCAATTTTTTTTTTCTTCAAAATTTCTGTCATTCGTCATTGCCTGAAACTCAAACCAATTTATCTTCAGACTGGCTACATTTCGGCAATTTCATAAATCGTTATATATTCAATTAGTTTCCTTGGCTTACCACATTCCAGGCTGGATGCTGAATTGATTTTTTTTTTCTTTAGCACTACATGTGCTGTACATGTGTATAGGAATTCATCCAGAACTTTCCCTATACCCACTCTTCTCCAATTTTTGTAATTATGTTGAATTTGATGATTATTTTAGTTCCTTCCATCAAAGGGTAATTCCAGCCTGACTTAATTATATTATAATCAAAAGAAGGAAACGGAAGAGATGGATGTGTGAAACATGAGGAAATTTTGAGGATGAATAGTAAAGAATGTCATGAATTTCTAGAGTTGTAATCAATAAACACATACCAGCAACTCTGTGACATACTTTTCAAGAACCTCTCTTATTTATTCTGAGTTAGAAATTTAAGGAATTTCACTTACAAATTCTTCACCAAAGAAATCATTTTGTTTATACCTATGGTCTGAGTATATTATTGGATGCATGTTTTTTTCATACCCCCCAATCATTTTGTTTACACCTATGGGCCGAGTATATCATTAGATGCATGTGTTTTCATATCCACTTCCTCCCCCCCCCCCCCCCCCCCCCCATCCTCTATCAGCAAGAATAATTCCTTCTTCTTTTTTCATTAACAAATAATTTATACTTATTTATGTTATTTGTATTTATTTCTCTCTCAGTTTTTTGTTTTTTTCTGTTTTTGTTTTTTTTTTTTGCTGCTGTTATCTGTTTTTAGTGATGATTATTACTGAATAGCATTGTTTCAAAATGGGTCTCATGGAAGACCACCACAATTGGAGAAATGTGCCATCCTGTATGAATATCAAAAAGAAGTAAATAAATGAATAAATAAATGAATAAATAGATAGATAAAAAGATAAATAAACAAATAAAGAAATAAATATACAAGTAAATACATAGATGAATAGATGAATTAAATTAAAAAACAAACAAATGAATGAATGAATAAATAAATGAATGAACAAATAAACACAGTATTTATGCCCTTCTTGTTAATGCATGAAATGTTTTAAAAATGCTCAGGCTTTTCTTTCTGTATGCACATCAAGAAGCGATATGCCTGTTGAATTTGTGCTAAAGAAATCGCACCCATCGGCACTTGCCATTTATTTGTCATGTTTGTTGAGAGTTCACAAGTAGAAGATTTATTCATGAGACAAGCGAACAACCTTGACATTCAGCCTTCAAGACATAAATAGATTTGGCTTTTATCAACATTCTTTAGCTCACTCGGCTTACATCACTTCAGACTTGAGGGGCTTTTGTGGGTGCTGCTTGTGTTTTGCTTATTAAGACGTTTAACTTTATGGTGTTACTTTAATTCTATGTTATACATTTTCTTTAGATGAAGGTGCATGGTGTTTGTGTTCTTTTATATCTGTCTTGTTATATTGTACAGCATTTTATTGATTTGTTACCCTAGGGTTTTCATTATTCTGAATGTGACATTTCAGCTGTAAAAAGGCATAAAATGATACATGTTTATGCAGGAAATACATACGACACACATTCAATCTTGTATTGGAACTATTCTGAGCACATATGTACAGCATTTAGAACACTTGAGATCTCTGTTATCTTAAGGGAAAGCATCAGATCAGACTGGATAATGCGAGAGCATGATGCCCCCCTCACCCCTTCCCCCTTTTTTCACCATTTCCCTCTTCTTCACCCTGTCCATCTCTGTTCCCTCCTTTCCCTCATCCTCTCCTTTCCCTTTCCCCTCCTTTCTCTCTCACCTTTCCCTTCCTCTCACTTTTTCCATTTATTTTCCTCCAACCCCCCCTCCCTCTTTCTCTCTCCTCCCTCTCCTCCCTCCCTCCCCCTCTCTCTCTACCTCTCTTTTCCCCTCTCCCACTCCCTCTCCCCTTACACCCCCTTCCTTGCCCCTTCTCCCTCTCACCATCCCACCCCTTCCTCATAGCATGACGGAGCACACCTGTGTTTCAAGCTGATCAGTCAGAGATACATGTACATGTACATCGCTTCTGGCAGTGAACATCTCCAGAATATGCAGTACTTTCCACTTTTAGCACAGTAGTTCCTGTTTTAGCTGCGGGGTGCTTCTCAGTGATCATTTATTAACATAGATGCAATCCTCTAGCAATGCATAGTGCAAAATGCATTCAGGTAGCCTGCTTGATACCGCATTTTACACAGTCCTGTTGATAGTGTGTACATTATTAAGGCATCTTATCTTTATGTCGTTGTGCGTCCGGAGTGCAAAATAGAAAAGGATTGAAAATCATATTTTTCAAACAATGACTGATAATTTCACAGGTAGCATGTAGACCTTGAAAATTGATATATGATCTTCTTGTGGAATGATCTTCTTGTGGAATGATCTTTGCTAAAATTCTATTCCAACTTGTCAAAATAGACATTTTAATCTTTGCATTTCAGTATTTTGCATTCCGGACGCGTTCTTTCACACAGTGATCTTATATAAAGACAAAACGCCTAAGGGAGCTAAACATTATAATCAAGTTAACAAAGATATTGTGCTATGATAATTCAGAATCCATGTTTACAACAACATTGGAAATTTGGCTCCACTATAGCAAAATCAATGGAATGACTCGGATCAACATGTCAATACTGTGTATACATACAAATACATCATGATATTAAAATGCATACATTGTGCAGTAATTTGACTTTTAATGAGTATGAAGTTGATGTACTGACTGTCTTGTCATGTTTTTTCATTGAAGAAAATTCATTCTCAAGTTTGCCATTCATTCTTGAAAATTCCTACCATTGCAATCATTTCTTTTCATTGTGATTAGATGATTTGTGTCCAACACAATGTAGAGACATGTGCTTGAGAAAAAAAGACAAGAACTTTATTCTTATTATCTCAGCATAACTACATATTATAGCTTGTGAATAAAGTCTCTGATGGGGGTCCAAAATTTTTGCTATTCAAGTTCATATTACATTCTGCCCATTTGATGGAAAAATGGACAGGAGTTGAGGCAATTTAGCTCAACTTTAAAAAAAATATCTTTAGATAATTGAAAATAAGTCCTTGGAAAGGTGTACAAAATGCAAATTGTTCCAGAGGAAATGTTGAAGACCTCCTGTACATGATAAAGCAATGCTTATGCCAGTCAAATAGGTAATTACAATTCATACTCTGCAGGGTTTATCCCCAGTATCAATGTTAATATTTACATCTTACTGCATGAAGATGAGTTGTCCTGTTTGAACTCATGAATAATTCAAGATGAATTCTCAACACATCTCTCTAATTGAGAGTTTTCCCTTGTAGATGATGAAAGTCTATCTGTAATCTGTAAAAGAGTTCCTGTGCATAAAATTGTATTTTTCACCGTACCAGAGAAGATGATTATTGCACGTACATTGTAAGGTTTTATATCTACATTGTACTTGTATATATTTTTTTATCTTTTTAAGAAGGTGATTAGGTTTCACACTTTGTAAGGCTTTGTATCTACAATGTGATAGTACTTCTGTTCGCTTTATCTTTCTATTGGGTAATACATACATTGTAAGGTTTTATATCTAAATTGTACTTGTATATATTTTTTTATCTTTTTAAGAAGGTAATTAGGTTTTATACCTTGTAAGGCTTTGTATCGACATTGTGATAGTATCTTCTGTTCACTTTATCTTTCTGTTAGGTAATACATACATTGTAAGGTTTTATATCTAAATTGTACTTTTATTTACCTCACCCTTTCCAGATGGTAGAGGTCTCAAAAGCTTTATATCTACTTATAATTATCATGTGCTGGTAATAGACGAGCAATCCTGCTCAAACTCATGAATAAATCACCTTTAAAGTGATTACACAATGGTGTAAAAAAATTTGATGTAGGATCAAGAATAGAATTATAAGAAGAATAACATTAAAAATATGATGATTTTCAATCTAAATCAATGCATTTTGGCTGATTTTCTCATAAAAAGTCAAGAGCTGACCAAAAAATTTGAGTATGAGGTATGACGTCAAAGTGGGTACCCCGCTTCGCGCATTGCAGTTGTGTTGCGCGCTAGACTGTACAATATGTATTATACCTTGTGCACATTTTGCTAGAAGTGCGCGACAAGGTACCCAGTTTGACGTCATTTTGACGTCAAAGTGGGTACCCAGTTGAAACTGGGTCATAGCTGAGGGGTCAAAAATATCCCGAAATCTTACCACATTTGGGGGTTTCCTTGGCAACATGACTTTTTAAAAAACTTTAGGCAGATGATTTTCTGGTAATAAAATCATGCTCTTTTAAATGAACTAACATTGTTTCAGCATTGGATACCCCCTTTAATTCCCAACAGATTTATATTGAATGTTACCTGTTGATGCTGTCTGTTTATCTTATTGTCATCACTTTCTGTTTCATACTTCATCAACCAAATCACACCAGACTCGTTTCGCTTCGCACTGCTCTATCAAGCTTGGATGGCGACCTCAAATCTTATACCTTTAAAGGGCTTTTCACATATCATCGATCAGAGGTGTCGTGGTCTAGAGGATTCGTCCCCGGGCTGTGGATCACATGATTCGCAGTTCAAGCCCCGCTGTGGCACGAACGTCTTTTGGCAGAATATCATAGTAGAAATACTACTTGGCAAGGATTGCTCTTCAAATGTCCACATATTCGAAATATGACAGGAAGCTGCTCAGGTATTCCACCTGAACATCTCTTTCCCTTCAAAGGGTTTATCACGTCATCTATCATTGATCAGAGGTGTAGTGGTCTAGAGGATACGTCCCCCGGACTATGGAGCACATGATTCACAGTTCAAATCCCACTGTGGCACGAACATCTTGGCAGAATATTATATTAGAAATACTATTAGAAAAGGATTCGTCGCTTGGTTGGCAGAAGGCCGTTAACGCACATACACACTGTACCTTTTGCATAGTGCACACTTGAACTAACCCCCTTCTGCCAGCCAGGGGGATGTATAAAATTGCACACACGCACATGCTAATGCCCTTCTGCCAACCGGGCAATGGATTGCTCTTCAAATGTCCGCATATTCCAAATATGATAAGAACGTGCTTGAGTTTTCAGCCTGAACATTTCTGTTTCATCCCATACATCCATTTTTATGTGTAGTGCTTGTGGTTTTCATCAAGAGTGAGTTGATCTATCATTTTGATGATTTCAGAATCTCAAGGTATACCCAAAGTTTTCTGCATTACTCAATAAACCTTCCTCCATTCTCCCTACTGCAAATATAATATTCAGCAGTAGAGAGCGATATTTCCCACACTTGGCATAGACAACGGCACTTCCGGTTTCCATGCATACATAATGGGTTGAGTGTTAACAATTAAGTCCCATAAAAATCATAGTTTTTGAGCCTAGAAAATGCAAGCTACAAATTCTGATGCTATCTGCATAGATCAAATAAAATTATCAGGAGAGTTTATGAAACGTGAACAATATTTTCATCAAATGAGGGATTTGTTAACCCAGCTGTACATTTTCTATGGAAGCCGGAAGAAATCTTGTCAAATCATTGGAACTGGATTTGTATCTGCGCATGTGCTGACCTGCGCGGTATGTGGGAAATGTTGCCCTCTACTGTTGAATCTCATATTTGCGGTAGCGAGAATTGCTTAGACCAGTTTCTTTCACACTGAAATGGCACGACTTGAACTTGATTTTACCTTTAATCATTTTGAATGCAACAGGTCCTTGAAAGAGTAATGCAGTATGTGGGTAAAATCTCCAGACCACATTTTCAA
>CM057160.1:5508163-5550450 GCA_029962745.1 Echinometra lucunter
TTAAGGAATCCATTTTATATGAATTAGCAGGTGAGGGGTAGGAAAACATACATGTACTATAAAATTTCACATTCGCGCAGAAATGCCCTTACGCGATGCAAAAGGCGTTCTCTCATGAATCACAGAAAAAAAGAAATGTAGTATGTAATGCTTCCTTGTTTCTTTAACATCTGTCCAGAAGGAAGGTAGCAGTAACAAAACAACAGTGTTACAACATGATTTTCATTAGAGGAGCTTTAGAAGGCATCATATTTGTTAAGGACTTTTCTGCGCTCAATACATTTTGGGGCATTCTTGCACTGACGTGATGAAATACCAATCCGTAGGACTACTGTTCTATACGGTGCATAAAAATAGTGGGGGGGGGGTTAATTGCTATTTCATTTTCTTTATGAAAAGGTGGTATATTTTTTTGATGTAGGAATCATTCAAATGGCAGGTGAAGAGGATAAGAGCATACCGTTAATCATAAATGTCAGTCAACTGAGATGCTCATACCACAGGCAAATAAAGACATTCATGCATTGCTATTTGTTTTTCACCATTCCATTTTCACTCACAGTGGTATTTTTGGAAGTATGAATCCATTTTTTTTTTTTTTTTTTTTGTAATAGAAATCCATGAAATGTGTGAAATGGCAAGTGAGAGGAAGGCAAATAATGAAATATTTGTATCTTTTAGAAGTAAGAAGTTGTTCTTACAGTAGCAAAGTATCTAATGTGAGTGAGGAAAGAAAAAAAAAACTGTATCGGACTACATGCATATTCAAGCTGCAGGAAAGTATTGATGTGCTAAAATCTATTCTTGACTCTCTCTTTCAGAAATGCTAATGTTTTCAAAGTAGGATTTTGTTTTTTATTCAGTGGGAAATGCATCTCCTGTGAAATGCCAGGTGTAAGGAAAAACCTTAAACCAATCAATCACTGCTCACATTGCATATTCAAACATGTAAATACACTGAAAACCTTTCACAGCAGTGTATTCAAAACACCCATTCACAGTACAATATTTTTTTACTTTGAGCATAAATCTTCGTGTGCCCAGAAGAAGGATGCAAACACAAATTTGAGGTTGGAATTTTAATTTTCAGGTTTTCTCATAGAACTATTGAGGAATTTGTGTCCTTTCTTCTGATGATGATGCTGATGATGATGAAGGCTTCTTGCAAAGCGCAGATATCCACCTCAGCTGGGTGCTCATGACACTTACCTCAATTCTATGTCATTATGACGTAATAAGCCAATAACAAAATACACAAGCACTTGTTTTTCAGACTTCTTCGTGGCAGAATGACATCTCCCGGCTCAATGTGCTTTCGTGGGTAGACCAATTCGATTTGCGTCCTACTTGGAACTCACATGTATTTACATGTTATTATTCCCAGCAGAAAGACGTGAATGATAAAATGTTAACTATTTGAAAACTCTTCTAGTAATTGAAATTGAATAATAGGATATCATTGAAGAATAAATCTTGCTTAGTGTGAAGTTTTGACAATGAAGACAAAGAAACATTTGTGAAAGATTGCAGTAACTTCAACTTTCTTTGCAGTTTTCTTGAAAACATACTTTTTGCGAACTCGCACGTTCGCATTGTCTTGCCGGGTACACGGCAAAATATTCAAATTGAATGCTAAACATGCTGTGATATTTTTAAAATTGTCATTTTTCCACTGGCAAACTTGTAGCCCTTGCTTCTAATTTGATTAGGTCACTTGTCCATACATGGGGGATTTAGGAATAAATCAAGTTTTTTACATCATATAAATTCACTTATTTTTCCATGTGTGTGAATCCAAATTCAATGTTTGATAGTAAGAAGCAGCTGCCTATCTCTAGCCACCTGCCTGTAATTTTTCCGCTCAAGACGAATTTCTTTTCTTTCAGTCAGGGTCATTATGTTTGTTTTGGGGTTGTTGATGTTTTTTTTTGTGGGGGGGGGGTGTTATGTTGGTTTTCTATTACTTCAGATACATTCAAAATATGAAATAATATCTTCAAGAAAGCATCTGCAATTTTGACATTAGCAAATCTTCCAGTATTGCTTGTAGTGCTAGATGCTTCTGAAAACTGTTTAATTTTTCATTACGCTATCATGTGTGATTATATTGAACATAGAGCTGTTTGTCTACCAAATTTAGCAAAGTTATTCCAATGAATGTGCATTTCTGACTATATATTTCAATGAATTCCAAGAACTTTCTGAGAGGTTTGTGAGCATAGCTTAATTGACATGCAAGTAAGAGATAAATACATGTAGAAAGGGAGAGAAAGTATGACGGACAGGTAGACAGATGGGGGCGGGGGGGGGAGGATTAGGCTCTATTGGGGACATATGGTGAAAAACATGGACAGGAATTTCTATTATTTCAGAGAGAAAGAAAGAGAATGAAGTTGGATGGAGAGGGAAAGAGACAGGAATGTTACAAGTTAGAGAAGGATGACGTGATGTAGTATTTAGTGTTAATATAAGAGATGAAAAAGAGAGTGGGCAGGGGAGAGAGGAAGAGAGAGAGATAAATAAAGAGATCAAGGGATGGAAAGAGAGAGAATGAGAAAGAGAGAGAGAGAAATTCAGAAAAAAAATGGCAGGGAAATATCTACTGAGACATTTTTTGCAGAAATTTAAATCTTCCATGGAATGCTACTCCGTTATGAGTTGATCTTGAAATTCAACATTGCAGAGTTTATCCAATGGATTCATAGTGGATGTGGATTACACATTATTTGCAGTGTAGAGATTTATTCATGGATTTGTCATTCATGCTCAAAGACAGGTGCAATTACAATGCCTCAGGATTAACATATTGACCTCTGCAGTCGGGAGGAAAAAAATAAGGTAGCATATTAAAATGAACTACAATTTTCATGTTTCAGTAAAGACATGTTTTGGTAATGTAGCTTTTAGGCTAGTATACTTTTGAAAGCTGGGTGAATCAAGTTAGAGGGAGGGAAAGAGAGAGAGAGGGATGAGGAAGAAGACAGAGAGATAGAGACACTCAGATAAGAGGAAGGTAAGGAAACCGATAAAAGGAAGATAGGATGGAAAGTATAGAAATAGAGATAAAGGACAGATGATAAGTGAGAAAAGGAGAGAAAGAGAGAGAGGAAAAAAAAGGAAGTCAGAGAGTGGAGAGACAGAGAAGAGAAGGAAAGGAAAAGGAGATATTATAGAGATAGAAGTGTAATTTGTATTGTGTGTTCAGAGCCAGATGGACATATCGTCTGTTTGGAACCAGAAGGGCTTTAAGTCTTTATAAAAGGACGATATATCCATTGTAAAAGGTTGTTAATAAATGTCCTTCTTGCTCTCAGCACACACAATATCTTGAGTAGATGTGAAGTTAGCACCCAGAAATGCTGTCCAAATGTTTGTCATATCCCTGATAAAGGAAAGTTGAACATTTTTAATAGAATATTAAAATTAAAGGGAAAAAATGCTACACATACTGTACCCATTTTGGTTGCATCAGAATTTGTTTTGTAATGCTGAAAGTATTAAAAGAAATAATTACTAAAATCCTTAAATTGGCAATGTGATGGAAAGTTCAAAATTAGGGCTTTTCCATGAAAATTGGCAACTTTTTAACTTTTCTTCTTTGAACGATCTAGTAGGTTCTTAATATGCAAAGGTGATGACCATCCTCTACATGGGGCTTCCATTCAACATCCTATCCGAGGGATGGGATGCTTTTCACTGTAACATATTCTGTGCCTATGAACAGAGAAGGGGCGCCTTAACACACCATGCAGACTTGGGTCTTTGTTTTGACAAAGACCTGATGTCCTTATTACCAATCTAAGGTAATTCATGTACATACATTTCTTGCCTTTGCAGAATGTACATGCATTGTACACATGCAGGTAGATTTACATGCCCATTCATGGTCATTTATTCATTTATTTTTTTCTTTTCATTCTTGTTCTTAGAAACGAGAGCGAGGTTTTATGCGAGTGCACCAACTGAACAACGTCAATAGAGCTTTGCAAGTACTACATCAGAATAAGGTAAGAAGCAGATTTATTTTCTGAGAAGAATGACCATCTTTTATTGAATCTTTTGTGCATTGTCCTCATTTGCAGATCTGGTAACACTCGAACATTAAAGAGAGTTTAGTCAAGATACTGAACTGGAGACAAATTCTAATCAAAGATTTACAATATAGCCATCTTCATAGAAAGTGAAGTTTTGTTGTATATCTATATGTAGCTGATTTTTAGTATTTTGTTTTCCACACATTGTTTGAGTTACCTTTGAATAATTAACCTGGCTATCACAATATCTTCCACTTTCCTCTTTGTTACTAGTTGCTACAGCAAAGGCATTGTATCATCTTGCAAACCTCAGACATTTGTCACAGTCACTAGTAGATTGCAATTTCATTTGAAGGGATAAACCCTTGTAAATCATCAAAGATTAAGCTTTTGAGACTGTCTTGATTAATTCTTTCAAAAAGATTCCATTGTTTAGCTCCAAATTTGCATTTCCTGAGCCAGGAAGATCTCGAATTTGTAAGACAAGGCCAGGTAGGGATGTAAGATGGAGATTAAGTTGCTTTCTAGAGTTATCCTGTGGCCTAATTCTTGGTTTTCTGGAGTATATCCTGCATCTTTGTTCTTGAGAAACGAGCCCAAGCTTGGCCGAGAGGGTTATCTACTAAATAATGCAGAGGCTTGGTTTTTTTACAGAGGGTAATGCTTGTCTCCCTGGATTTTTCCTGTGTAGAAGAACGTCAATATCACATCTGGGCTATTAAAACATGCTGCTTTTCATACAGTTTTCGAGAAGCCCCGCTCACTCCGCTCCAAAATCGCATCTAATCTTCCGTGTAGCTTTGAAAAAACGTGAACTCGATTCCCACTCTCTCCGGGGAATATGGATATATACCTCGTCTGCTTCTTTCATCTCTACTGTTCCCTTTCATAATGCTGTCTGACAGGCTTTCTGCTCTACAGGAAACTGTAAAAGGTGTTTTTCAGTGGCTTGGAGTGAACGCATTTATCCTGGAGTCGCTTGTTCCATTCCAACAAGAAAAAGAAAGAGAGAAAGATACAAATACTGAGAGAGGGAGAGAGAAGATAGAGAGAGAGATTAAAAGAATGTTGAATCAATAACTCCTTGGTTGAATAGAAATTTGATACAGTACATGTAGAGAGGGGGAGGAGCAAGTACAGAAGCAAACAGGAAGGCATGTCTTTCGGAATTGTTCCTAATATTTGAAGAAAAGACAATTGATACAGAGAAAATTTTTAATTTTTATTTTTATAAAATACTTAGAGCATTTTAATATTTTCCCATTCTGTATTGTATGGTAGAGCTGTCCAATGAACTGAACAGAACACTGAGCAGTGTACATGTACTACAGACCCCTTAACTTCCCAATCTGTTCTGTGGCACTTCTTACTCCTAATTGTGCTTGTACTGATACATGGTGTAGAAAGGATATGGAGGAAATTTCTGTTTATATAAGTTTGGTCATAAAATGATATCTTCAGGCTGGCATCTCGGTTGTGATAAGCCAATGATACGCTGGTCACCCAAGATGGTAGGAGGGATATTTATTCTAGCGCAGATTTTTATGTCCTACATCAACATGCGGACAGTTTACCCACGAGCGGTTTCATATGGAGACGTTCACTTGCTCACTCTCCAACGTGGATGCAGTGGATGCAGTGGAGCTTGATGTGGAAATAGTGATGGTTTGCCAAAGGACGCTTGCTAGAGGAGGTCCCATGCCAAGAAAATAAATGGTTCTATTCGTGCATAGTATCGACATATCATGAATGATTATTAAGATCAGCTCTTACCATATTGTCATTAAAAAATATTGGGGGGGGGGGGACAGGAATGGCAAGTGAGACAAATTCTTACCATATTCTCATTTTTAAAAATGGGGGGGGGGGCAGTAATGGCAAGTAAGACAAGTTTTTAGTGATGTAATTTCTCTCTTTATTAATCTGCTTGAATAATTTCTTTCATTTGATAGGTCCATCTTACTTTACTACCTATATTCATATATCCATTTTTCATTACAATAAGAAATACAAGCCTTTCTTTATTTAGCTGAACATTATTGAAAAAAAAATTGAGTTAATTGAATTGCCGTGATACTGAAAGTTTTTGAAATATTCCCCACTTTGCTGTATGATATCTCCCAATTAAAAAGAATGAAAACGTCATTTGTAAATGTGTCGCCAAAATGTCGAACATTATTATGATATCAACAAGTTACATCCTGGAGCAACTTACAATTACTTGTAGTTTGCAGCATCAGACCCTTGTCAATCAAATATTTTAAACAGAGTGTCTGAGGTGTAATACTTAAGTAAATTGTATGACCATGAGCCCTGTATTATAGCTGCTTCTGGCAGCCAGAAACTTGCAATGTCAGGCCAGGCTCAAGGCTTTATGAAGTGTGTTGAAATGTCCACATAGAGCCTGTGCATGCAGACTAACTTCAGCTTTGCCCTCTACTGATTTTGTGTGTACATGTAACCAATCAGATAGACTTTCTTAATTTGGATTCATCCCATGTACACAGAAGCTGTATGATGAAGACGAATCTGTCGCCACATGTGGCAAGCAATCAACCCTGTTTTCATTATCCATAGACTTGTTTTCCACAAACCATAGGCTGTGTTTCCACTATCCTCAAACCCTGTTTCCATCAATGTCAAGTTGAACGAATTATAAAATTATTAGGGAGCATTTATGTTTTCTTCTCTTTCTTCTTCTTCTTCTTCTTCTTCTTCTTCTTCTTCTTCTTCTTCTTCTTCTTCTTCTTCTTCTTCTTCTTCTTCTTCTTCTTCTTCTTCTTCTTCTTCTTCTTCATCTTCTTTTCCTTCTTCTTCTTCTTCTTCTTCTTCTTCTTCTTCTTCTCCTCCTCCTTCTTCTCCTTCTTCTTCTTCTTCTTCCTCTTCTTCTGTTTTTCTTTCTCATTCTTTAATCAAGGCTGAAACTGGGTAGAGAAGAAAAGGTTTTTTTTTATGAGGATTACTGCCCCCATTAGTTTTCCACAAAATTCATTAGTTTATCAGCTTCTGCTGTGCAATTGCAATGCAAAGCTGATCATATTTGACATGCTCTTGAAAATGCATATTTCTGGTGTGCAGCACTTGAACATTTAGGAGGCATTCTTAGCTGGAGTAGATTCTTCATATAATTGCATGCTTTCCTAGGGCCTCAGTGTGATTTTTCAGAACAGATATCAGACTGATAAAATGCATTATATGTACCAGTGGTTTTAAATATTGAAAAAATGGACTCTGACATTTTATGAGACTTACAAGGTAATTAAATGTACTACATCTGGCCGATATTTTGTTACCACTAACTGATTTTTAGTACTCTTTGTGGAACTTCAAAAGTAAACATATTATAAATCATTATGAATGCTTGTCATGTAATATAAATAGGTTATAAGGTTAGGCCAGCCAAATGTGAGTAAAAAAGGCAAAAACTTGGCAAAAACCACATCACTATCTGAAAACCACCACATGGAAGTGTACACATGGGACAGTGGTGTGGGTAGACATTGACACGTCCTGCTCATAATTTGTCATTTCATGGAATGGAATACCTTGTTAATTTTTCAAAAGTTTTAGCCGATATTCCTTTCAAAATCATTTGGCAGATGGTTTTTTGTGTGTGCAAGTATGGTAATTACTTTCCTCGGATTCTTTCCAAATTCAGTTTGATTGTTGCCGGAACTTAAGTTAGAATCTGAAGTTATCTGTTAGCATCCTTTAGATAGTGGCAACACAGCCGTCAGTTCTGGCTGTCGCCATCACCATCATGATTAATGTCACGCTTTGATGCAATGTTTAGTAAACATAGACCAATTCTCTACCCTTCTATAATCCATCACGCTCACTGAGATTGGGCCTCATCGTGGCTTCAACTCTCTCTCACTCTCTCTCTCTCTCTCTCTCTTCCCCTTTCACTGTCACTCATTTCTCTTTCTCTTTCTCCCTTTCTCTTTCTCCCTTTATCTCCCTCCTTTTTTCCTCTCTCTCCCAGACCCCTTTATTTATCTTCCTTCATCTAGCCTCTCTTCATGCACTCTCCCCCTCTTTATCTTTCTCTGTGCCTTTCTCCTTTTCTTTCCAACTACATTTTCCCCTTTCCTTCTCCTTTTTTTTCTCTCTTCCTTTTCTTTGTTTTGTTTACTTTTCTTTTTCTTTTTATATTCTCCCTTTTTTCCTCTGTTTTTAATTTTCCTCCATTTTCAATTTTCCTCTGTTTGTAGCTGTCCTCTCCCTTTCACTCTTTCTTTCCATCTCTCTTTCTCTTTCTTTCTCTGCTTTTACTTTTCCTTTCTACATTTCTACCTCTATACATTGTACCTCTTTTTTCCCTCCCATTATTTGTAAAAAATTTTATTCTGAGTTATAGATCCATTCTCCCTCCTTTTTTTTTTTTTTTTAACCTTTTCTGTCAATGCTCTCTAGTTCCCCATCCAGTCTATCACATTCTGAATCATCCACCATAGTTCACTTCCATATTTGCTTTGATCTCTAGATCTTGTATCTATCTCAGTTATGCAGTTGACTCCAGACTGTTTTGGGAGAGGGCATCCCTGTATACCACTTAGCTCCAAGTATCTTTATCCCCATGAGATTACTCCCTTCACTTAGTAACATAATTATTGCTTAAAGACATTCGTTAACATTGTTATAATTTTTTTTTTTAAGCTTGTTCTATTATTTGAAAATGGGATAAACATCAGGGTTATAGTGTAAAAATACCAGTCTGAAAGTTTTAAAGAATAATATCCACAGGAAGTATTTTTGAATATTAAAAATGTGAACCAATGTTTGATAAATACATAAGGGTTGGTTGCGTGGACGAGACGTAAGGAGTGCGCATGCGTGCATGGCTCACCGTCGTCGGACCGTACTGTCTGTATTGGCGTATCACGCGGAAGGAGGCAAAAAAAAGTATTTTTTAATTTGAGCAAAACAGTCCTCTTATTTTGTCTCTGAGACCAAAATTAATAAAATCGCGGTTTGCATCTTACTAACAATTTTTCATTCCAAATTGTGGTTGGTTTTGGGGGTTTTGAGTACAAATACAAGTACTCATGTACACATGTTTCATCTTAGTTTGAGAATTTTTTAAATCGGCTGCTCACAAAGTTAGCCAATGCCTTTAGGCCAGGGCTTGACATTATTTTGACTTATTTTGTTAGGTCAGGAGTGAACATTTTTGTCTGTTTGTTTGTCTGTTTATGTTTTATTCTGTTTTGTTTTTGTTTTTTTGTTTTTTGTTTTTCTTTTGTTTTGTGTCCATGTGTATCACAGTCCAGTCAGTGTCAAGTTATTATCCATCCATGATTTTTTTTAGTCAGTCTGATTGTAAAGTTGATTGTTACTCCAAAATATTTGTGTAGATACACTTTTGGACTGAAAAAATATCTGTTGTCTTATTAAAGTCATCACTTTATCATTTGCTATTAATAGAAGATTGTATTTTAAATTACAATTCTTGCTTTTATCTTTCCCAGGTCCGTTTGGTGAATATTAGCAGTAATGATATCGTCGATGGCAACTCAAAGCTAACACTTGGTCTGGTGTGGAGTATCATAGCACACTGGGAGGTCAGTAGTACTAATAGAATACCCTTTTTGATGAGTTCCTAATCAGCATGTGAATGGTATTCTTCTTACAATGTCCAAACATTTATTTGTACCTGATTTTACAAATGCTCTGTCTGTTTAATTCTCTGTATTACATGAATATCATCACTTTTTTCTTGTCACCATTACTCCTTTAAGTGCAACTTTACATGCATCTGTTTATTCCTGAAGAAAGAAGCAAATGTACCATGAATATTATTTTCATCATGTTAACCCATTCGTGACAGAAATTATTTAAAGCCTAATTTGATCAGCTTTTATTCTTCAAATTGGCAACACCAACATTCTTATTTTATTGCTACATTTGTCTTATAAAACATCATGTATCTGAAATGAATATAAAGTGACAGAAATTTTGATGAGAAGTCAAAAAGTTGCCAATTTGCAAGGGAAAACGGTGATTTTAAACCTTCTATCACATTGCCAATTTAAGGATTTTAATGCTTATTTTCCTTTAAAAAATTTTCAGCATCAAACAACGAATATTGACGCAACCAAAATGGGCACAGTGTAGAATTTTTTGTTCTTTCTGCTCATGTATTTGGTATGATTTTTAGGGCTTTGCATCAAAAGATATTAGGCCAAACCACAAAATGTGGACCTCTGTCACGAATGGGTTAATATTGTCAAGATTATTATATCATTGTCATGAATGTATCATTTATTGGTATTCATCGTTGTTGTCTGTTTACCTTTATAGGCCAAAGCTGTCTTAAAGGATACTGACAATAGTATGGAACAGCAGTATGAGAGGACTGTATTAACATGGTGTAAAGAAACAACACAAGGGTAAGTATAAAACAAACAGACAAACAAACAAACAAATAAACAATAGTAAGGAACAGCAGTATAAGAGGACTGTATTAACATGGTGTAAAGAAACAACACAAGGGTAAGTAAACAAACAGACAAACAAACAAACAAATAAACAATAGTAAGGAACAGCAGTATAAGAGGACTGTATTAACGTGGTGTAAAGAAACAATACAAAGGTAAGTAAACAAACAAACAAATAAACAATAGTAAGGAACAGCAGTATAAGATTCAAGATTCAAGATTCTTTATTGGTCAATGTATATCATTACACAGAAATTTTGTTTCCATTGACTCTTTAACATAATACAATAACAATAAAGAAAACAAGAAATAATGAAAGGACATAAATGAATACAAAGGAATGCAATTCATGAAAGTATAACATCTACATCATAACATTAAAACCAGGTGTGTGTATCTAATTTGCTGGATAGTAGTATTATAACTGATTACTAAGAGGACTTTATTAACGTGGTGTAAAGAAACAACACAAGGATAAGTAAACAAACAAACAAATAAACAATAGTAAGGAACAGCAGTGTAAGGGGACTGTATTAACCCATTCGTGACAGAGGTCCACATTTTGTGGTTTGGCCTAATATCTTTTGATGCAAAGCCCTAAAAATCATACCAAATACATGAGCAGAAAGAGCAAAAAATTCTACACAAATTGTGCCCATTTTGGTTGCGTCAATATTCGCTGTTTGGTGCTGAAATTTTTTTAAAGGAAAATAAGCATTAAAATCCTTAAATTGGCAATGTGATAGAAAGTTTAAAATCACCGTTTTCCCCTGCAAATCGGCAACTTTTTGACTTCTCATCATAATTTCTGTCAATTTATATTAATTTCAGATACATGACGTTTTATAAGAAAAATGTAGCAATAAAATAAAAATGTTGGTGTTGCCAATTTGAAGAATAAAATTTGATCAAATTAGGCTTTAAATAATTCCTGTCATGAATGGGTTAACATGGTGTAAAGAAACAACACAAGGGTAAGTAGACAAACAAACAAGCAATAGTATGGAAAGCAGTATGAACATGGTGTCAAGAAGCAACACAAGGGAAAATGAATATGTAAATAGAATAAACAAGCATCCATTATTGTATTTAAAAAAAAGAAGAAAATTTTTTTTTGGCCAGCCAGTTTAATACAATTAGGTTTTGATATAACCTGATTTTTCCGTAGACAGTTTGTAAATGCTGATGAAATTCATTATTTGAGACATTGTTGTACATTTATTTTGTAATTTCAAATGCAGGAACTGGTCATCTTCCTATGTTATGTATTTTGTATGCCTGTAATTTTCTCTTTCTTTGGTTGCATTCTTTTTCAGATATGAAAGTGTAGATGTCAAAAACTTTACCAGTAGTTGGAGAGATGGTTTAGCTTTCAATGCCATCTTACATAGATATAGGTAAGTACCAAAGTACTTGTATATAGGCATGTAGTACAAACATACAACTTACCCTCTTCTGTGCCACGGTGATTGGGAACATCACTGAATTTGTTAATGTGTAAAATATATTTAGAGTTTTAATTTTTCCTATCTTTGTGAAAATGTGACGTTTTTTATGGAATGCTTTGACCTTTGGGTTAGTTTTGAACAAGTTGAAATGTTATTTAGTGTATACCAAACATGTAAACATGAATAATCCAGCTTCAGCTGTTTTCCATATGAAATTGTATACAGTATGTACAAAAAATATGTATGCTTGCATTGATAAAAAACCATTATTGAATTGAATTGAAGTACTATCTGCAGGGAGTCACGAAGATCTCAAATGCTAGTCACCACCCATGTAGTTCCAGGCAGAGATTGTTTACAAGTAAAAAGATCCTTCTCTCGAGTGTGCCATATCTCCAGGATTCTTCCCATGACATTCCCATATAGCAGGCCTGTGATAAGATAACTGATACTTCATGTTTAATTTCTGCTCCTCTTTTTATCTTGTTTTGTTTATTCAGACCTGACCTTTTTGTATATCACGACCTTTTGAAGGAAGAGCCTGAAGCGAGACTAGAGCATGCCTTCACAGTAGCACATAGCCATTTCAACGTAGATAGACTCTTAGATCCAGAAGGTTTGTACAAGCTTATTGTCTCAGAAAGCAAATTTTAAAGGGGGGTCTCAAAAAGAAGACTAGAGTAGCCTTCACAGTAGCACATACCAAGTTTAACTTAGATAGACTCTTGGACCCAAAAGGTTTGTCAGAATGTGTTTTCTTGTAAACAGAATCATCAAAGAAAATATTCTGTGGGGTATGAATGTCTCTATTCTGGGTACGTTTTGTCTTGTCATTAGGTGTATTGTTTACTTTCTTGAGAGGCATGTCAAAGGTAATTTGAGTTCTGGTTATGATAAAAAGTAAATTCTCACCCCAAAAAAAGAAGTTTCACTCAATAGCCAAAAATTATGAGCGCATGATATTTACCCAATATACACTGTATATATGGGCTAAGTAATGAAGAAAGAAAGATAAAGAAAATGAACTGAAAATCCTTAGCAATAGACTGCAGTCTTTCGGACCAGAAAAAGTAACAGAAAAAGTTACAAAAATAATTATCACAAATTCTTCCAAAATCATGGAACCTAGTTTCATTTCAACGATTTTGCTTACATTTATATTTGTCATGAAGTCATAATTTTTCATTTCTCTTTGATCATAATTGGCTTGTTGTGTTTTGTATTTTTCTCCAGACGTCAATGTGGTCTTACCAGACAAGAAGTCTGTGTTGATGTATGTAACCTCCCTGTATAAAGTACTATCTAATCAGACCACCTTGATACAAGAAACTGACCGTGTAGTCGGGTCACAGACCTCACTCAACCTCAGTCGCAGTTCAGTGCAAGAGAGTTTTACCACAGCATCGCCAGACCTAGTGAGTTCATTGGTTGATCATTTGATGGATTTGGTTGCATGAATGAGTGGTTGATTGATTTACACATTGCTTGAATAAATGAATGAATGAATGAATGAATGGTTGATTGATTGACAGATTGGTTGAATGGATGAATGAATGTATGAGTGGTCAATTGATTGAATGAATGGTTGAATGGTTGTTAGAGTGATTGATTGCTTGATTTTTGGATTGATTTTTGGATTGATTGATGAAGTGAGTGAGTTAGTGAATGAGTGAGTGATTTAATTGATGCAATACTCATTAGATTTATTTATTGATTGATTTTTCAAATTGATTTTTTTATTAATTGATTGAGTGAGTGAGTGAACGAGTGAATGAGTGATTGATTTAATTGATTCAAGAATCATTAGATCAGTTGATTTGTGAATTTGATTGACTAACTCATTCACCAGTTGATTGATTGGCCGATTTATTGAATGATTGAACACTCAAGCTGAGTGACTATCAAGTAATCAGTTGGTGGATTCAACTAACAATGAAGTCATCCATTATTGGTTAGGTAGACACTCACACTTAACCACATTGGCTTTTGTCTGTTGATGCAATTCAAAGAATGAAGGGTGGATATCCTAAGGGAATGCAATAACATTTTCCATTACCCTAATTAATCCTTGACTTGTCACCTTACCAACTGCAGTCACTATCCGACATGAGTGAGATAGACATCGAGAGTTACCAGGGGAACATGGAGACGGTGTTGGCATGGTTACTCAATGCCGAGAGCCACCTGGAGCATGAAGAGGAGGTCTCCAGTAACGTGGATGAGGTCAAGGAGCAGTTCCATGTACATGAGGTAAGGTTGAAGAGGAATGAGAGATGTGCAGTTTAACCTGTTGACTACTAAATTCTTTAAATCCCATAGGCTTAATAAAAGAGGGGCAACCAGGGCCCCCGTTTCATAAAACTTGTTATCAGTAACAACTGCCACATTTCTATGACAAATTTCCTCTCAGCCAATCAGATGGAAAGATTTCAGCAGCTTATAACAATTATTGCAACTTGTTATTGATAATAAGTTTGATGAAATGGGGCCCCGAAGCCAATGGGTTAATTGATATATCTACTATCTACATGTATCACATAGTAAATTAGCTTTTGCTTGTATAGCCAAACCTGTCTTAGCAAGCACCTGTATAGAAAGAATAGAATATTGTTTGTCTTTTGTTTAGAAATTCATGGTGGAACTGATGACCCATCAGAACAATGTCGGCAGTGCCCTGCAGGAAGGAAATCACCTCATCGTCGAAGCAAAGGTCAACGAGGAGGAGGAGAGTGAGATACGGGAGCAGATGACGCTCCTCAACAGCCGCTGGGAAGCACTCAGGTTATCAGCTATGGAAAGACAGTCACTGTGAGTAGTAACATGATTGCAGATGTATGGGACTGTGCATGTACTAACACATGTATGATGGTGTGGGACTCTGTGTGGGATGATTAAAAGAGAACGCATAGTGACTGTATGGGGGGTATGGGTCTATTACCACAGTTGGTATTTTGTAGGAATGAAACATAGATTTATCAAACCATTTGAGCATGAGAGCATCTGCAACTTCCATAAATGTTTTCCCAGGAATCAAATATGAGTTTTATGACCATGATTGTGTTGGGGCTGCTATGACTTGGTGATTTGGAGGAAAGTTTTTATATTTCTCGGTGATTTGGAAGAAAGGAAAAATGACAATGATTTTCTCTCTAATATCCTCTCATTCTTCTCTTTTGAATGCCTTAGATTACATGAAGTACTAATGCAGCTGCAACAGAAACAGCTGAAAGATCTGCGAGACTGGCTGACAAAAACGGAACAATTCATTGATGACAGGAGCTTCATAGGAGACTGCTTGGAAGCTGTCAATAAACAGATTGATGACTTAAGGGTGAGTTCTTATCAAGGCTCAATGTTCTTCATCTTATTGATTCCTCACCCTTTTTCATGGGACAGCATATGGCTTCTTTTATTTTCGTAAATTCATGTAATTGCTTTTCATGTTTCAGCCACAAAAATCATGTAGAACAGAAGTAAAATCCAAACATAAACCCTTGTATGAATCAAACTGAATTATACCAGTCTCCTTGATTGGCAGCCTTGCAACATATTGGTAACCTGGGCCCCGTCTTACAAAGAGTTGCGATTGATTCAAATCAATCGCAACTTTGAGATTGATCTCAACCCCTATATCTTAAAGTGATTATACAATGGTAAACAAATTTTTTATATATGATCGAGAATAGAATTCTAAGAAGAATAACATTAAAAATTTTATGATTTTCAACCGAAATCAATACATTTTGGCTAATTTTCTCATAAAAAGTCAAGAGTTGACCAAAAAAATTGAGTATGAGGTATGACGTCAAAGTGGGTACCCAGCTTCGCGCATTGCAGTTGTGCTGCGCGTTTGACTGTACAATATGTATTATACCTTGCGCGCATTTTGCTAGAATTGCGCGACATGGTACCCACTTTGACGTCATTTTGACGTAAAAGTGGGTACCGAGTTGAAACTGGGTCACAGCTGAGGGGTCAAAAATACCCTGAAATCTTACCACATTTAGGGGTTTCCTTGGCAACACAAATTTTAAAAGACTTTAGGCAGATGATTTTCTGCTAATAAAATCATGCTCTTTTAAATGAACTAACATTGTTTCAGCATTGGGTACCCCCTTTAAGTACACAGTTGAGATCAATCTCAGAGTTGTGATCAATTTGAATCAATCGCAACTCTTTGTAAGACGGGACCCAGATGATTCTTTGTATTAAGTTTTTAGTGAAAGAAAAATCATTATATTACATTTATGTATTTGTGTTGTCATTTGATGATTATGATCATCTTCCGTTTGTGTGAAGCCCTACTCTCATTAGGATATAGCATCTCAGAATATTCTTCCGAAGGACTTTTGATATAATCTTGTCCCCTTGAACCAGATAAAAAAAACTGATCATAAGTATCTTTAAAAATGGTCATCATTATTATCATCATCTTCTTCTGCATAGCTGTTACTACTTACCAGCAGTGTAGCAAAGCACAAGTAAAATTATCTAATGATGGAATGGATTTGTATTACAGGATCTTCAAGAAGACCTTGAGAAGCAACAGAGGCAGGTCAATTCTCTTTCTCACATGGTGGTTGTGGTTGATGAGAGCAGCCCAGAGAATGGTAAGAGAGAGCTCACTTGGTCTCGTAATCAAGTGGCCTGGGTTCAAACCAAATCGATGCGCTAGTGCCCTTTAGTAAGGCATTAATCTTCATTACCAGATCTCTCAGAGAGGACTGGAAGCCGTCAGTCCTCCGGTTGCTTTCTTTCAAGTGTGCATGTTTTCTGACAGTCAAGAAAACAGACCAATAACCAGTAACTGAACCAACCACTGTTGAAAAACCCAAATAGAAATGCCATACATATATACATGTACCTCATGTATAGATGCATTAATGTAGGTGCCTTGATATTTATTATAGTGAAAATTGCCCCTTATTTTGCTTTGTCAAAGATATACTTAAAAGGGTAGGGGGTTGCAACTGGGTTGTAGCTTAGGGTGAGGATGAGGATTCATGATTAGTTGTTTTTTCCAGAGTACAATATAATAATATTTTGATTATTGTTAGAATTTTGAAAGCATCCCCTGGTTTAGATATGTGCATAATATACTTTGTACGTTGTAGATGTAGCTGTTGTTGTTATTGTTGTTGTTTCTGTTGTTGTTGATGTTGTTGCTATTGTTGTCAAAAAGATTTTTGTTGTATTTGGTTATTGTTGGATATTGACAGTAGTACAGCAAGTGTTGTAGACCTGCTTAAGAGTGCAGTAATTTTTTTAAAAAATATTCTTGTAATGTATTATTCTATACAAAGATCAATTTTTGATCCTGTTTCATTCATTACCATGCATAAAGTGTTTCCAATCATTGAAAATTGCCAATCCTTCTGATTGTAGCCACCGCAGTATTAGAGGAGCAACTGACCAGTCTCGGTGAGCGTTGGGCCAGCGTGTGCCAGTGGACCGAGCAGCAGTGGGCAGTACTGCAGGACGTCCAGCTCCAGTGGCAGCGCTACTCAGATGCCCAGCGTCAGTTTGAGGCCTGGTTGAGCAAGGCGGAATCCTCCCTGGCCATTATGAGATTGACCCAGCCTCATTCAGACACAGATGCCATGGAGATGCTGAAGAAAATCAAGGTGTGTTTCTGTAGTCCCATGTATGGGAAATTATGTCGAGAATTGAAAGTATTGATTATTGGAGACAAGTCATTGTGAGACTTTTCTAATATTCTTCAAACACAAATGCCGTTGAAAGTGTTGACTTGGAGATTTTTTAGCCATTATTAAATTGACCAAGTTGTTTGAATGCATGTGCCATTGAAAGGGTCAAAAAATCCAGAAGATAGCTTTGTAGTCTCTTTTACTGAAAAACTTTGTCAAGATTGGAAAGTTATAAATGTTTCAGGTTTTTAAAAATTAATTTTTGAGATTCAACCACTCATATAGACACATTGCAATACTTTAGAAAGAGGGATTTAGGCTGCCATAGACAATGTTGCGATGAGGCATATAGAGACTATTAAAGAGTTGTGTTTGGGTGCTTTGATTGGCTTTGGTTTAAACATAGACTCTGGAACAGGAGCTTGAGCTACAGCACAGTGAGTTTGGCCGTCTGAACACATTGGCTCAGAACGTTGTACAACACCTTGAAGAAGACCATCCAGGAGTATCCAACATTCAGACGGCCTTAGAAGAGTTCTCACAACGATGGGACAGCATCGTCCAACAGATGGAAAACCAGTCCAAAGTGGTAAGTATGATCAAACTGCAATAAGTTATGCAGAAGGTTCAGAAGACCCAAAATATTTTTGTCAGATTTCCTTCAAGTTAGTTGGGGCTCCACATTAATGTTCTGCAGGGGTTTCATGTTAAGGTTATGATAGAAAAAAGAAAAGAAGGGGTCCTGCTTTTACTCTATATGAAGTGTTCAGATGTGGTGATCTGTCTGAAGTCTTGAGAGCCATTTGCCCGTGAAATGCTATAACCATCAAACCATTTGTAAGTTGATTAATGATATATTGTTATTGTCCAAAATATATTTGGAAATCTGTTTCAAGCTGGATGTTAAAAGTATTGAGTTGTGGTCACAGAGAAAACTGGAAAAATGGAACTACCTTGACTTGAAGTGAAAGTTGTCTCATCTAACACAACCTTTTTTTCACACAGGTTGCCGACAGCGGCTTCAACCTCAACATAGTGCCCATCACCGACGAGATCAACTCCACCACCACGACCACCACCTACTCACACAATGATGCGGTTGTCACAGAAACCCTTGTCACCAAGACCATCCACCAGACCGTCCACGTCTCCTCTCCTTCCCCTGCCTCCTCCACCTCACCATCTCCTCCGACAGGAGGGACCAAGAAGAGAGCCAACGAGGACAGTGAGTTGAGGCGGAGGTTCGACGGGGAGCTGGGCAGTCTGGTGGCGTGGGTTGAGGACACAGAGCAGAAGATCTTGTCGGAGGATGAGCCGACGCCCGAGACTCCAGACCTGGACTTATGCAAGAAGATATATGAGGTGAGTAGGAGATCGTTGGGTGATCTGGATGTTTTGTTCACTACCATATGATGATTGATGATGAAAAGTTGAAGAATAATGCAATGTCAGGGAGAATTGTTTTAGAGACCATTTCAAAAACAGTTTTGGAATAGTATGGCTGCTGAAGATATAACTAGATTTTTGAAGTACATGTATGAGAAGGTGATAGAGATTGACAGGAAGAAGGAAGGAAAAGGGAGAGGGACGATAAACTGAGAAGGAATTGGGGATGGAAGGAAGTAGAGACGGTTAAGAGAAAGAGAGAAAGAAAGAAAGAGAACAGAAAAAAATGAAAGAAAGGAACAGAAAGAATGAACTAGGAGAAAGAGAATGAAATTAGAAGAAGAATACAATACCTTTAAAAAAGGTATACATCTCAGATTACAGAAAATCTTAAAATTGTATTAATTCCTTGATTATTTTCAGAACCTTGATCATGATTGGGAAGAGCGAAAGGGAAGGGTGAAGACAGTATCGGAGCTTGCTGACAAGCTGATAGATCTCACCCAAGAAGGTAAGATACATCAGCAATATTGAAATTCATTCCTTCTGTGTAACCCATTTGTAACGAGTGCATTAGATTAACTTCATGGCTGAATTTTGACTTAACCTGTTGTCTACGGAACGGGGTTGTCACTGTATTTAACCTAACGGAAATACAGAATTCAGTAGTCAACGGGTCAAAGATACATTTGCTTGGTTATCTATCATGGAAATAAGTTTCACATTGGCAGAACATTTACCTGTGTCAGGAAGATAAACCTGGCCATTCTAAATTGCAAAGTGTTCCAGGTTATTAGATGAGATTTGCAGCTTATGGCATAGAAAAGGTGCATGGAAAGTCTTGCTACAGCTTGTATTATTTCACATATAAATAACAAAAAGAGAAAATAATAATTTGAATGGTATAATGAGGTAAAGAACATGGTCCTCCAATCATTCTCAAAGTTAGATGCCCTGTGTGGTATGCAGAGTTGTGATTGATATCAAGTTCGAGTTGAGCTCACGTTATCCCAAGACAAGCCCTGATGTTCCTATCATTCTCATTGTATTGACCAGTAGATGGTGGTTCTCCGGAGCAAATCCAGCACTCGGTAAAGAGCTTCCAAAATCGCTGGAATGACGTCCACCTCATGCTGGAGGATAGGAAGCGTAAGTTGGACCAGGCTGTGAAGCACCAGGAGTTTGAGACCGAATTGAAAAGGTTGCAGAAGGCTGTTGAGCCGATCCAGCACTGGTTGGATGAGGACCTGGGACCAGTGGCCGAGGACCTACAGAGAATCAAGATGCAGCTTGACCAGTGTAGGGTAGGTGACTATTTAGAAGCAAGGCTCAAGGTTTCTGTGACTGAGTTTACAACATTTTATGCTTGTAAATCATTCATTTTCATGGAGAATGTTCTCTTTTTATAAATTTCTGAAATTGCATGATCTCTTGCCAACATATTCTGCCATGAATAAGGTCTTCTGACTGTATACTCTTGTGTTTTATAGTCCAGAAACCATGTTATGTTGAAAGTTAACTATTTTATACATTCAGTAATATGTTTTGTCCAAGACATCTTGAATAAATCCACTGGAACTGCACTTTGAATAGGAAGAAAAGAGTTCCTAATTGATGAAGTAATTTGTATATTGTTTATATTTGGTTTACCATCTGTACAGGCCAAACAGACTGAACTGGCAATCAATGCTAGCCACATGGAGCGTCTCTCCACCACTGCTGCTGCCCTGGTGACCTTTGACTCCACCCTCTCCCGATCAACCAACCGCGACCTCAAGGAGTTCCGGCGCCTCTGGGATATGACCCGCGAGCGTCTGGACGAGCGAGAGAAGCTGCTGACAGAAGCGATGAACAGCGCCCCTCCGGCAAGATATCTTGAAGCACTGAAGGCACTCACCCAGTGGCTTGCCAGCGTACAGGAGGCATTGAAGGAAGAGGAGATCTTTGTGTGTGATCTGGATGAGTTGGAGGATCAACTGCAGAGATACAAGGTAATAAATAGTTTTTAAAAATCCTCACAGGGCTAAAGATAAGGATAACAGAAATAAGGAAAAAGCATGACCTGAGCACACAAAGAGCATATTATTATTTTTATAGACCAAGAAATGTCAAACAAAAAAATGATGTTGCTTCCAAACCTCTGTGCATGTCTGGTTAACTGCTGGAGTCTAAAATAGGAATGTTGGACTTCACCATTTTTTTTTTTACATTTGCATCCTTTGCAAATTGTTCACAGACCCATGAAAACCAACCTTTATCTTTTTGTTCAGTCACTGTACACACAAAAAGAAAACAGTTCCTATTATCATTTCTTCTCTCCTGTAACTTCTACAGGAGGTGGAAGCAACAATAGGTGAACAGCGCTCCAGTTACGAATATGTCAACAGAACTGGTAAAGAATTAGTCATTGCTGCCAGGACCTCCAAGCAAGCCGAGAACATCCAGAAGGATGTAACTCAACTGAATAGAAACTGGGATGATGTGACCAGGCTGTGTGAGGACAGAAAGGCTCTCCTAGATAGGTCTATCAATGAGCTTAGACTATGGCTGGTAGGTTATAAAAGAAAATTGTAAACAGCCTACTGTAATCACTCATCTCAGAGTGAAAATAAATGTGGGGTTGTTCATTTTCATTGTTATATTTTTTGTCCTTTTTTTTGGGGGGGGGGGTTGTTTTAGTTTAATCATGAAAAGTTAAATGGAAAGTCAAGTGTACTGCAGTTCATTTTTGGTGTAGCACAGTTTCCATTCATCATTTGCCAAAAGCACCCTGAAAATATGTTTGCGTTATGACAAATGTTATGACAACTTCAAGCATGTTACTAATTTCTGGCAGCATTCATTTTTCAGACGGCTTTAAGGACGAATTGCGATTTAGAATAAGACTTCAAATGTACAACATAGAACACTCTCCTGTAAAACTTTTTTCTCTACAATGTATGTGAAAAAAATTCCTCACTCATTAAATTTTTAATTGTTTCAGGCTTGTGGATCGTAAAAGAAATTCCATAAAATCTAGAACTGAACCAAAGTCCACACTACCTGAAAATGTTGTCTTTCTGCTGTATTGGATGAATATGTCTTTTTTCATCAATTTAGTGATCATTCTTCTCCTTGTCCCTTTAGGATGAAGTGAGCGGTTTAACAAGTTGGATGGATGATCTTGATGTATTCTTCTCAGCTGAAGAGGTTGCCCTGGGTGATATGGATGTACTCAAGGACCAACTAGATCAGAGCAAGGTGATCATCATAGAAGAATTTTTACCTGTAGCAATGGGGACATAGTACTCATTTGTCGTGAAAATTGGGTCTATTTGATTTGAAGGTTCCTGTGAATTGGATGACAAGAATGTCACCTTTTAGGATTTCCCTCAGAGACTTTTGCTGAAACCCAGTGTTTTAGTTGATGAATTCATTGCATTGACTAATCTTATTCATCTTCTCCCTCTTCTCCTTCCTCTCGTCTGCTGCCTTCTTCCTTTCTGTTGAAATGTCCATTCTTTCCTTCTTATTTTTCACCTCTTCCTCTTCCCTCTTCCACTTCTTTTGCCTTCTTTCAATTTATTTTCCTCTTTATCTTATTTAATTTGTTCTCATTTTGTAATACTGTGTCTACTTCTAACCTTTTTCCTTTTTACCTGTTGCCCTGAAAATCACATTTTGTCTTGTAATCAAGCATAATCATCATTATGGCTTTATTTTAAAGACTGGATGTCAATTATGTATCGAATAGTGCAACAACATGGCATGATAAGATGTGTTCAGAACCCAAACAATACAAACTAGAGTATACATGTACATTATGCATTCTTAACATGTCTCGTTGTTCCACAATGTTTCGGTATTAATGCTCCCTTATTTCTGTGGTTGTGATTCACACTTTACCTTAAAAGTAACATTAAATCCTTCAACCCAACATATATATTTTCATGCCTTCTCTCACCAAAGGCGGGTGCCAGAGGCATTATGTTTTCGGGTTGTCTGTCTGTACGTCCGTCCATCCGTCCGTATGTCTCGTTTTTGTTCTTGCGATAACTTAAGAACCATTTGACAGATCAACTTAAAACTTGGCTCATGTATCCATACGGGAGAGGCAATGATCTCATTAGATTTTGGGGGTTACGAGGTCAAAGGTCAAAGGTCATAGAGGTCATTATTTACATGAAAATGGCTTGTTCCCTTTTTTCTTTGTAACGTTCACCCAGTGCCTTGAAGATGACATTAAAACCTTGCAGTCCAACATGGACAACATCCTAGAGACAGGTGAACGTCTCATCCGTGACGGAGACCCCGCTTTCTCATCGCGCACCCGTGGGGAGCTTGATGATCTCCACCAGCGCTGGAAGAAGGTCACAGGCCTTGCCGCCGAGCATCGAACAAACCTCACCGAAGCGTACCAAAGATGTCAAACTCTCAAAGGTATGGGAGATTAAATTTGGTGAGCTCAATTGGAGGGGCAGAGAGAGATAGGCATTTATAATATGTCGGCAGTGAATTTATACTGTCTGTTAACCTGTTGAATATTTTGATTGCATTATGTTTGGGTCTATGGAAAATGCATATACACTGTGTATCAACATAAAATGGTATTCAACATGTTAGCTACATGACACTTTTGTTTACGCAAAGATGGTAAGGAAAAGATGATACCTGTACTTTAAAAATAATATTTGTATATAATAGATTATTTTTGCAGAGTCTTGGAATGAGTAATTAAGAAATGATTGTTTCTCACAGGGATCAAAATTATTCATTCCAAATTGGACTAAAGTTACCCCACATTTTGAAGTTGAATGAGTTACGTTTCTTCAAATCGTGATTCCTTTGACTTATTGTTGGTCTTTCTGTATCACTGAATGAGTTATGTTTCTTCAAATCGTGATTCCTTTGACTTATTGTTGGTCTTTCTGTATCACTGAATGAGTTATGTTTCTTCAAATCGTGATTCCTTTGACTTATTGTTGGTCTTTCTGTATCACTGAATGAGTTATGTTTCTTCAAATCGTGATTCCTTTGACTTATTGTTGGTCTTTCTGTATCACTGAATGAGTTATGTTTCTTCAAATCGTGATTCCTTTGACTTATTGTTGGTCTTTCTGTATCACTGAATGAGTTATGTTTCTTCAAATCTTGATTCCTTTGACTTATTGTTGGTCTTTCTGTATCACTGAATGAGTTATGTTTCTTCAAATCTTGATTCCTTTGACTTATTGTTGGTCTTTCTGTATCACATATCTCCAGCTGATATGCAAGACTTGCAGAGCTGCCTGGACCGATGTGAGACAGATCTTGGACCAGGCAAGAAGTTCTCCATCCAAGATCCAGCTGAGATCCAGACCCAACTAAAGAAATACTCGGTAAGGCAGTGAGAGGTAGTGCATTGTGAATTGCATAGTTGTTTGCTTGACCAGTCCTGACTCTCATCGCTATTAAAAAAAGTGATTTGAATAGTACTAGAACCAAATAAAAGTTGACTTAAAATGAAGTGAACTTTAATCGCTTGTGACTTGACTTTGTATTGTACCAAAGAACTAGTGACTTATGTTAGGTTTGGAGCAAATGAGTAGTGACTTGCAAAAGGTGACTTTTGATGTGACCACAGCTTTCAGAAAAAAAGCTTCAAATATTCATTCATATTCTGATTTGGGGGTTCGTTTTTGTAACCAAAGATTCAATTTCATGTTTTTAAATCTAGAAATCAAGGGTTCCTTTTATGAAAAGTAATATATGTATGAAAAATGCATGTGCATAATATGCATAATATATGATTAGGATTAGTCTGTTGCGAAATTGTAGCAGAAAGTTTGTATCCCAACCCTTTTAACATTTTACCTTAGGAATTAATGTAAGTAGAATGAGATCTTAAAGCTATGTCCTGTTGACAGACAAGACTGAGACTCTTTGTGTTATTGTTCACAGAGTGCCTTGGAGGAGCTGGGTGCCAAGGAGAAGGCCGTCACCAATATGCAAGAGGTCGCTGAGAAGGTCAACCAGAGTTCAGAGGTCAAGACTTTGGTTGAGAGGTGGACGGTTATGAAAGCTCAGGTTGCTGCGAAGCACAAGGTCAGTCCAAGAGCATACTTCAACTACAATCAGCATTTATTTCACATGGAGATAAAAATTTTACATCATACGTTTTATCTTTTGACATTGTAATCAATACTTAAACTGTGTAACTTCCAGTGCAAAGTTCTTGTCAGTTATTCTTTTAATGCTCCATTTATGTTTAGGCATGTTTTATGAAGTGTTGAGTTCTGCCTATGGCTCATAGCAGAAACTATAATTTCTCTGATTTAAAACCAAGCTAAGACTCCAACACTAAAACACCAATGATATCTTCTCTTATTTGTGGTCTTTGTCCCTGGACGATATGCAGTATTGCGATAACCGCCCTCTATCCTTCTGTTTTCCGTGTTGTAGATTCTGTCAGATGCCTCTGGAAGCTGGAAGAAGCTGAAACAGATGCTGACGGAGGAGGTGATTTGGATGGATGGCTTTGAGAAGAAGCTTGGCAATCCATCAAGTAGTCTGGATGCTGAGGAGATCTCGGAAGAGATTGATGTAAGTCTGACTAAAAGGATGTTCTCATGTGAGTGAGGAAAGAAATTGAATAATGTTTAATTAGACTAATTTTGAAAAGCTTGGAAATCTAAAACTTTATGATTATTATGATGATGCTAGTAGTGATGCTAGTGGTAGTGGTGTTGTTGATGATGATGATGATGATGATGATTATGATGATGAAGAGGAAAAGAAGGAAACACAGGAAATGGTGAGAATGAGGATTATGGGGAGGAGGAAGATGGTGATGATGATGATGATGATGATGTTGATGATGATGATGATGATGATGATGATGATGATGATGATGATGATGATGAAGACGATGATGAATAGGATGACAATGATATTTACAATATGTGTCACTATCGTGCTTCCATTTTCCAGGCTTTGGAATCAACAGTCATGAAGCATGTAGGAGACAACAAGGATCTGATCACAGAGCTAGCTGATAACCTCATCACCCAAGGAATCATGACTGTAACCATTGAGAGAGAAGTCAAGCAGTTCAAGGAGAGGGCTGAGGACATCTCTCAACAGGTACAAAAACAAATTCTCCCCATGTCATAGGGTCAGATATTTAAGGTGCTTTTGCACATACTTTGTACTCCACATAAAGACAGATGGATCAATGAAGCAGATAGGGGATATCACCAACTTTACGAGTAGGCCTCATGTTTTTGTCTAATTTTTCCTGACAAATTTTCTGTCCCAAAATTTGTCTTATAAAAAATTTTATGAAACAACACAGTTGAGAATAGTTCTATCTCCAATTTTTAATATCCAAATCGTGAATGCAACAAGAAAATCCAGAGAGTATAGTTGGATTGCATTTTTCTTATCTCGCTGAACACGATTTGATGGTAGTATAACACACATTTTCCATAGTTATCTTGGGCTTCATGTTCAGAGGGTTAACTCTTTCCAACAAATTTTTGTCCTTTAAATTTTGTTTTGTACTGATTTTTTTTTATTAAGGATGAGGCTTGTCCTCAAGAAGATGGAACCCAGATTTCAGCCCAGGTAGATAAATGGGAAAGGGCACAGAACTGACCAGTAGACCAGTTCACATACCCCTTACCATGCTTTACTATTCTGTTCTGACCCTCAGGCCAAGACAAGACAGGAGAAACTGGAGAACAATGTCCAGCTTCTCCAACGGCTGGAGAAGGACATGCTGACCCTTCAGAATTGGATCTCTTCGGCTGACCGGACCCTCAATGCTCGCTTGACAGCTCGTCTCTCGGCCATAGATCTACCTGATGAGTATGAGGTGAGACCAAATGTGAAGCACTACTCCTGGAAACAGAGGATAGATCTCACATTTCATTCTGTTATTATTGACCTTCAGTGCAGTTCTGTGGATAAACTGTCGTACACTTCTGTTTTGCCATCATATCCATAATGTTTATTAATATATTGCGGAATTGTTGGCCTCATGGTCTTTCCATCTTTCTCTATGTAGGTTATTCTCTCTCTTTCTCTCTCTTTCTCTCTCTCACTCTTTCCCTTGCTCACTCTTTCCTATCTCATCCTCTGCCTCTCTTTTTTCTCTCTTTCTCTTTCTCTCTTTCTCTCTTTCTCTCAGTCTCCCATTTCTTTCAAGTCTAACATACATTTATTTTTATTTCTTTCAATCCATTGTTTGTTTTATCTACCTCAGCAATGGAAGGTTGAGCTTGATATGAGGGAGTCCGACTTCATCAATATCAACTCCAGAGCGAGAGCTTTGATGGAGCAAACTGCATCATCAGCCAATCTGAGACTGCAACAACAAGTAGAGATACTCAGGGTAAGGGAATGGGATATGAAGAAGAGAAAGATAGATAGAGAGGGGTAGGGAGAGAGGAGGGGGGGGGGGGGGGGGTCATCAATATCAACTCCAGAGTGAGAGCTTTAATGAAGCAAACTGTATTATCAGCCAATCAGAGACTACAACAGCAAGTAGAGATACCTCAGGGTAAGGGAATGAGATAAGAGGATAGAGAAAGATAGAGACGGCTGGGGGAGGGGGGGGGGGAGTTCAGTAAAAGTGAGAGCTTTGATGGAGCAAACTGCATCATTAGCCAATCACAGACTACAACAGCAAGTAGAGATACTCAGGGTAAGGCGATGAGATAAGAAGATAGAGAAAGATAGATAGAGAGGGGTAGGGAGAGAGGGGAGTATCAATATTAACTCTAGAACAAGAGCTTTGATGGAGCAGACTGCATCATCAGCTAATCAGAGACTACAACAGCAAGCAGAAATACTCAGGGTAAGGATGAGATAAGAAGATAAAGAGAGATAGATAGAGAGGGGTAGGGGGGTTCATCAAGAGCAAGAGCTTTGATGGAGCGAACAGCATCATCAGCCAATCAGAGACTACAACAGCAAGTAGAGATACTCAGGGTAAGAAAAATAGATCGGGGGGGGGGGGGGGGGGGAGGGAGAGATTGGTTGTAATATAGAGTGATAGCACTGGAGGTAAAGAGTATAAAAGAAATGATATGTATCATAGAGAGAGAGAGAGAGAGAGAGAGAGACAAAGAAAAAGACACATACTCAGAAACATTAGTTAGTACTCATGTTGAATACAGACCTAAAAGAAAGAGAATTAAGACAAATTGTCTTATTTTTATTGAAGAGATTGAATGAAAATTAAAAATTTATAAAAGAGGTCAATAAACTAATGTATTCATTACTGTTGGTTATTGTTTTATCCCACCTGCACTCTGCGCATATATTACAACTTTATTTCACTTTCTCAATTGCAGAAAAACCTTGACGATGTCCATGGGAAGTTCCGTAGGTTCCAGAAGCCGGCCGACTTTGAGCCCAAGATGGCCCACGTCAAGGAGATCTTGGACTCGGTCATGGAAGGTATTGGGGTCCTGGAACTACGCAATGGAGAACCAGAGGTCATACAAACACAGCTGGATGCTTGCATGGTGAGTCAGGGTTTTAAATGTCTGTGGTTTCACAATCACATTATAGACCACATGCATTAAAATATGGATCATTTCTTTGTTGTTTCCATAAGATATTCATGCATAGATCAAGTGCACGTCCATTTTTGTCTTCAGTGGTTGTACTAGACAGCATTCCAGGTTGTTTACCCTTTCTGATGATTTATGTAAGGAAAAACAATTTTTAGATGTGAATTTAGCTTTAACCCATTCGTGACAGGAATTATTTAAAGCCTAGTTTGATCAGCTTTTAGTCTTCAAATTGGCAACACCAACATTTTTATTTTATTGCTACATTTTTCTTATAAAACGTCATGTATATGAAATGAATATAAATTGACAGAAAGTATGATGAGAAGTCAAAAAGTTGCCCATTTGCTGGGGAAAACGGTGATTTTAAACTTTCTATCACATTGCCAATTTAAGGATTTTAATGCTTATTTTCCTTTAAAAAATTTTCAGCATCAAACACCGAATATTGACGCAACCAAAATGGGCACAGTTTGTGTAGAATTTTTTTGCTCTTTCTGCTCATGTATTTGGTATGATTTTTAGGGCTTTGCATCAAAAGATATTAGGCAAAACCACAAAATGTGGACCTCTGTCACAAATGGGTTAATGAGTGACCTCAGTTAGTCATGTTCCATCTTGCTTCATGAAAATGTGTTAATAAACTATAAAGTAGCATTATTATGCATTGATTGATAGTGATTGAGGAAATCTTGGTGTTAAAGATTTAAAAGGAATTTGCTTTGATTTTCATTTCTTATTGCATTACTGTAATAATGTCACTTCACTGGAAGCACCAGATGTAATGTTTCATCATTTATTCTCTTGTGAAATTTCCAGGGTTTCTACAAGACAATGAGTGAGGTCAAACCGGAGGTGGAGTATGTAATCAAAACAGGAAGAGCCCTCGTGGAGAGGGAGAGGGGAGAGGCTCAGCTTAAGCTCACTGAACGACTCAACCAGCTTAAAAAGCAGTACAATGACCTTGGGGCAAAGGTCACAGATGGGAAGGTTAGTCAGCAGTGAATATATGAACAGGGGCACTTGCTCATTTTCATTTTTATTTTTCATTTATTTTTCTTCTATGGAGTTTTGAATATTTAAAAATGGACTATGTTTAACCAAAGACTTATAAGTGATATTTATAATATTCATTACAAATATCACTTAGGAGTCGCATACACTTTAAGTCTTGCTATGAGATGTATATACAGCTGTAAAAAGCCTTGTATGGAAAAATAGATAATAGCAATTGATGCATGTATACATATAAAAATCAATTATAGCCATGATATCTTAGTGAAGCAGAGTGGTACGAATAGATGCGCTCAGAACGTAAACGGTACAGACAAAAATTTGCATTTTGCATTCCAGGCACCACTTCATTTCGCTAAACTTCCTACATACATGTAGATACATCTACCCTCATAATTTTTTTCTTTTCATAATAGTTGCTTGTACATGAAAATATTTATGTATCAGCTGAGGGATAAATTTATTCTGCAATGGGTTGTGCACATAGTGTATAGGAGCTTTGATAGAGTACTGTTATCGGGGATGCTATCGCACTGTACTAATACATGTTTACTACCCATTTTTTTCACAGCTTTGCAGTTTTATGAATAAAGACAGAGTGATTAATGCTCATTTTATAAATTCACCACTATAATGTCTTTTGTATGCACATTTCCTAATTGATGTGTTGATGGGGAATCTGTAAATGCTGATTTATGGTATTACTTATAAGCTGCAAAATGATTATCAAGTAATTACCCATAAAACAAATGACAACATGCAATGTCTTGATTGAAAGCATCCGAGAGGCTTCATTTTTATATAAAATACATGTTTGTGTTGACAAATCTTATTCCATAAACTGCAACATATCATTTGGGAGACGTCAGATTATGATTTTTCTTCTTCTTTTTTTCAAAATCAAATCTGCAGAATTATCTCATCAACTATTAAACTTATAGTGATAAGGTGATCAATAGTAACTTATTGGTCCTAATTTATGAATTTTGATACTGTGGGCATCCAAAAATGAAAAGGGGGAAGAAAACAGTCAACATGTATGAAAAAAAACCTCTTTTTTCGGCTTCTTGCCGCCCATATTAATTTGATTGGTCAGAACTTCATAAAGTTGGGCCAATTTTGTGTGTAAATTACTGTCTTCATACTTGCAGCCTATGTGGTATGTGTGAAAAAATAAATCCTCAGTCAGTCCAAACTTGATATTGTATTTTGTATAATTGTATTAATCAGCTATATGTGGCTACAGCAATTGGCCACACTTTCAAAAAACAGACATCTTTCTGATTCTTAATAAATATTCCCTGCAATACTATTCAGTGCGTAAAGTGTGTATGAGGAAATGTTTCACACCACATTAAGTTTTGCATATATATTTACTTCTTACGAATAATCAATTTCACTGTGGAAGTGCCCCCGTAAGGATGCAGGGTGAAAAATGTGCCTATCGTTTTACTTTTTATTATTATTACTATTCATTTGGCAAAGATACATCAACCCTCTGAATGGCGGGGCAGAAAGAGTTAACTCAGTAACTATGCCAAAATGCCTTCCGTCCCAATTCCAAGGTATTGCAGTTGGGACAGACTGAGCCAGGACTCAACCCACATAGGCCAAAAATAGGAAAGTTGTATTCGGGGCAATGCACCTAACATGATAATTATTTCCTAACTAGCCATCACTCTATGTGTGTGTGTTTGTGTGTGTTTCCTCACTATTCACTCACTATAGAGCAAGCTAGATAGGGCACTCAAAATCTCACGTAAGCTGAAGAAAGAACTGACGATACACCGTGAGTGGCTCCAGGAGGCCGGTATCGCCCTGGATAAGCGTTCGGCCGGCGATAAACCGGGTCACGCACCCCAAAGTCTTAACGAAGAACAGGAGTGGTGTAAGGTGTGTGTTTAACTCTCTGTCTGTCTCTACAAATATATCTCTTTCTCTGTCTAGTCCCCTCTCTTTCTCTTTCTCTTTCTCTTTCCCTTATCTCTCTCTCTCTCTCTCTCTCTCTATCTTTTTCACTCTTTCTCTTTCTTTTGCTCTATCTCTCTCACTCTAAAATTCTTCATATCTCTCATTTTTTCCTTTGGTTTCATTTTTCTCTGTCTCACTTTCTTAGTCATTGCCGTTTCTCTGTCTTTCTATCAACATCTCTGTCTTTAGATTTCTCTCTCCTCTCTCACTCATTTTCTTTCTCTCTCTCTCTCTCTCTCTCTCTCTCTCTCTCTTTTGCTCTGTTTCTCTTTGAATGTCTTCATATCTCATTTTTTCTTTGGTTTCATTCTTTCTCTCTCTCTCTTTCTCACTCTTTCTCTTTCTTTTCCTCTATTTCTCTTTATGCTTCTTCATATCTCATTTTTTCCTGTGGCTTCATTCTTTCTTTCTCTCTTTCTTTCTCTTTCTTAGTCATTGCCGTTTCTCTGTCTCTCTATGAACATCTCTCTGTCTTTAGATTCCTCTCTCCTCTCTCACTCATTTTCTTTTTCTTTCTCTCTCTCTCTTTCTCTTTGGCTCTTTCTCTTTCCTTCACATAATTTCATACTAAACCTTTCCATGATATTTTGTTTTGGGTTTATGATTCCTCTCGATATGTAATGTAAGGGTTTAAGGGTTCATAGTTTGTAGGAGCTTGATTGTTTCAGCTGGAATACCATTGTCATTATTCCAATTATTATTATAATCCAAGTATTATAGGCTATGCAGTTTATAATTTCAGCAATATTGCACATTATTCTATACACTATTATCATCAGTTTGCTCTATTATGGCATATATATTGCTATTAATTTTAATTTTGTTGTTTTGCTGTTTACAATTGTCAATATTTGTAAACAAATTTTCGGCATTACTCCCAGTGTTAATTGTCAATATTGCTGTCAAAAGGAGTTTTTTTTTTTTTTTTTTTTTTTTTTTTTTTTTTTTTGGGGGGGGGGGGGGTACTCATCCCTTTCATTCTGCAGAAAGATCCTGTTAATGCAGTTATACATATTCATATAAATGAGGTTGTTGAAGTATTAGCAGGAGCTGCTACATGTATAAAACACATAGAAAAGGTACTGTATTCTTTAAATGGTAAATTTAACATATGTATCTGCACTCATTCTATATTGATTGAAATTATTCTCTAAGAGGACTAATATTTTTTTTTTTTTTAGATATTAATGCTTCACCAAATCAAAGCTATTCAGATATATAAGACCAATATCACCAAATTTCACCACATAACAAGGTTTGTGTCATGTTAATTTTTGTGAAGGTAACCCCTTACACAGTCAGCACCTGACTTAAGTATAAAGTAGTTTTCTTAACATTTGATAATTGATATCTTGACATTCATGTGATGATAGTGTTGTTAAGGATAAATTTTTCATTTACATTAGGATAAAGGAAAAAACATCTCTTGAAATTTGAATAAGATTATTACTGTAAGGACTTTTTGAGATTTAAAAAATATATGAAATAAAATTTTCAAATGATATACATGTATCTGTTATGGTTTTAATAACTGAAAGGTTGTAGATATGCATATAATAAATTATGAAATGATTTCAGAGCAATTTCAGGAGATTGTGATATGATTATTACCACTCATCTTTTTACAATCTTATTTTAGAATTTAGAGAGCATTTTCATTTTCGGAAGTTTTTTTGTGATGGTTTACATTAAAAACTACCATTGGCCTAATAGCGAAATTTTTACATATGGAGTAAAAATGTGCTGCAAGACACAGACATACAATTTGAACATTTATGAAATAGCTATACAAATAGTCTTAGAAAAAAATCAATGATTTTCGAAAAATAATACATGAGTAAGGTGCAGGCATGATAATTACCGGGTTTGATATTACAGTGGAATTATATGTACATGTAAATGATACATACGCTCTATTTTTATGTACAGAAGGTGATCTGTTTAACATAACTGTATGTACATGTATATGTACATGCACTTTACATGAACACAGCAAACAACAAAATATAATTTGATATAATATGACATCTAATTGTGTACTTGTATTCTTACCTATCTTGCACTGTATATTAGGGGGGGGTACATATTTCTCATATCTTTATTGGCATTATTTTTGATGGGCTTGTAAACAGTTTAGACAAATATGGACATGTTTGTATAAACATCCTCCATTCTTGATCTTATCTTCTCAATTATAATTCCCTTCATTCTTCAAATTTACCACATCTCACCCACTTACAAAATGCCTTCAGCTGATGGACCAGGACATCAGCAAACACAAGAGGGCGCTGAGTGATGCCCTGGTTCTTTCGGAGCAGCTCACCAAGCTGTCTCCAGAGGGCGGTCTGGACGCAATGAAGGTCGACACCAAGGCGCTGCAGCATCAAGCAGGAGAGTTGGAGGAGAAGCTTGCAAAGAGAAGAGCACATATACAGGTAAATAGAAATGCTATTTCTTACACCCGTATTTGATTTGTAATGGTTTTGATGATTGATTGAATGTGAATGTATCCTAACTGCGAAGAAAGCAAGTACATAGATCTATTTGTATTTGCTTATAAAGGATGTCTAGGGACCTAAAGCTTTTATTTCAACCCTGTCATTTTAACTCTTACAGTGCCAAGGGGTTTTGCTTGTTCCCAAATTCTGCCAAATCATGAACAATGCTTGCTTTTCAAATGTCCGTAAGTCTTCAACATTAATTTCTATACAGATAAGTTGTACACAAAAGTTGTAGAAAATTTATTACCGTTTCAAAAGATATCAAATATTTCCATTAATTCAATGTCTTGCATGAAAATTATTTGGAAATAGAAATGAACTTCCCTCTTGACCTTTCCGTTTTAATTTCTTATTTGTTTGCTATTGTTTTATGCGAAAATAAGAATGGATCCTTCCCAAAATCTACAGTTTTCTTAAAAATATCCTATGGTAGCACATAATGACTGAAAGATATTTTAAATACTATACATATCCTCTAAACTTTGACATATTTTCATGACCATATCCATTATTTTAAGTGGAGTACTGGTCGATTAAAAATGTAAAGTCTTTTGGGCACATATACGTGCCATCGGCACTGTAAGTGTTAACCATGTCCTTGGCATTGCAGATAAATGCCTTTTGTAGTAGACTGGTATATGCTTAACCCCAGTCTTCCTGTTTCCAGCTACGATGATTGATGATGATGATGATAATGATGATGATGATGATGATGATGATGATGATGATGATGTGATGATGGTGATTGTAGGGACTACTGTGAGTGATTTTGTTGTCAGCTAGACTGATAATGATGAATTATGATACATGTATATTAATGATGAGCTGAGCATGAATATTATCTACAAGATGACATTCATAAAATTAGACTGGATGAGTTCCAGAAACTCATATCTGAATTGCCATAACAAATGTCTGACCTGATGTCGCAAATGACGTCATTTCTGGAAGCTGTGCTATAAACTCAAAGATAACGCATAAACATTTACCACGCGAGCTGTCAAGCCGTACATGTATTTTCAGATGGTAACAAGTACGGCCTCCCAGCTTGTGCCAGTCATCTGTTGACCATTTAATCTGCCACGTATAATCTGTTCCACACCGATAATGGAGCAAGGCCATAGTATTTGGTTATTGGTGTGCCACACATTATCGAGTACAAGGATCTTGGAGTTATGAATACAAATTCAACTTTCATTACACGCATCAGCTTACTGCGTGCGCAGTTAATGCACAATAAATGCGCGACAAATGCGCATTAAATCAAATTGTTAAAAATATAATGCAACAGTGTTATCGATATCATGGCGATAACGGGTGCTTATCGGCCCCTTCAAATGATCCGAAAGAGGCGGGGCCTAATGCCATTCGCGTAATGATATCCGCGCATGCTGCTTTTCATCTAGTAAATTTATTATATGTCTATGCTCCAACCTGAGTTATCTCAGCCTCGGTATTCAATGGGTTCATTCTAATGACATCGTTTTCATTCAAGTCATCAAATCCTAATCAGGGCCCCATTTCATAAAACTTGTTATCAGTAACAAGTTTGCAATGATTGTTATTTAGCAACTGAAAGCCTTGCATCTGATTGGCTGAGAGCAAGTTTGTCATATATAGAAATGTGGCAGTTGTTACTGATAACAAGTTTTATAAAATGGAGCCAGCACTGACTGTCGTTATCACACAGCACCTCTCTTTCAGCCCAAAGCTTTCATGTCAATTTAGTCACAAAATAAGATAGTAGTAAGGCTGATGCAGTGCATTCAACTATCACGCTGTATTTCAGGATTGAGATTCTTCTTTAAAAGAAACAGAATTGGAAGTTTCTTTAAAAGAAACAGAAGTGGAATGATTGATTGTGGAAGAAAATGGTTACTGTAAATGAAACTGTAGAACATTTAGCAAGTTGAGTGATTACATATCGAGATCTGTTTACAGGTCACATACCATGTTTGAACCAAAGAGAGAGATTTATGCAGGTTTTGTACCATGACTCACAAAGTTTTGAAAACTTACTGTTCAGTATGTGTTTGTACCTTTTTCTTTAATCTCTCTCTCTCTCTCTGCCCCCCTATCTTTTTCTGTCTGTGTCTCACATTAGTGTCTTCAGTCTTGCTTTTCCTTTTCCTTAGTTTTTCATACAATTTAATTCAAATATCTGAGCCATTCCATTCTCTACACCCCCATGTACTCCTCTTTTTTTAACCATCTCTTTTTCTCCTTGTTTTTCTCTGCTTCTATTCTTCTTCTCTTTCTTTCTCCCTCTCCCTATTCCTCTCTCTCTCTCTCTCTCTCTCTCTCTTTTTCCTTCCCTCTCTCCCTTCCCCCCCCCCACAATCACATCCGTTATATATATATTTGTATATTTTATTTCTTTCCTTCTCTCTCTCTCTCTCTCTCTCTCTTTCTCTCTCATTCTCTCTCATTCTCATGCCATTTCCTGATGAATGGTCCTTTATGTTATGTTGTTTACATTTCCAGATTCATCTCCATCTTGGTTCCCAACATTAATGTGGTCTGTGTTTATATTGCTGCTACATTTATCAGTGAACATGAGAAAATCCAGTACTTATGAAACCAAATAAAGTACTTTTCCCTCAAAAACATCCTTACTCTTCTCCAGCTCTCTCTCAGGCCTGCCATGACCATTTAATGATATTTGTAATGTTTTGTGTTGTTATAATCTATGTACTCCACTGTTGAATTTATCAGTTTAGCCCATTCATAACAAGAGTCTAAATCTTGTGTTTTTACCCAATAATTTTTAATGCCGAGCCCCTAAAAACATACCAAATACATGAGCAGAAAGAGCTCAAATTCTAAATTTTACTATTCCCATTTTGATTACAAGTGTCAATATTCGTCATTTGATGCTGAAAAGTTTCAAAAGGAAAATAAGCACTAAAATCCTTAAACTGGCAATGCAATGAAAAGATCAAAATCACTCTTATCCAAACAAATTGGTAACTTTTTTAATTTCTCAGCATACTTTCTGTTAATTCATTTGCAGTTATATGACTTTTTTTTTATGTATGAAAAATGCAGCAGTAGAAGAAAGATACTGGTGTTGCTACATGTAGTTTGAAGATGAGGAGCTGATCAAATTACGCTTTAAATATTTCCTGGCAGAGGTGCACATTTTGTGGATTGGCCTGATAACTTTCAATGCAAAGCCCTAAAAATCATACCAAATACATGAGCAGAAAGAGCAAAAAATTCTACACAAACTGTGCCCATTTTGGTTGCATCATTATTCATTGTTTGATGCTGAAAATCTTTTAAAGGAAAATAAGCATTAAAATCCTTAAATTGGCAATGTGATAGAAAGTTTAAAATTATTATTTTCCCCTGCAAAGTGGCAGCTTTTTGACTTATCATAATTTCTGTCAATTTATATTCATTCTGATACATTACATTTTATGAATAAAATGTAGCAATAAAATAAAAATGTTAGTGTTGCCAATTTGAAGAATAAAAGCTGATCAAATTAGGCTATAAATAATTCCTGTCTCGAATGGGATAATTCCTGACCTGAATAGATGAATAGTGGGAAAAATCAGTCACCATAAACTCAAGAAACCATAGATCTTTCCCCTTGAAACATCATCACTCTTTCCATCTCTCTGTGCAGACCTACCAGGACCAGTTGATGACGTTCCGTGGTGACCTCTCGGGGGTCAAAGAGTGGCTGGGGGAAGCTCAGGGAAAGCTGGAAGAGTCCCAGAAGCTCACCAGAGAGGAGTTAGTCAGCGAGCAGGAACGTCAGGCTTATCAGGTAAACAACAAAATGTCTTCAGTTAGTTTGTTTGTTTTGTTTGTTTGTATTAATTTTGATACCTGTACAGGTGTCATTTTGATGAAAGAAATGAAGTGATGCATCAGCTGTTCATTTGTATGTTTATTGGTTGGTTGGTGTTTTGTATTTAGTTTGAATGTATGTATGATGTGTTCTGAAGGGGTCATCAACATTTTGTAATATTTTGTATCTTCATTTGTTTCTTTATGTATTTGGGTTATGTAATTGCATATTTCTGTCTGTTCTGTTTCACTGTAAAACCAGAGACTTTCTAGACACAGGTGAATACTAATAGGACAGATTCCATAAAGTTTCAGGACCGAAAGATGACAATTGGTGACATTTTGAGAAAGTTTTTCTTAACAATATATTTCTGACATTTCATGTTTGTTTTGTTCATCAGTATGGTAATTTATCATTGTAAAAAGTGATAGAATTTCAAAATGATACAGGATGATACAGGCTGATGTCGCAAAGTGAGATTTAAAAGTTCTAGTCCAACAAGTCCATTGCTGGCATTTTTATTCAAAATTCATTTTTTACGTCTGTAATCCTTTCCTCAAATTAATGTTTACGAAATTTATTTTTGTTATTATTGTGTTATTGTATAGTTTAATAAGATTGTGTCTGTACCTAAGGCAAAAAAAAAAATTATGTTGCCCTCAAGTGACCGACCATGGGTTTTTTTTTTTTTTTTTTTAAGCAGACCCAAAATATACAAATGCACCGTTTTTGTGAGAAAATGTCAGATTTGGGAGAAGAATTTGCTAAAATTTGTATTCAGTGGTTTAAAAAGCACTTTTATATGCGTTTTGACTACGTTCTGCCTGTGTTTTCCCCATTAGAAACTTATAAAAAAATATCAGAAAACTCAACTCTCTCCTGTCACACAACTGCACATATAAAAAAAAATCAACTGACCGACCCAATTTTCATATTTTGTGCATGTGAGGGCAACATAACAATTTTTTATTTGGGGGGGGGGGCCTAATCTGCTAGTTTTGCAGAGATATTAGATATGTTTGCTGCTCATCTTACCACATACTGTATAGTAATGCTTTACCACTCCATTGCCTTGAAATTGTTTTTAGGAGTCAAGTTTTGTGAAAAAAGATGAAAGCAGTGAGCAAATCATTTAGACCAGCAGTGAATACAGAGCCATTGTTTGTAAATGATTCATCGTCCATAAAAATTCTGATATTAATTGGACCTCTTAAATCAACCCTCTTGACTCATCTACCTAAAGTCGGCTCCAATTTGTAAAGGGGGCAAATCTTTCTCAGCAAATATTGGCAATGATTCTGAACCCTCTTTCAAGGCCTCAGCATTTATTGGCCCCTCAGGCAAAGATGACATGTTTGCGAGATTTTGTTGGGTCAGAGGTGAAAGGTGATAGAAGTATATTTACATGAGGATTTGGAGCCTGTGATCCCTCTGACTTAAGGCCTGTTTAGACTATGGAAAAAAAAATGATGTAAATCTTGTAGAAAGAAAATATATCTGAAGGAGCATACACAATTGTAAAAAATATATCATTTAACATATTTACAGATGCTATTTTAGGCCATTTTAACAATGTATGTGCTGGAGCACTTAAATTACAGCTTATTGGTCAATAATGGCACACACACAAACACCCTTACATGATAAGCCCCACCTAGCTATACAATTTTCTGGTGGTATGACGTTCAGACTCCATCCACGTACAGTGGGATGCTGATTCTTTGTTGAGGTTTTGTTCAAAATGCTGCGTAAATATGCATTTCTCTACATGGCATTTCTTAATGCAACGTTAGGACTATAAAACATGGTTACTTTGATATCGTATAGAGTCATGTATATGGTTTTCAACCCCTAGATCTATAGCAGTAAGATGAATTTATGTAGTCTGAATGGGGTTACTAAATGTAAGCCCCCATTGGCATTGAACTGAAACTAGTCTTGTTTTGATGCGATCGAAGGAAAAGCTGGAGGAAACAGATGAGGCATTGGCATAGGATTTCTTCCATGAGAAAAATAAATAGGATGGTTGTTGAGTCAAATTATACTCTGGAGACCCAAAGAAGGAGTGCGTTTCTAATGGACCCGGTTTTGATGTTTTATTTGGCCTTCACCTTGCTCAGAATGAATGATTCCTTAAGTTTTGATAATGAGTTAGTAGCAATTTTACAGAGCAGATCCAGTGAAAAGGAGCAGAATACCTTGATAAGCAAAAAAAAAATTAAAAATAAAATAAAAAAAGGGGGGAGGGTCACATTTTATAGATATATTTTTTTTGGCTCCAAACTTCTCCGAAAAAGCATTTTATCCATCCATTCACCTGGAGATGGGGGGGGGGGGCAATAATCTTGGAGTTGTGGACTTGAGGCATGTCTCTTTGGTTTTAACCTGCTGAACAAGTTTTGACTTTGATGTAGTATGCATTTTCCATAAACCCCAGCCCGAGTTATTGCAGGCTTAGTATTTGGATGGTTGAATGGGGGTGGGGGCACAGCAAGATGTGCCCCTCCCCCTACTTCTGCCACATGCAAAACCTGATTTTTTTTTTAATGCTTAATTATTAAAAATGAAAGGCACATATAACCTTAAAGTGATTACACAATGGTAAATCTTTTTTAGATATATGATCGAGAATAGAATTCTAAGAAGAATAACATTAAATATTTGATGATTTTCAGTCGAAATCAATGCATTTTGGATAATTTTCTCATAAAAAGTCAAGAGTTGACCAAAGAATTTGAGTATGAGGTATGACGTAAAAGTGGGTACCCAGCTTCGCGCATTGCAGTTGTGCTGCGCGCTAGACTGTACAATATGTATTAAACCTTGCGCGCATTTTGCTAGAAGTGCTCGACAAGGTACCCACTTTGACGTCATTTTGACGTAAAAGTGGGTACCCAGTTGAAACTGGGTCACAGCTGAGGGGTCAAAAATATCCTGAAATCGTACCACATTTGGGGGTTTCCTTGGCAACAACACTTTTTAAAAAACTTTAGGCAGATGATTTTCTGCTAATGAAATTATGCTCTTTTAAATGAACTAACATTGTTTCAGCATTGGGTACCCCCTTTAATACTTCAGGACTCAAATCTAGGTGACAAATGTTGTCCTATCGCAATCCTTCTCGAATGAAAGCAGAGAAACATGTGTAATATCCCAGGAGCTGTTTGCAATAACTCAGCATCACTTCTAGTTCACTGCAAGTAACCCTTTTCCAAATGGACTTCATAATGACATCCATTATACTGTCCATCTAGAGCCTGAAGAATGATTTAAAAACTAGGTCAAAGGTCGGAGGTACATAAAGTATGGTGATATGAAGTCCTATTTCATGAAAAGAAAGAATTGTATATGCATGTTTAATACCTCCGGGAGCTGTTTGCAGTAACTTGGCACCGGTTCTAGTTCACTGCAAGTAACTTCATCCAAATGGACTTGATGATGACATCCATTATACTGTCCATCTAGAGCTGGAGAATGATTTGAAAACTAGGTCAGAGATAAATATAGTGATGTTATGAAGTCCTACTCAGTGAAGGGAAAGAAATACATGACTCTGTAATTTTCTTGGAGTTTCCCTCCCCCCCCCCAATAACTCGGCACCAGTTCTAGTTCACTGCAAGTAAGCTACCCAAAATGGACTTAATAATGATGCTGTCCATCAGGGCCTGAAAAAATGATTTGAAAAAAAGAGTCAAAGATAAATAGTGTTTATATGATTTGAAGATGGTGCAAAGAATCATGGATCTAGGGTTAATGAAAATAGTAGCCAAAGTCACTGGTCCAAGTAATAGCAGTGCTTTTTTTTTTTTACACAAATCTTGGACAAGAAATAAAAAGTTCTCATGAATCATACTTGGCTTCTCAGAAATATTTAGATTAATATGTTCTGTGTACTGTATTCATATACCGTGACTGCACTGTATGAACAAAGCCGTCAGTCTTTGAAGTGTTGTGTTTTCTCTCTCTCTCTCTCTCTCTGTGTCTCTCTCTCTCTCTCTCTCTCTCTCTCTGCATCGTAATCACCAAGTCATTTACAACCATGTACAATAATGTATGTTCTCCTGTGCACTACAGATAGGCCTACATATAGTAAAATAATTCCATCTTCATACATATGGGCATGATCCATATATACAAGAGGTACAAGCAGATTATTGCAAGGGCAAGACAACAAGCCTCTCCCAACTACACCCTCCTATGTGACAAAAAGCAGTAACTCACGACAATAAGAAAACAGCTAATCAACAACATAATTCCTAAATGTTTAGTCTGCACGAATGTGCAGCTTACAAAATGTCAAACAATTTTCGACACAATTCATGCTCCCCATGCCATTCTGTATATCAGTCTTTATGTTGAATTGATTGTAACTCCTTTTTGTGCTCATTATTATTAAACACTTGCCGAAATGTATTTGGGTCTACATGTATACTCATTCAACACTTGTACCAGTTTACCATGTGAAATCCAATATTACCATGTCTGATGTAGAACTTTAGGACTT
>CM057160.1:5550950-5699630 GCA_029962745.1 Echinometra lucunter
TTTAGGACTTATGACCTTTTGTTACTATGCCTACTGCATAGGATATCATCTGTATGCACTGTAAACAGTATTGAGTTTTGTTTCAGTGTCAGATGGGAATAAAGTCTGAACTTCAGACCCTAACATTGACCTTGATTCCCCTATTGCATTCCATCCCATGGTTGCCATGGTTACTTGATACCCTAAGGACTTCTCTTCCAGTATGCACTTTTCCTCCACCTCCTTCTCCTCCTAGATTGTTTTGGACAAATCCCTGAGAAATGTTAGTTTCAGGAAGTTTATAGTGTGTGAAGGAATGAAAAGAGGGTTAAGTTTCTTGTAAAGTCCTTGAGGAAAGACTTTACACTACCTGTAACACTCATGCCTTAGAGGCCTGACATTCAGCTCTGCCTTGAAAGTAAGCCTAAGTTTAGCCAACCTTTAGATGAAGAATGTCATGTAGCTTTATGTGTGACTTATCTACTGTTGTTGGTTGTTGTTATTAACCCATTGGATACTATTCAATTTTGTTATATCGCAAGTTTAGTACGTGTATCTTTCCTTGTGGTATTGATCAGGAAGGGAGTTATGACTGGTACAATCGGATTATGACCCCCCCCCCCCGGCAAAATAAAACGACACCTGAAATTTCATAATCTTTGGTTTGTTTTGTTTTGTTGTTGATCTTTTGGGGTTTTTTTTTTATGTGCTTGTCATAGATGTTTCAGACTTACGTTCCTGATCGTAATCATGTTTTCCATGGTTTAATCCATAATTAATCAATAATTGGTCTTCATTTTTCTTCACTTGTTACCCATTTATGTAATTTTGATTTTTTGAAAAGTAGATTTGGAGACAAAATGTATCAGTGATCTTGGTTCCCCCCCCCCTTTCATCCATCAGAGACTACAAGATGAAGTAGATGATCTGACCCACCGTGTGGAAGAGGTGAGGGACCAAGCTCTGGAGTTGATGAAACTTGGCGGAGACTGCCGGCGATCCACTGAACCGGACCTCATCGCTCTTAATCAGAAGTGGGAACAAGTCTGTAAAGGAATCAAGGTAAGCTCTGTAATCTCTTTCAGGGAGGTCTATCTGGGTTTGGTTGCATTAAACCTTGTTCATAGGTGAAGCAATAAATCTGCAACAGAAAATGAAAAGAAGCTTCTAGAAGAATTTGAAAAGAATATTGTATCTCATGACACTTTTAAGATCCAAGCATTAAATCATATCAAACAAAGATTATTCTAGTCCATGATCACTTGACCCTTATAATTTTTTTTTCTTTTATATTTTGGAGGTAGCCTTGTTTCAAAATTTCTGAGGAATTGAGAGATGTTTTTGCGTAGGTGTGAACTGAAATGCATAGTCATTGATAGTACATGAAATAACTGGGAACACCCATCATCTTGAAAAAATAATATGATTTGTATTTCATCCCCTCCCCCTCCAATCAGGAGCAGCAAGTCAAGCAGAAGCAGATAGCCCTGGAGCTTGAAGGAGAAGCCAAACTCCGAGCCCAGGCTGAGGCCGAGCAGCAGAAGCAACAACAACAGCAACGGCTTCAGGAAGAACAGCAGGAGACCGTCGTAGCCTCCAAAACCATCAGCGTCTCGTCAGCACCACCAGCCGCAAACCTCAACAACAACAATGCAGACGTGATTGTCAGTGAAGCCCAACTGCAGGAACAGAGAGTGAACATGGAGCAGTCAGTACCTGAACAACTGATGAAGCTGGAACAAGCAGCACCACCAAGTGACAGGGTGGAGGTAAGTTATGGCACTCCCTTTGCGTTAATGTTTCCTTTGGAAATATCAGCAAGATATTTGCTTAGGCAGGACTTGACACTAACGGACAATAATAACAAATGACTGTGTGAAATTTAGAACCTCAAGTTTTCCATTAGAGATATAGCGACCCTTTTAGGGATTCCCAGGCATCCTGCAAATTAGGGAGAACCTGGAAAATTAGTTCCTTTTTTAGAAGAAAAAGCCAAGGAAATTTAGAAAATGAAATCAAGCAAATCAGGGGCAAGTCAAGGAAATATTAGTTAATTCTGTTTTCATTAGAAATGCTGGGAGTCCTGCTCTTGCTTTTAAAATTTCCTGACAGTGACTCTTCCCAAATTGTGAAATATATTTCAGCCTTCTCCTAGAAGCATGGAATATATGTGGTGAGCCCTATGTTGACAATTTTAGATTTGGGGGATTCAGGCCAAAATTTAGGGCATGTAAGTCTCTGTTAGTGCCTATTAGTGTCCACCCCTGATTAAGCAGTATGACTATTGTGTTGAATTCACCAGGTGGATGAACAGATCGTGAAGCAGGAAGTTGAAGCTGTCGAAAGTGCCCCTGTGAACCTGGACAACATGTTCCAACGCATGAAGGACCAGAATACAGCCCGAAAGCAACCAACGGTACCATCAACCGACATGGATGTCAATGCCTCAGGCTACCTGCAGGAGTTCAACGATATCCTGGAACAGACCAACATCGCCATCGACCTCTGCGATCACCGGCTGACAAGGGATGGGCAGCTCAGGGATAAGGACTTTGATAAGGATGTCGAAACTAATGTCAAGGTATGGTTGGGGCATTTCCTCAAAGCTTGTTTATATTACAGTGTACATGCATGTCTCCCTAACTTGAAATGGAGAACTTTGAGGATGTAGCTGATAGTATTGAGATGTTCTGATGACAGTGTTGTAGCACACATCACTGAAGAGTCAAGTATGCAGTGCATACATTTGGTTATCTCTTTGGAATTTGAGATGCTGTGGAAGGATGAAAAGTTTTTTTTTTAATTGGAAATAAAAGTGGAAGCAATTTGGTAGAGAGGTCCATTCACTTTCATTTAAGAGTTTTGTATGGTTTCTTTTAATTTTGCACATTTGATATACTTTTACCACCCTCAACCCAGGTGCGGTGAATGATTGTTAGAGAGATATTAATGCTATACTGCTAAAGCCAGTGTTATCATACCCTCAAGTGTCAAGTGTGAGAAGGAAATCATTGTAAAATAATTATGTCAGTGAGGCTTTCAAATGCTATTTTTCAGCTTCCCAGAGCTAATTGATCTTTACTTTTATGTATTTCTCACTGATCTGAAAAATAAACAACTTTGGAGCACATACTGTTTAAAGTGTGAGATATGCAGCTGTGAAAAAGGGGTGTCCTAAAAGTTTTTTGCTTTGGTTTTCAGGACACAGACGAAGCCCTGGAGAACCTGGAACCAGACGTGGAGTCCCTGATCCAGCAGGGAGAACAGCTGCTGCAGATGACTCTGGCCAATGATCCAGTCCAGGCACAGCAGCTGGAGGTGAAGATCACCAGTCTGAAAGGGCGCTGGTCAACGCTAAAGAGGGATGCAGAGAAGAGGAAAGACACCTTGAAGGTGGTGGTGCCGCAGTGGTGTCAGTTCAAGAGACAGACAGACGAGATGGAGAGATGGATGGAAGCAGTGGAGGAGCAGATGAAGGATGGGATGGAGGATGAGGATAAGATGAAGGTAGGACATTCATTTATTACTCATGATAAGTGAGTGGAGGAGTTTATGCAAGAGAAATGAGATAGAGAGATAGATAGATTGAGAGATGGAGAGATAGATGGAAGGAGTGGAGGAGCAGATGAAGGATGGGATGGAGGATGAGGAGAAGATGAAGGTAGGACATTCATTTATTACTCATGATAAGTGAGTGGAGGAGTTTATGCAAGAGAAATGAGATAGAGAGATAGATAGATTGAGAGATGGAGAGATAGATGGAAGGAGTGGAGTAGCAGATGAAGGATGGGATGGAGGATGAGGAGAAGATGAAGGTAGGACATTCAGTCAATATTATGTGTAGTAAAAGGAGTGGAGGAGTTTATGTGAGAGAAATGAGATGGAGAGATAGATAAATTGAGAGATGGAGAGAAAGATGGATTGTAGGAGTTGACAGGTAGATGAATGAGAGAAAGGAAGATGAGGAGAAGAAGATTTTATTCAGTATTGCATGATTTATGATATTGAGGTCGAGTTAATGAAACAGAGATGAAATAGGGAGGGAGGTTTTGAATATATAGAGGGCTAGAGAGATAGAGGGAATGTAGGATTAATGGAAGTGTGATTGTTTAGATGAAGGATGGAATAGAGGATGAGGAGAAAAGGATTTTATTCTGAATTGCTTCACGTGGGTTCATGCATGGCATGAGTTTATATAAAACAGATGAAATGGAGAGGGAGATTATGAGGGATAGAGAGATAGAGGGAATGTAAGATTAATGGAAGTGTGATTGTTTAGATGAATGATGGAATGGAGGATGAGGAGAAAAGGATTTTATTCTGAATTGCTTCACGTGGGTTCATGCATTGCATGAGGTTATATAAAACAGATGAAATGGAGAGGGAGATTATTTAAATCTGTATAGGTCGAATTGATTTGCCTCTTGTAATATAAATTTAATCGTGGTGCTGCTGTCCCAGCTTTCCATTTGGTATAAGGATAGAACTTTACTTAATGGCTGCGGGGACAACAGCAACACAGCGCCTAGAAACATAGTATTAGGCGCGTTACAAATGTGCTGTATTATCATTATTATTATTATTACTATTACTATTATTATTATTATTATTATTATTATTATTATTATTACTATTACTATTATTATTATTATTATTATTATTATTATTATTATTATTATTATTATTATTATTATTATTATTATTATTATAAGGGAAAAAGAGATAGAGGGAATGTAAGATTAATGGAAGGTGTGATTAAGTAGATGAATGGTGGGATGGATGATGAAAAGGAGATGGAGAAAGACACAAGTATGGATAGAATGGAAAGAGGAAAGGATCAGTGAATGCCACTTTAAAACAGGTTGCATGAATTATGTAGAGGGTAGTTTATGGTATGAGCAATGAGTTTATATCATCATTAATGAGATACATGTATTTTTTTGATTGATTGATCTATTCAGCTTATAAATGTCTTTAGGATCAAATGTCTCTTGTGTGAAACAAAATGGGAAATGAGACCTATATGTATATGTATTCCTCATCATAAACATTTGAAATTATCTGATTGTTTGAAACATATATTCCTGATAATACTTCAGTATGTCTCCATCACCCATCAAATTGGCAACCCAAGGTGTAACATACATGTCCCTCAAGAACCTTGGTGTCTTGAGAACTGCATAAAGTCATGGCAATCAACACTTCCATCCAATTCCAGCTTGTTCCTGTCTGGTCGTCTGATGCGTGTCATCATCGCATATTCCCTGATTGGATATCGGAAGGTGTGATGCTCCATTCTAATCTCACGGAAGAACTCTTACTGTCTTATGTGTACAATGAATACTGCCCCCTCTTGACAGAAGGAATTAAGACATGTATTGCATGCTCTTCATGCTGCAGTGTCAAAAGCACTCATAACGATTTTCCTGATTGAATATGTTTACATTCTAATCTCCCACAAGAACAACATGTATCATTTTATGATATTAAAGATAAATACTGCCCCCTCTTGACAGCAGGAAGCTGTACATTTTGCATGCTTATCACATCTTGAGTGCCAAAAGCAATTGTTACAATTTTCCAGATTGAATTTTGGAGATGTGATACCCTACTTCCAGAGAGATTTTCATATTTACCTAAAGATGTCTGACATACAGCACCCTGGCTGACTGAAGAAAGCAAGGCACAAAATTCTGGCTTCTCAAATCTGTTTAGCTAAAAGGCAGTAAATTAGGGGGGGGGGGAAGGATAAACTCTAAACCCTCAAAAGGAGTTTGTCACTCTTCTTTGCTTGTAAGGTCATGTGATTGATAGATGTATAATAATGACTGTATTCATAAAGCATAACATATCCATCTCTTGAGATGCTCAAGGCGCATTACAAATGATTTCAAGTAAATACTAGAAAAGCATACATCAGTAAAGATATAAAGGTTGAATTACATTTAAAGGGGGTACCCAATGCTGAAACAATGTTAGTTCATTTAAAAGAGCATGATTTCATCAGCAGAAAATCATCTGCCTAATTTTTTTTTTAAAGTCGTGTTGCCAAGGAAACCCCCAAATGTGGTAAGATTTCAGGACATTTTTTACTCCTCAGCTGTGACCCAGTTTCAACTGGGTACCCACTTTGACGCAAAATGACGTCAAAGTGGGTACCTTGTCGCGCAATTCTAGCGAAATGCGCGCAAGGTATAATACATGTTGTACAGGCTAGCGCGCAGCACAACTGCAATGCGCGAAGCTGGGTACCCACTTTGACGTCATATCTCATACTCAAATTTTTTGGTTTACTCTTGACTTTTTATGAGAAAATTAGCCAAAATGCATTGATTTCGATTAAAATTCATCAAATTTGTAATGTTATTCTTCTTTGAATTCTATTCTCGATCATATATCAAAAAAAAAATTACCATTGTGTAATCACTTTAAGGACAAGGATATTATCTGCAAATAATAAGCACTGGGTGAGTAATACAAGGTACTCACAAAATCAAATGGATGCAAAGTTGCCTTCAGAGTGAAGAATAATTTGTAGATATTAATGTCAAAATAGTTTTGTATTGCTTTATTTAGCTTAAGAGAATTGTGTTTTCCAGATTTTTTTTTTCCAGTTTGTTTTTGTTGTCCAATGCAGTCTTGGTTTTGTATGCGAATTTTTTTATAACCAAACGAAGAAGAGGTCAACCTGAATTTCCTTGTTAACCTGCTGCCTACTGGATTTTCTCATTCCCATAGACTTAATACAGGACACAACCATTTCCAGTAGTCTATGGGTTAAGACACTTGCCAGTTTCACACACGGCCTTTAACTGTCTCAAATACTAAATATGAAAGCAAAATCTAGGCATGCCTTATGATAGATTTGCACCAATCTCAAAAACGTGACACTTGGTAATTGGAAACGCTACTTTATCCTCTTGTAAAGTCTCGCACCTGATCGTGACAAGGCTGTCTGAGTTTGGAGATGTTAAGTGACTTAGGATACAAAACTTCAGCAGGTGTGAAGCTACACATCCCTCCCACCCCTTCTCTGCAAAACTCAATGATGCATACCACTTGTACACAAATGAAAACTCGTCGCATCAGGGCAAAAATACCCCTAAATGTATTGTGCACAGAAAAGCCCTTAACAAATATGATGCCTTTTAAAGCTGTTCTAATGAAAATCAAGTTTTGACACTTTATCTTTTTTTAAATTACTTTTACCTTCCTTCTGTTTAGGTTTTGAAGAAATAGTGAAGTATTTACAGCAAATTTTCTCCTTCAATTTACGAGAGAAGGCCTTTCCATGCACTCACATCAACGTGATCCATTTGATCCATTTAATCAACGCAAGGACATTTCTTTGCTGATGCAACAAACCGTGCCCTTAATTTCACCTACTAGCTACAATTTTCAACCCCATAGTAGACAAAGAATTGGAATAACTTTTTTTTTCCTATTTGTTTTTTTGTGGTAAATTTATCAGAATGATTTTTTTTTCTTTTTTTTAAGGGGAGAGAGGGTGGGATTGTGCCACTTTCAATTGCCACTTATTCTTTCTGTTGTACCCCCCCCCCCCCCCCCACTTCTCTCTCATTTTCTTTCAATTTTCCTTCAAAAACTGAGAGGAAGCGCAATCAAAATGACTTAAACAATGGTCTTGGAACAAGATCTTAGACATGCAAAAAACCTTTCAAACAAGTCCTTGAACATCCATCAATTCGTCTCCTGATAAGATGTAAAGCTCTAAGCACCTTACATCATAAAGGTCTGTTTCTGCATTATTTAGTAATTCTTTTGTTTGCTCTCTGATTTATGGATCATAAATGATTTTTTGAGCCAAGCAACCTTACAAAACAAGATTATCTAACAATCCCCTTTCTACATGATAAATTAGATATAACTTTCAGGTAGGGGTGCTTCAAAATATTGTGTATACACTGTAAAGATTGAAGTAAAAATAGCAACTTCAACTTACCAACCCCAGTGAGATCTTAATCCATTATCCTAGGAGAGCTACACCAGCGATAGTGTTTGAATGATTGATAACAAACTTATTTATCACATCTTTCAAGTCAGAAATATCCAGACAAATAGTTTTTGAGCAGAGATGACATTTATGCCATGCTTTGATGAATAGCCTTGCTGACATACATTTGAACTTGTGTATTCTCTGTGGGGCAAACTAGATGCTAAAGGAAGCTGTAGCCAAAGGTTTATAGCATGCAGGCTCATGCCTGTATGTGTACAAGGAGGTGAGTTGGCTCAGTCTATGTTATAATATCTCTCTGTCGAACCAAAGATTGGGTATTTGAATCCATATCAGGCAGATGACTGAAGCCTGCATTGTATATTAACATGTCCTTCCCCTGTTTTATAGATGCAGGCTATGTTTCCATGGAAACACTCTGTCCCTCGGATAGGACAGTAATTGGAGGCCCCATGTAGAGGAGAGTCACCACCTTTGCATATTAAGAACCCACTACCACTAGCAGAAGAAGAGTGGGGGGGGGGGGGGGAACCCTGGCATAACGATAACCCCTGCATATCCCACTTAGTTATATCAGGAGGAGAGACCCATGGGTCACAGTAATTAAATTCACTTTCCCCCTCCAAGGCATTAGGTGATGCCAAATACTTGATAATACTTAGTAATACTTTATCTGTTGCCTAATGGAACCAGGTTATCCCTGTATTAAGTTCATGGGAATTTGAGAAATCAGTAGTCAAAGAGTTAATAATAATGTAGGTGTATTCCTGTAGCCAGAAACACACAGAAAGACAGAATGCTGATATGAAGGCTTTGTGGGAGAGGGATCTCTTGCACATTTATGACCCAGGCGCCATTTTAACATGGTTCTTATCTTATTTGCCATGATATATTGCAGTTTTCAACCCGAGATTGTTCATGGATGTACAATACAAGAATGCAAAGCAAATAAGGGAGGGAGGGGGTGTCCTTATGCATAGTGGGGCAAACTTTGAATATTCCCAAGACTGCCAGAGACATTTCATATTCTTGTTTTACAGTGAGTCTACTTGCTGGTAGGTCCTATTTGATAATCATATATTGAAGATTGATCAGGATGAAAGTTTTTTTTAACCCAAATAGAATCATCAAAGATGCCAAGTTTCTGTCATTAACATTGTAACAAGGTTAAACACACTTTGTACTGCTTAGCCAAAAAAGGATGACAAACGAAGAAGAAGAAATCAAGAGAGTTTTACACTGTCTTCATTTAGAGTGCTGAGAGTCAGAAGGATATACTGTGTCAAATTACATGAGTTAACGTCCTTCTGCTTTTGACCAAATGATTTCAAATCTCCTCACTCTGTCCCCATTTTGTCTTTTAAGAGGAAGAAGGGCATAAATGATTTGAATTCAGTGCCCTTCTGGCTGTGAGCCGATAATTTCTGTGCACCTTGCACCTGCTAGTAAGCTGTGATCTAAGATGTGATCTTACATGGGTAGTGTCATGCCTCATTTTCATCTGATCAGAGCATTGTCTTTGCATATGGTTGCCTGATTAAACGCCCTTTCGGCTCTGGCCAGATGATTTCCATGCACCTCATGCCTGCCTGGAAACTCTGAGCCAAACCTGGTATATATGAACAGGGCCATGCCTCATTTCACCTTTTCGAGAGCCAGAAGGACTTTAACCCTGCTGAATGATACAAGTTAATGTCCTTCTAGCTCCAAGCAGATGATTTCCATGCCTCTCACACCTGCTGGTAAGCCGGTGAGCTGAGATCATGGTCTATATGAACAGGGTCAAGTATCTAGACATTCTCAGGTGGTGTTTACACACCTGTCAACCTAATTGGACGACAATCATGTCATGTCAATAAAGGCAGGTAGCTAATACACAGGGATACGTTCACACCCTTGGCCAACTTCGTAATATAATACTACTTTCATGCATGCATTTAATGCAGTCTTTTTATAGTATTTGTGCATTTTATGCATGCATTTTATGCATCCCTTTTAGACAAATACTGCTGACAGTAAAAGTTTGCCAAAGGTTTTCCATCCAATTTACCTAAAATTCATGAACATAGGTATTATGTCAAGTACACAATATTTGCAATATTACCCATGTGAACTTTAAAACATTCAATCTTCTAAAATAGACTACCCACTCCAACTCACAAGAGTTGATTCTATACTAAATGTGTCTTTTTACTTCCTGTTTTTCAATAGCTTGGCTTGAAATAAATTGCAGGTATGAAATATGGTCAAGAGCAATGTTACTGCAAAGGTTTTTCTATTCTTGAGAACAAAGTCTCCAATGTGTGTTGTTATTAAATTGACAGTACACATTATGATTGTGCCCTTGATTTGGAAAATAATTTGAAAAATTTATTAGCAGAGACTTGTATGGATGATGACAATTAGGTGATGGAGTAAAGGAAGGCTAATTGAGATGGCTTTGATTCTAGGCTACCTTGTCAAGTTGATGTGTGCATTTATGTACCATCTTAATTGCCTGATAAAAAGATGACCTCAGTTACCTGATAAAAGATGACCTCAAATGTCAGTTCAGCAGAATCGTATGATGTGTGATAAATGTTTCATGGTTAATTTGTCCTACATTTACCAAATTCCTACGTGAACCTTAATAGACTAAACGTTACCTTTGCCCTAACGCAAAACCTAAGCTTATACTGAATGGCAACCCGAACCCTAACCTATATTCAATGAACCTTTTATTTGCCATAACTGCAGACTGGCACAGTTTGGGTAGTGATGTAACATTAGTTTTGAGAGTTTGGTTACAATTTGGGTTTAGGCTAGGATGATGTTTGGCGGGGGTGTATAGGAATCAGCGGATGGTCGGTCCATTGCAAATCTTGCAGAGCAAACTACTTCCTTATTTTTCGAGCAATACTCACAGATTTGGCACACACACATTAGAACGGGGGTATTAATCACCTTAAGTGATATTTCTCGTTATGTATATTGTTGGGTTCATGGGTGCAGAAAGATTGGAAAAGAGCTTTGAACAGGTATTAATGTTGGTAATCTTTGCAAAGAATATACAGACTGCAATAAAAACCCTTACAAAGTTTTTTTGTTTGTTTGTTTGTTTTTTTGTTTTTTTTAATTTTTTTTTTAAGAGAGACAGATTAGGAACATAAAACATACAGAATTATTGGGCTTAGCCACTGCTTTCCTTCTGAAATATTTACCAGTGCTTCCCAAGAAGTGAATGCACTTTGGAGAGCAGTTGAGACATCTCGGAAGAACAGGGAGATTTCAATAATTCATCTTTATGGAAGCTTTTCAGCTTGATTTTTCTTTTAAACTTTTATTTGCTCATTTACATGTATCTTATTTCCTTTCAACATGGAAAGCACAACCAAACCAGACTAAAAGAAATGGAAAATATAGATTGTCTTGAAAATGGTGGGAGTATGCATGTGCTTTTTATTTCTTCAGATTGTAATCTAGCATAAATTCCTACTCAAACACCAAATCCCTCTTGCTAGATGTCGATGAGAAATAACCCTCTCGAATTTCAACAGTATGGGAAGCACAAAACATTAATGTGGATTTTTCGTTTCACCTTACGAGGAATATTCCGTGTCTGCAGTTCCGCTGAGGCGTCATGAAAATTTATGACATGAAAGGAGCAGGAATGTGCAGTGTTGAGAGATGCTAGGTTTCAGTTTCATAGTAGCCTAGACAAGGAGGATAAAATCGAGGATAAAGGCATGTTAAGTGTTGTTTGCACGAAGTTGATTTTTTTTTTTTAGTATTTGAGAAAATAATGTGTTGGAAATAAATTCTGATAGCTGTCAGTGAAAATGAATGAAAATATAATAGTGCAACCTATGTCTCTTTATGCAAGTTTCAGCCTTCTTTCAATAAGCACTTTCTTCATTTGAATAATTCTTTCAGTTCGGAAGAAACCATTCCTCTGAGATATCATTTGTGTGATTCACAAATTTTTACAAAGTGAAATAAATACCGTTAAAAAGAAATAAGCACCAACCTGTCTCAAACCTGCAATCTTGTCACTGATGAAAGTCAGAATAGAAAATTTTTGTTCCCATTTACATGTTATATTGTTATAATTTATTCTAACTTCCTAACCTTAATAATCACTGTACTCTGTTCTTACACGCAAGGTTGAAATGTGTCTGTTCTGTTTTTTTGCTCGCAGTACATATACCTATACTTGCAGAGAAAAGATTTCTTTTTACATGCGTTAACCCAAGAAAGGAATGATTAATGACAGTTCATTTATCCCCTTTTAGGATAGGAATTTTCAGAGCACAGAATGCTTCACATAACTACTTCAAATTGGCAACAGTGATTTTTTTTTTTCGTATTTAATTTCCGTTGACTTTGGTATTAGGTTTACAAAAAAATGACAAAGGTTATTACACCGATACTCTCATGTTTACCATTAAAAACATGAATAACAGAACACATTGCAAAACAAAAATAGAAAAGAAATATAATTTTGTAAGCATTACTAATATTTTTCTTTGTTAGAAAAGCTTATATATCTGAAAAGGGTTTTTTCCGAGTAACATGCAAAATACCATGCCTGCTCCAGGTTCCGTACAAAAGTAAGGCCTTGACTTTAATCTCTGTCTGTGCTGTTTGTGCTATCTATGTTAGATGTGAACACACTTTCTGCTCTAGAGCAAGGAGAGTGTTGACTTCTATCCTGTTAAACAGTGTTAATGTCCTAGTGGCCCTCATAAGGCAGTGTTAGAGGGCATCAAGGCATTTAGATAATCAACTCCCCCATTCCCAAGAAAAGAGATCCCTCAAAAGTATAGTTCTAACATAATCCAGCTAAACTTGTTCCCATATTGTTAGATACCTGAATTGCCTGAATATATATTATATGACATTCACTTCTTTAATCGAAATTCAAAATGTGGTTCTCAAGTTTGGAGTGATTAAAATGCACTCGGCTTTTGAATAGCTATGCCATGTCCATCTTAGCGAATGTAGGGTTATAGCATTTTCAGCATGTGTCCATAAATTTTACTATAATGTATTTCATTTCTCACAGGTCTAAACAATATATGGACTACAGTGCATACAGTTAGCTATTCCAAATTATTGTCAACCATGTCTTCAATTTCCCAAGTACATTGTAGGACTAAAAAGTTCCATTAACTTTCTGATGCTAGGCTACAGCCAAAACCTCTGCTAATTCTAGTCTCTCAATCTCAATTAGATATAAACTCACTGTAGACCAGAAAGCTCCAAATGTCATTTAGATCATCTAAACCCCCAGGGGGTTCTCATAAAGCCAGCAGTGTGGTGACCCGGCTGGAAGCCAGCTGCTCATAACGGTCAGTTCAGTGACCATTCAGGTGACGAGAATAGCTGATTTACCAGTGATATGTTTACCCAGATGCATAAGTGTTTTCATTGTTGGATTATTGGGGGATTTTTTATTTTTTATATTTTTTTGTTTGTGTTTTTTGCCTTAAAAGGCAATATGAGGAACCAAATGATGCAATATTACAGTATTATTCTTTTTGGGGGGAGGGGGGGGGAGGTCATCTTCCATGTTTGTTTGTAGAGGTCAATGATAGGGTCATAATTCATTTTCGAGAGGGGTGATTATGTTATAAACGATATGCAAAATGCCCCCTTTTTTATATGAAGGTATTCGTAAAATTGGTTTTCTAACATTTTGTGTGTATTGCTCAAAATGGTACCACAAGATAATATGTCATGCAATTTTTAAGCACACTTTGAAGTGCAATACATATTTTTCCTTTCCTATATTGAATATTACCATTAAAAAAGTCAGGTACACGAACATGAAAGCAAACAAATCATGTACATGTACATGAAAGCATATATAAAATTTCCATCCAAATATAGTGAGTACAGTAAGTCTACATCCTTCCTAGTTGAAAGCTGCATATACATTATATTGAATAATATGTTTTCCATATTATTAAAATGAATGATTTGCAGGAATCTCAAAATGCTTCCTTTTGGAACTGATATAGCATTCACCATAGCATTCTGGCAGTCAACAGAATCTAATATTCTTTTGTTCTATCATTTTCTACATTTTCATTGTCTTATTTGCAGGTTTCTTCTCATAATTTAGCTGCGAGGTACTATGATCTAGATCATGATTTCAAGATTATTATCTAGACACTAAAAGCCATACCACTCAGAGGAATTCTGTTTTTCAATCCAATATTGTTCTCTTTGTGCAGATGGGCAGGATGAAAATTTTATTCTTTTACTTTATTTGGTGAGTCTGGAGTTTATTTCAGGTGTTTGACCTTTAAGCAGCTTAGTAGGATTGCTAAGTCTTCAAGGGTAGTCTGGAATATTGCAAGAGTTGCATCTACACTATACAGATCTTGTATCTTGTGGGGCTGAGTTGTCTAGAACTTCCTGTGATGTACATTTTTTTCTTGCCCCCCCCCCCTCCTCTCCTTCTTGTGCTATCCCCTCCCTTGTCATGCTCTTGTTTGTTAATAATTGCGCCTTTTTTTCTGTTTCTATCTCTCCTTGTTTTCCCTCATTTTCAAATTCCCTTTCCTATCTCTCTTTGTCATGTTCTCTCTCTCTCTCTCTTCCATTCTCTCACTTCCTTTTTCTCCCTCTCTCCCGTTCTTTCTCTCTCTCCCATTCTTTCTCTCTCTCTCACTCACTCAATCACTCACTCACTCACTCCCTCCCAAACTTCAGACTTTCTTCGCCCTATGCCCCTTCTCTGTCTGCATGTATATCTCTTTCTTCCACTATTCACTATCTCTCCTTTAATCCCATTATTGAAGCCCACTGCCCCTTTATTTCACTCTCTCTGAAACACACACGCAGGAATTTATTGCAGAGACTGCAAGCATGTGAATTGCGCTATCATTGAAATTATGATAAATGATATCAATATTTCATGCACTACTTCAGTTTTAGTTGTTACCATAACCTTTACATATGTATACAGTGGTACAAAGATAAACTCTACAGTATACATTGACGTATTACTTGCATAGCTGCATGAACACATAACAATGTCTTTCATTGAAGTTTGCACCTGACTGAACTTATGCTCATAATTTTTCTTGTTTGGTTGTCTTGTATATTCTGCATAGAATCGCACTCCAAAAACATCGTATTTTCTTATCACATACTCTTTTTGAAAATAAAAGCGATGCAACATGTAGGCTTCCTATCATAAGTCTAAGCCCAATTTTGCCGTGGCCCTTATCATCTTTCCCACTCAGTGTCTTTTGGTTCTCTGTCCTCTTGTCCCCTAGACAAACCAGTGGGGAACGGGGAAAGTTGATGTGAAAGCGGATGTGAATTCCCACGTGCGGAAAAGATAATACCAATGGATGCAACTTTTGGCTTCTTTCCCTAAACTTTTTTTGGTTATTTTCTTTGTTAAATTCATGTATACGAATGCCTATCATAGTTTTTATTCGCTCATGCAATGCTGCACCTTAGTCTACAGTTGCAAACTCTATTGACACACTTTTCCATGAAGTCTGGAGCTTGGGTTAGCTTAATCTCACTTTGTCAGTCTCCAGCTGTGTCAGAAGCTATACAGAACAAAGCTTCTGATAACAGTAATAGTAGTTGATATTTTATAAAGCACATTATTCATGGATAAAAAGCGCAAGTAGATTTCATCCCTTGGTAGAATAGAAGCAAAAAGCAATAGCCCATTTACTCTTCACATGTATAGCCTCATAGTTCAGACACTCATTGACAACTTAAAGGGTTTGTGCCTTGAAACTATAACCCCACCCTGCCCTGCATCCCAACCGGCCCTTCTTTGTGACGACATACGTAGTAGTGACGGACATCGCCGTATGTTGACATCTTCAGAGTCACTGACCCATTTCTCGTGCCATTCCCTCTGCTCTCTAAACAATCAGAACCAATAGAGTTGGGGAAAATCAGACCTCATCCCTAGAAAAGGGTGTTATGTGCTCTTCAGCAGATTGATGAAGCAGGACCAAAAGGTGCACAGTCAGCCACAATATTAAAACCCATTAGTAACCCATTAGCATGTTATGGATACCAGTATTAGACAATTACATAGATTTCAGTGAGATGCCAGATAAAAGAGAGAGAGAGAGAGAGAAGAAAAAAAGAGAAATAAAGATGAGGATAAAGAGAGAGAGAGAGAGAAAGAAGGGAGTGTAAGGAGAAAGAGATAAGGAGGAAGAGAGAGATACGGAGAAAGACGAAATATGAGAAAGAAGAAATATGAGAAAGAGAGGGAGAGTAGAGATGAGAGGAGCTACAGAGAGAGAGAGAGAGAATAATGAAAAAATATCTAAACCATACATGTACACATACGTATACAAATATACTTCTTTCCCTACCAAAATACAAGCATAGGCCGTCTCCATCTAAAGTAACCACATACTCTCTTTCCAATATACTTTATTGAGGTTTAAGAATTTGAAACTCTCAATGTTTACACTCTCCAGGACTAATCACTAATGCCCTTCTTCTACCAATACACACACACACACACACACACACACACACACACACACCTACCTTCGCACACACAGTCTGCAATGTAGTGCACCAATAGCCCTTCTTCCATGCACCCACACCTACTCCAGACAGTTTGATAGTCCAGCAGAAGTTGGCATACTCTGCTTACATACCCACCCACTGTTTACTTAGGCCCATTATACCAGAGCTCACAGGATCTAAATACAGGGACCGGGAGAGTAGATATGCCCTCTTTGGAATTTTATTCTGGATTAAGATACAGATCCCTCTTCTTGTGTGACACTCTTTGATTTGAAGTGCTCCATCATCCACTCTTTTTGGAGGAGAAATCTTGGAATTCTTTCATTATTGCAAACATGTTTAATCCTTACCATCTTCAAATAGTGTAATATTTTTTTGTAGAAAGCAACATAGAGGAATTGATTTCACAATGTGAATGATCTTGAGCAGTAAAACTCCAAAAGAATTACTGTATTTTAATTTTTCAAGTACTCGGATATTGATTACCTTTCCATTTCATGTGAGGATATTAGGATTTCTCAGGGAAAAGAAATGAAAGAAAAAGAGACATCCCTGAGAGTGACATAAGATCTCTTAAATTTATTTCGTATTGAGAATGAAAAGAAAGGTGAAATTTAGGGAGTGATACCTTTGCATACATTCTTTTTCCACATCGTTCTTCAATTTAGTGGAGATACTTTACCTCTAACTTCATATCTAATGATGATTAAGATTCCCCTCTGTAGACTGTACTAGACAGTGGGCTAGTCCTGGGATGCTTTTACTTTGCTCTGATCTGCATTGCCAATTTGCAACAGGAAATGAAAAATACTGCAACCTTCAACGTCTTGATACGCCCAGTCACTGTGACACATGACTCCCACGTATTTCTTGGTCAACAGTAACTGAAGCAGGCCACTTGACCATCAAACAAACTCCAGGCAGCTGGGTCTGGAAATTACTCAGGGAGTTTGTTTATAGTTCTCTAGAAGTTATCCAGTTTAAGGTTTCTACTGGTCCTTGATAAAAATTAAATCTTAGAGAAAGAAAGAGGAGAAGGAGAGAGGAAAGTGTACTCCCACAACAATTCCCTCAGGCAGGGAAATTTTGGGGTGTTTTATTTTCATACTCTCTGTGTTGTTTGCATCAAAACTTGATTAGGTTTTGGTGTCTTTTATCAAATTATGCTTCAATTAGTTGGCTACCATTACAGGCTATAACCAGGAGGTGCAGAACAGGCAATTGCTGTGCTGCCTGAGGCATCTTTCCTGCTCTTCTTGAAAACAGCAGCACAAATAGCTCAGCAATTTGTTTTTCCTTCTGGCTATGTCAAGAACATCCCTCTCCCTGCAGCGTGAGATCGGCTCTCTCAGAAGACTGTAAAATAATTTATGTAGCTCCCTTTGGTTTGTTTGTCAGACTGTCTGATACTGGACATGAAAATATGAAACTCGGATCCTGCATACTTCCTTGAGCATCCTGGTGGATATATCAGGCAAACAGGCTGACCTCTGAAGTACAAATTCTGTTTCGGTGGTAAAATTTTTATCTCCTGAGCAGCATCCATGGCAGTTTCATACTGTTTAAATGTTCAGGATAAAACTCATTCAAATAACTGGAGGAATATGTCATGAGAAATGGACGGTAAAAATCTTTGAGGTCACGAAGGGGAATATGGTTTACTCCTGGTATTCTGTAGCCAACTTCATATTGTGCTATCAGTCCAAGACTCACCATGTTTTGGAGGTCAAGAGAGTTAACCTGTTGAAAACAATAAAGCATGAGATAACTCGGGCGAGGGCGTATGGAAAATGTGTGTCGTACAGAAATCACATCGTGCTCATCGGGTTTAAAATGAAATATGGAACTTGATGTAGTGATTATTTTCTAGCTCTGAAGAATGGATATGGCATAAGTGGACATTGTGTGTTGATGTTCAACTTTTCCTTTGTTCCCTTTAACAAGAATGTGTATTGGATATCAGTTTTTAATGTCCCATGCCGGAATTGAGCCCCCAAAGAGTATGCAATGGGCTGTGAGTTTATGGTGAATGACTTGCTGTTGGGTTGCGGAAAGACATCTTCATATAACACCGCTGGGGATCGTTAAAGCAAACATGCTGCATTTTTTCTTCTTTCTCAGTCATGCAATCAACCATGCCCTTGCAGAGATTGCTGTTATTTTAGAAGGAATGAGGAGAAGCATGTTCAGATGAACTCGTCAGTATTGTTGAGCGTTCTATTTAGCGTTCTGTCAGGCTGGTAAAAGTCAGCACTAGTTGTGTGTGAGCAGCACTTCATGTATTTCTCTGCTTTTTGCTTCAGTAATGCAATTGAATGGGCCACAGTGAACATTGCTTTGATAGTGGAAGAAACAAGGTGATATCAAAAGAAATTCCCAAAGCAAGTTCATGTTGACTGGAATATTATTTGTTGACCATTTTATCCACTCTGAGATAACAGCTACTCTCTTTTTGATTATTGCTTCATCTGCTATGAACATCATTTCTTTACTCCCAAATCCATCTTTTCTCCCAAATCCATCTTTTCTCATGCGACATCTGAACAAAATTTTCAAACAGCACTGAAAGGCCTGGTACATGCAGTGACTGAATCTTCTTTATCACCTTGTAGTCCTTAAGCATCCCTTATCATCGAATTAAGTAAAAAGGAATCTTTATTTAAGGGATCATTCTAACTTATGTTCATCCTGCATTGGCATATTTGGACTTGTTCTAAATTTGCTGTATCAAGAAGAGATGTATTGTACTGAAGCAGGAACTATGGACTCATTAAACAATATTGAACATTAATGGATTAAACAAATGTACATTAGGTGCACATATATGTGTTCTTGTCAATACTGGAGTCCAAGACATTGCTGAAACCTCTCCTTAAGAACTTTAGTAAAGATCTGATCAGATCCGAGGTAAAATAGCTACATGTGTGGGCAAAATAGTTGGTGAGGAACTACACTGCAGCTGTAATAGATTGCATGGTTTTGCTATAGCATGAAAAGTTTTTGGTAGCCATCCCATGTCTTTTAAATCACAAAGACTGCCTACTGTGTACACCCTCACCATCGGGATGCTATGACATGAGAAGAATGCCAGACAAGACTTCAATTCTCTAACTGACATAGGAGGACTGGTTTTCTTATTACCTGGGCCAAACATGCCAGTCCATTTTTGAAAAGCTGTGCTACTGTTAAACAACCTCACCATCCAAGGGGACCTGATTGGATAACCTTATGGAGTAGGAACGTTGCACAGACATTTCTGTGCGAAATTAGGGGATTTGTGGAAAAGAAATCAACTGAAGCAGAAATGACAGGGCGATGAGGCTTTTGCCCATCTAAAGAAGACATTCTGCAGAACTGATAAGTATGCATTAATTGTGGAAATATGAAATAGGAAAGGCACCTCTTGTTCTGCAAGTGTGTGAAATACTCTTTGATGTTATTGACAAAAATGAGGCCATATCTGTTTCTCAGTACATTGTGGAGGATCTCTCAAAATGTGGAAAGAACTCCAAAAATGTTGAGTTGCAACATGTCTCTGAGACTACAGTTACCATTGAACATTGTCAGCAGATTTAGCCTCTTTGAAATTCGGAGGAGTGCAATTATCTCATTGGAATGATGTAACGTAGAATGTAAAAAGACTTCTTGGGGATATATCTGCAAATCTGTGTAATACCTCTGGAGACTGTTAACAGGAGTAGTCTTTCTGGAATTTAGAGAAATACAGTGATATTGATTTGATTGTCAAAATCTAAAAATATCATTACTTCTTTGAAGTGTATGTGCAAAGCAAGACAACACCAGTAGACTTTATTAACAGAAGCAGTCTTATTGGAATTTGGAAAGTGCAATATATGGTCTGGATAGAATTGCCCAAATCTAAAATCTAGATATCAGTACTTCTTGGAAATATGTCTCAAACACAGGACAATACCGTCAAACATCACTTGATGAAGGTGCAGCGTAATTTGGACTGGGATGAAACTGCGACATAATTGGATGAAGTGAAATGATCTGCACTGGACTTTTCCCATTTGTTTGCAGTTTGGAATTTAATTGTTTAGGAGGGTTGAAATAATTGTCCTCTAGGGAGAGCCAGTAGCTCAACAAACCCCTAATTGATCTTTCTCTTTCTTTCTCTCTCTCTTGTTTTCTTTTTCTCTTTTACATAAGACCGATCTCATGAAAGGAATTGTTTGACAGTGAGGATTGCTCCACTATCTTTCAAATTTGGGATAAATAAGTCTATGATGCGCTGGATTGTCATTTATCATTCCTCTCTGTGGGAGACATCAGAACACATGATGACTGGATGTTACTGGAATTTGTATTCTGGATACAACTTTATTTAGCTTTAATATCTAAATAAATCTTCTCCAGTGTTATGACATTCAATGACATACATGTGTGAGTATGATATCTATGTACTGAATTGGATCTTTTGGACATCCTTGGATAGATGTTCTAGGTGTTTCTTGACGCTTGGCAAACTTTTCATTCTAAGAAAGTTACCTTGCAAAGCCTCAGTGACTAGTTTTTCACTTTCTTAAACCTTGTAGATCTGGAAAATTGCTAGTCTTTCATCAGTTCCTGTATCATAGGTGTATTCTATAGACTATTCTGCTATTTCACATTTGATAAATGCTTATCAGGACATATGGTGTGGCATATTTTTTGAAGAGATGGAATTGCCATATGGCTAAAATAATGGATAAAATGAATTTGTCCCAACTCTTACTGTAAGTTTCTACTAGCATCTGGAGCTCCCAATGCTTGGATAATTCAAATCAAGTGATTTGAGGTTTTGACTAAATGCACTTCTGTCTGTTCACTAAACCCCTTACCCACTGGAACAAGGTGGCTTCTGTATTAAACCTAGTGGTTCTGGAGAATTCAGTAGTCAACGGATTAACATACACTGTCATGTGGAAAGACTGATGCATTCACATCGGGATAAATTGTTTGGTTGATTTGCGTGTGGGCTAATCGTAACGGATGGATTTATTATTCGTCTGTTGACATTGAACTTGAAATGGACCATCTAACAGTCAGTACTGTTGTCTGTATCTATCAACTGAAACATCAACAAAGCCATGTGCTGACATAGAACACTAAGAACAGAATAAAACTTGAAGGGGACGATACTATAGAAAATGTGTGTAATGCATGGACAACATATCTGCATTGATATAAGTAAATGCAGAATTTTGAAATCTAGTCATCCTATTTTTTTTTTTAAATCTGCAATCTTTACTCTTCAGAGATGTTTTAAAGACATATCAGCAGCATCAGTATTGTGGATATTAAGCAGTCCTGGTTGTGATAAAGTTTCAAAACTATTGTGGGAAAAGTCTATTGAGAGTTGTGATCTACAATGCGAATACACATGCTTTTAGAATCAGGCAGTGACATTTGTATAGGTAATTTTGTTATCGTATGCATCATAGAGAAACATTAGAAACATATACTCATATTCTGTAGTATATCAGTGAGTTGTGTCCTGTTGATGGAAAGCATTGCACATTGTTGATTGTGAATCAAGAGAAAACTTGCTGGAATTGGAGTGATTGTGGCCTTGCGAAGAAAGAACAAACTTGGACCACTGAGGAAATTCATCTGCGAAATTGCGCCCTCGTTGTTATGTCTGTGAGGAATCTTGTTCTGATCATGTTGGAGATTGAGGTTGAGATTTTAGCATATCTCCTAGCGTGGTGTTCTTGCGTCGCCTTCTTCTGGATCCAAAACAGTGTTTCGGAAACATCTCCTTCACCAACAGTTCACAAGGTAAATGCTGGTAGTCTTGAGAGTGTTAACATCCCTGACACAAGCGAACCAAAACCAACAATAGACCAAGCAAAAACTATATCAAAGAGGCAAGGAATTTATCCATTTGGAATCAGTTTGGAGTTAGTTAAACAGTTTCACTGTAAAAGTATACCTTCTTCTGTATTACTTTCAGTAATGACCTTTAGAGCTCTCTGCTGAAAAATGGTCAAGTTTATTTTTTTAGTTCTTCATTCTAACACTCTCCCAACTGAGCTATTTTGGCATCCCATCCCATTTTTGATGGGATGCATTGCCTTTAGAGAACCATAAGATCTGTTTGCAGAACTAATGCCTTTTTAAAACTCTCTTCTCTAGGGAAGGGACATTTCTAGGCAAAACTGAATAAATGAAAAAAAAATATGCACAAAACAAGGCTGCACAATAGTGGTGGTAACAAATTATAACGTGGTACGTTTCAGGGGAGCGTTTCATGAAGAGTTTTGTCGGTGATTTTCACTGACTAAATTGCTTTCAGCCAATCAGATGCGAGGATTTTCAGTAGTTTGTAACATTTGTTGGTGATTTTCACCGACAAAACTCTTCATGAAATGCTGCCCAGGTCTCATTGTACATTTCAGGTTTTCATTTCCTTCCCTTAAGCCAAGACGGCTCATCCTTGTCACATCATCCAAACAATAAGGATAATCTACCTGTCACCCTTCAACACTGTTTGTTTTAATGATGGCTTGTGCTTCAGAAACATCTCTAGGGCTTGTATTTGGTTGCAGCAAATTAAATGAAAGTTAGAGTTCATTCAGACTACTGTAGTCAAGTACTTGATGTACGATTCAGAATCCTATAGGTGTGAATGGGTTTGATTTGTTTTGTTTTCAATGATGGTATTTGTTTCGTACTTCACAAACAGCTCTAGGGCATATATTTGGTTGCAGAATGAAAAAGGAGTTTATAGTTTATTCAGATAACTTTAATTCATTATTTTGTTTGCAATTGGGAATTGTGTATTTGTGAAAGGGTCAAAGCTATTAAAACTTATGAAAGAGAACTGATATTGTTGTATTAAAACAATATAATGGAATGGGATAATGGGAAATTTCTCAAGCTGACACCCAACTAAGAATTTCATTAGTCATAAATTGAGCACCACGAGTGCCATGCAGAGATCAGTGCTGTACAGGAAGCTATCATCACTTTAAATTCTCAATGCTGTTGCCAGATACGTAGTCCATAAAGGATCACCTAAAATGTTTTTAGCACATCATTTTCCCCTCTTGAGTTGGTGATGAGATAGTACACTATTCATCACCTAGTTATAGACAATGAAAGAAAGTAGAGTTGAAGGACTTTGCAGGGGAGTTTGTATTTTTAAATTGTTTTTTTTTATTTCCCTGACGCACACACATTAGCATGTCCTTCCATCAGCCCATCCCTCCTCCTCCTCCCCTTCTTTCTTTCCTTCCCCTCCCTTCCTCTTCTTCCTTCTTTGCCTCCTCCTCTTCCTCCTTCCTGTCCATTTCCTCCTCCACATGCTCTTCCTCCCCTTCCCCTGATCTTCTTCCCCCTCCTCCTATCCTGCCCTCCCCTCCTCCCCTTCCTGCTCCCTCCACTCCTCCCCTCCCCTTCCTCTTCCTCCTCCCTCTGCTCCTTTCAATTCATTCAATTTCATTCATTCACTTTATTCATTTCAATCAATTATATACAAAAATCACAGGAGAAAATCATGAAAGTACAAAAAATAGATACAGATAATCAGTGATTGGAGACCCCTTTATAAAGCAGAGCTTGTCGTGAAGGTCCATTAACACAAATTACCTAATTACAGTTACAAAATACAACGTATAAAAAACACAAATTAAGATAATACATACATACGCCTGTTGATAATTATACACACATTGCGCACTCACACACACAAGGAGGAGAAAAGGGGGAGGAGGAGGAGGAGGAGGAGGAGGAAAGATAGAAATAGAAATGATAAGAAAACAGTAAGAACAATAAGAACAATAGTAATGAAGAGAGCAACTGACTGAGTGATTACTCAGTCAATTGCTCTCTTGGTCCCTCATTAATTGAGATCTGCATTAAAAGTGAGGATTTACATATTTTTTTAAATCGTGACAAGGTGGATGATCGCTTAAGGTCAAAATTGAGCGAGTTCCATGCATTAATACCCTTTACCCTCGTGGAATTTTTAAAAGGTGTAGTTCTCGCTAGAGGTACATGAATATTTGAACACTGACGTGTTCTATACAAGTGAATATTGGAATTTAATTTAAACAAGTCGTTAAAAGTTGAATGAAACTTGAACATAAATATCAGAGTATTAAGTTTTACTTGTTCAAAAAATGGAAGGATATTTGATAGTCTAAACATTGGTAAACAAGGAGCATCAAACTTAGATTTAGCAATTATCCTTATTGCACGTTTCTGTAGAATATAAATGTGTTTTAATCTAGTTCTACCTGTATCGCCCCAGACAATGTTGTAGTAGTTTATATGTGACATGACAGGAGAATGATATATCGTTATCAAAACATTACGTGGTAAAAAATGTCTTAAGTTTTGACAAAATTCCAACGCTTCTAGATATTTTAGATGTAACATTATCAATATGGGATTTCCAGTCTACAAACTCGTTGATGAAGTCACCTAAAAAGTTTATTTTACAGCATCTAGCAATATTCTTATTAACAATATGAATTGAATCCACATTTGAAGGAATATTCTTTTTTCTGGAATGAAATATAATATATTCTGTGTTGTCATAATTTAGAAAAAGTCTGTTACATTTATACCATTCATTCAGTTTGTTCAATTCATTATTTGTGATTGAAATAAGTGCTGAAATGTCTTTATGGGAAGAGTTAACAATTTCATTAATATAAATTAAAAATAAAAGAGGCCCCAGAACAGAACCTTGTGGAACACCAATATGAACGTGTTTATATGATGAATGTACACCATCGACCACCACATATTGCTGTCGATTTTGTAAATAATTTTGGAACCAACTTAACGGTAAACAACTGACACCGTAACATTTTAATTTTTCTAAAAGTATGTGGTGGTCGATGGATCGACCACCTCGAAAGATCCATGAAAACACCACAACAGTAGTGACCCTTATCTAATTTCTGAAGAATATAATCTGTTAGATTAAACACACCCACTGAGGTTGAGGATTTTTTCGAAACCCAAATTGTTCTGGAATCAAAGATTTATTTTTTTTCCAGAAAATGAATAAGTCTTACATGAACTATTTTATCTAAAAGTTTTGAAAATACTAGAAGCAAAGCTATAGGTCTGTAGTTTTCAATACAGTCTTTGTCATTCTTTTTGTATAGTGGTATTATTTTTGCTATTTTCATTTTATCAGGTACCATACCCATAGACAGGGACAGATTAAAAACATAACATAATGGTTCCACAAAAGCATGTATGCAGTTTTTAACAACTTTAGGTGATATGTCATCTGAACCATTTGCTTTGGAAGACTTCAGCTCAGAACAAAGGTTTATGATTTCAAACACAGAAGTAGGTTTGAAAAACATAGAACTAGTACAAGACAGTAAGTAGTCTTGAAATGATGTCGGCGTTGATGGTATTGAAGTAGACAATTTGTTCCCTATGTTTATAAAATATTTGTTAAACTGCTCCACAATCTCTTGCACTGAACTGATATTCAGGTTATCTATTTTCATGTTTTTTGGTATCGTGCTGCATTTGCTATTACCCAATAATTCATTAATTTTATCCCATGTCTTTTTTATGTCACCTTTCAATCGGTTGAACAAATTTTCAAAATACCTTTTCTTTGAATTTCTTATAACTTTGATCAATACATTTCTATAATCATTATACTTTCTTTTTGAAAAAAAAAAATGATTAAAAAAATGATTGTAACATAAATTAGCATCATGATATTTATACACCGATGACCAGTCAGTTACAAGCAATTTTCTTTTGAAATCATCAATTGATTTTTTTGGTTATTGTTCTTTTTTTTAAATATCTTTTATCACAAAAGTCATCAAATAACAATTCATAATTAAAGATAGAGAATACTGGAAAATGATCAGATATGTCAGAATATAGAATACCATGGTCTTTAACTTTTTCTATTGAATTAGTAAATATATTGTCAGTGAGAGTAGCAGATGTTGAAGAAATTCTGGTAGGTTTTGAAATAGTTGGGTACAAATCAAAAGAAAACATTGTATCAAGGAAATCATTGGTTTTGTAGTGAGAACCATAATTCAGAAGGTTAATATAAAAATCACCCATGATATAAATTTGTTTCCTTTCATTTTCCACTATTTGTAATATATTTGTCAATTTGTCAGTAAATTGCGACACATCCGTATTTGGAGGGCGGTAAATACAACCAACTATGATAGGTTTACGTTCAAATGGAATTTCAACAAACAGAATTTCAAATTCAGAAGAAATACATGTCACATCAAATCGAACTTTATAATCAATACCTTTCTTGATAAATAAAGCTACACCACCTCCGATTTTGTGGGAACGACTTATATGCTCCAAGTTATAGCTTTCAATACCATATAAAACATTTGAATCCCTTCTCAACCCATGTTTCCGAAATTCCGATAACACTGAATTTGTGATCGAGAGATGATAAAAAGACTTGCAGTTCATACCCTCTACCTCCTCTTGCCCCTCCTCCTCCTGCCATCTTCGATCTCATCTTCAAAGTAGATTTGTTTGGTGACAATGATTGAACATTCATCTCAATCACCCTCCAGGCTGAGTTGTAGTAAGAAACAGTACAGAGTTATTACTCAGAGGTTGTTTCAGGTTCCCATGATGTTATATTTTCTTATCATACGCACACTGTATTCTATCTGGGCAATTCCACGGTAAGGGTGTAATTCCATTACCAACATTTTTAGACTTTCTGTGCCTCTTATGTACTCTGCCTCCCTTCTCACCATTTAATACTCTGTAAATATGCCCATTCTTTCATGTGAGCTCTGTCATTCCAACAATTCTATTCTTACATTCATGATATTGTGGTATAACGGAATTACCTGAAAAAGCGCCAATTTTTAACTTCAAACATGTCTTTTAAAAATCAAACATACATTAAACCAACACAGACTAAGATTGTGGAATTCTTCGTTGTTTCAACTTTTTTTTAATTCAAAGATTTGGCTATTCATGGCTATCAAAGTGATTGTTTTTACTATAAATGTGCAGTAAGGTGACTGTTTTTCCTATGTGGAATTGCCCATCTTTGGTTTGTCTTTGTCATGTCATAGGAATTAACTGAGCTCAACGTGTTCAAAAGAAGACATGAATAAAGAATGTAGGTCTCCTTTAAACCATTTCATGTGAAAGGGTGTCAGGGAAAATTTTTTTTTTTTTTCTGGGGCTATTTTTTGAGCCCATCCGCCCAAATTTTCTACATTGTATTACAGTTAACATTGGACCCTATGAGAGTTTCAGGGGCTCTTTTTTTTAGTTTTCCAGGGCTTTTTTTGGGCATTTCGGGGGCGAATTTGCCCTGAAGCCCCGGTGTATTTTTTTTTTGAAGGGTTGAAATTTCTGAAGGGTGTAGGAAAGAGACCAAGGAATAAGAGAAAGGCATACAAACAAAGAAAAGATAGGCAAAGAGCAAGAAAACTGAAGGAAAGGAAACATGAATGAAAGAGCTGAACAGTGGAGTTTAACCCATTCGTGACAGGAATTATTTGAAGCCTAATTTGTTCAGCTTTTTTTTCTTCAAATTGGCAACACCAACATTTTTATTTTATTGCTAAATTTTTCTTATCAAACATCATGTATCTGAAATAAAAATAAATTGACAAAAAGTATGATAAGAGGGCAAAAAGTTGCCAATTTGCAGGATAAAAGAGTGATTTAAACTTTCTATCACATTGCCAATTTAAGGATTTTAATGCTTATTTTCTTTTAGAAAATTTTCAGCATCAAACAACAAATACTGACGCAACCAAAATGGCACAGTTTGTGTAGAATTTTTTGCTCTTTCTGCTCATGTATTTGGTATGATTTTTAGAGCTTGGCATCAAAAGTTATTAGGCCAAACCACAAAATGTGGACCTCTGTCACGAATGGGTTAAAGAAAAAGATTGACAGAAAAATGTAATTTACTTGCAAGAAGTGAAAGATAGAAGGAAGTGGGTAAATACCTGTATAGAAAAGAACAGACTTATTCTAGAAAAGAAGAAAGACTTAAATAGGAAAAAAAACATAAAGGAGAGAAGTGAGGACAGAAGAGAGAGAGAGAGAGATTAGGAATGCAAAAATGAATAGACTGAAGTGAAGCAGAAACAGAGAGAGAAAGAAAGAAAGAATGAGAAAGGATGAAAGAAAGAGAGAACGAATGAGAAAGAGAGAGAAAAGAATTGGTAGAGACTCGCTTAATGTGCCTGCATTTGTATAGTGTAAAGTCCCCATTTTCCCCGCGATACGGAAAACGGAAAAATTTCACGGAATTCGGGAAGAACATGGAATTCACAGAATGTCATGGAAAACGCGATTTTTTAGACAAAAAAAATTTGAATTACGAAAAATACAGCGGAAAAACATAAACAAACAAAAGCAAAATCCAATAAAACAAAACCATGCATCAGCGGAAAATTTGGATCAAACCTGTTTGCAGTGTTTAGCATATGTTCCCGAAGCTTATATAGTTGCGTCTGCATGTACAGTGCCTATATTAAGGTAACTTCAGGGTTTTTTTTTTTTTTTTTTTTTTTTTTTATCTTAGTTTTTTACTATTTACAATTGCTTTGTCAGTTATTTTGTACATGTCACCAAAGAACGCAGAATTTGAAGTTTACAACACCGAAGAACACAGAATTTGCATTTTAGAAAACGGAAAACTGGGGACTTAAGTATAGTGTGTATTCATATCTAAGGTAGATGCCTGTACTCTGTTACATATATAGCTCATTGTTTTAAAATATATCCTTCATTTATTCCCCCAAATATGAACAATGCGATTGACTTCACATACTCTGTATTACATGTTTCACTCTTCCGTTCTCCTCCCGTTTGAATCCCATGTAGGCAATACAAGGCCAGATCGAACAGAAAAAACAAGAGCTACAGACGCTGAACCAGAATGCCCAGAAGCTGAACACAGAGGGCGCCAGACAGGTTACGGAGCCTGTGATGCTGCGTATGAATACACAGTGGCGTGAAATCGAGCAACGCTTTGCCCAATTCAGGAAACCTGTGAGGGAGGAGGTATTTGTGGAAAGGACAGTCACGGAAGTCAAGACGACATACAAGTAAAACAAAGTTTTTTTTAATTATTCATTTGCATGGAAAAATAATACAGCATGTATGCAAAAAGGGTGCAAATGGCTGCCTCTTTGAACCTGCCCCCTCGCCTTCCTGAATTTTAACAGTTTGATTAATAAATTCATGAAACAGTTTTCCAAAAGTTTGACTTAAAGGAATACCAGTAGCAGCGTTTTCATCAAAATATCTTCCTTTGGTAGTAAAATAAAAGCATATGATTCTCCCCCCCCCCCTCTCTCTCTCTCTCTCTCTCTCTCTCTCTATATATATATATATATATATATTTATTTATATATATATATATATATATATATATATATATATATATATATATAAAGTTTATAGTAATGTGAACACCTTCTGGAAAAAAAATCTTTCAGCATTCTTTGAGTTAAGCTTTGCATGTTTATAACTGTAGGGCCTATAGCATAAGTCCCTCATTTATTTCTGTAAAAATTTAAGATGAAAAAATAAAAAGACAGAATATTGAAAATTCAAGGGGAAAAAGGGAGCAAAAATTGGATGGGTTTTAAGTGTTGCTCCCAAAGGAAAGATGCAGATGGAAAATGAAATATGTCTTGAGGCAGAAAGTGTACTTACTTTCTTTTTCTCTTTTTATTTCATATATTCTGCTAAAGAGTCGTGGGCATGATATACAAGGAAAGGACAGTATTACGAAAAAATGGGGAATTGTCTAATGAAAATGTTGAAGTACACCTAGGGAGTTATTTCCTCGAAGTATGGCATATTTTGCTTACCAATTTGCTTCAGTGGTGTAATAATTTCTCTTTTAAAGTTATATGTTTATAACTTGACTAGTAAAACTCAGAGAAGATATACATAAAAAAAAACGTACAGTTGTAGATATTGTTGTTCTATGCCTGTGTTTTAGAAGATATTTCACTGTTGTTTATTTTCCAAGTTTTGTCCCATTTAACCCATTGAACATGATTTGATTTTGGTATAACTCGCATTTTCCATACACCATAACTCAGGTGTAGTATTTAACAGGTTAATAGATGATCGAGGCTCTTTTCTTTTCACGAGTATGAATGCATCATTTCAATGACTTTATTTCTTCATATGTTGATCATATTCAAGAGGAGAAATATGTGTAAATAACCAGATAGCAACTACTGTATGTGGCATATTCCTGTGGGGTAGAAAATCAATCTATCTACCGCTATTCAATCCTGTGGTTTCCTATAAGCTCTTATAGATATGTCATTCTGAGAGATGTCATTTTCACATTGATAGATATCGTCCCAATCTTTCTTTCCCAATTCCAGCGGGATTTACCCCTATCCTATAAAATTCATGAATCTAGTTCTCCTTTCTATCACTTGGGGCCCATTTGCTCATTTCTACCTTCATTCCTTATTCATTAACAATTTCTTTCCATTCCCTCTCTAAATCTGCCCTCATTTTTTTTCCTTTTGGATCAGATTCGAGGAGGCCACCATACAGCAGGAGAATAGCTCCGAGCCGCTGGCTGACTTCAGCCCACTGCTGTCAGAGGCCAATGCACTGTGTGATAGGGTGGTTGATGCACAGGGCAAACTGAAGGTGCCCGAACTAACGGGAGCTGCCTTTGAAAGTTTCTCAGCTCAGGAGGATCATTTGAAGGTGAGTGGACACGTCTCTGCGTGTGTTTGTGTATGCAGGTGTTGGCCAGGTGCGTTTCTATTGCTGAACACTTGAATGGTTTACCTCCAAGTTTGGGTTGTGCACAACCCCAAGAAGTCTGGATTGCTTTTGGTAGTGCACATTTTTTTATGAGCGTACTAAGTCTGCTAGAGTGAGAGGCATGAAGAAATGAATGGTTTGCATCCTGACTGAGATGTTTTTCTGCTACTGAAAGGTTAATGATGTGAACACCAATTTTTTATATAATTTGTAAATGTGGAAACTTGACATTGAATATACAAATATGTGTGTGTAGAGGGAGCGATGATGGTAATGATGATGATGATGGTGCATGGTGATGATTATGATGATGATGATGATGAGGGTGATGATAATGGTGATAATGATGATAGTGATGATGATGAGGATGGTATTGATGATGATGCTGATGTGATGATGATGATAGTCATGATGATGATGATGATGATGATGACGATGATGATGACGATGATGACGACGATGATGATGATGATGATGATGAGGGTCGGATGATGATAATGAAGATGAAATATGAACTTACTAATCATATAGTGTGTCTTGCATAGAGAGGTATGTCTTTGTCTTTTGGGTTAGTATCCATAACCAAGTATTGTCTCTGTTTCTCTTTGAATGAATATTCCACAATGCTTAGTTTGGTATTTACAAATAGATGTTCAATGTGCAGTTTCATATTACAATTCTTCTTGTTCAGTGCAAAAAATCTCCATCTCTAAACATTTTTCGATCGCTTGGATATTTGTACAATGTGAAAGCCAGAAAAGTCCTATTACTGCTGGGAACTTGTACATGGAATGTGAAATTCGACCATATAAGAAGGGCTCCAGAGACATTGATATGCAATCTATGTTGAGCTCTTTTGATGATTGATAAATTCTCCCCATATCTTATTTTTATCATCAATTTCAAGCCCTATGGCAAAAAAGAGCAATTGATTTTTCCTGTAGCAGTCTGAGCAGTGTGATAATTGGAAAGAAACCCCATATCATGTCACGCCAAACTGAATACCTCCAAAGTTTTGGTCATACATACCCTTTCAATTCTGGCATCGAGATGCCCCGTTGGTATTTGCCAGAAGACAGGAGAAGGGAAGGCGTTTGAGGGGCGAATGTTTACACCCATAACAGACTTATTTACGATTGCACTCAGGGTGCTTGAAAGAAGATTAACCGCCTCTTGAAAGTAATGATTGGGAGGCAACCAGCAAGTCAATAGCGGGCCGAGCCAAACCGGTGCTTTGAGAGGATCTCTTGTTACAAAGTAGGAGCTTTTCTGTGAAATCTCCTGGCTGTTTCACTCATTCTCCCATGTTACATTCGCAAGAAGGATGGAATGTTCATACTGTGAAGGTCACTTTGTGAATCATCTGTTTTGGTTCGTGGGTACCTTAGATGAGAGGTATATTTCAAGGACTGATACAGAAGAAGACAGAGATAGAAAGTTTGACCATACAGAGGAAGGCTGCTACTAAATTGCTCAGTTAACTCGTTGAGCATGATTTGATTTCTGTATACAGGCTGTTTCCATAGATCCTAGCCTGAGGTATATCAGGCTTAGTGTTCAACGGGTAAAGCGAGGTTGGGAGATGGATTAGAGAACGATAGAGAGAGAGAGAGAGGGGAAGAAGGAAAGACAAAGAGGATGAGACAGAGAGCAAAAGAAAGAGGGAGTGAGAGAGAAGAGAGGGAGACAGGTATAAAAGAAATAAACGGAAAAATAGAGAGACAGAGAGAGAAGTGAGAAGCAAAAAGTCTTGGGCATTTTAGATGGGGATGAAAATATAATGAAGCAACGAATTTTCTGTTCTTTGGGGGGTGGGGGATGGTACTTTTTTCTTAGGAGTTTTCACTGTCTTTGCAAAATCAAAATGTTTTGTGTTTACCTCTTAGTAAGTCTTACTGTATTGACGTCAATCTAGATAAATAGGTGGGGTCAGGCCTTTTCATTTCACACTTCAAATGTAGTTCAGAAAGAAGCACTCGGCAACTTTCCCTAACATAGGGAAAATGAATGATCATTGTACAGTGCTTATGTACACCATGAGGTGCTTCTTAAGGCTATTAAATCTGATGCGGGGGGGGGGGGGGGGTTGCACAACATTGTTTTTTACCCTTCATTAGCTGTGTTTCATTAGCTATCATCAGCTAAGATCCAGAAGAACAAGAAGAACAGTAGCTGTAGTGAAAGTTAGCTGATGCCTTTGTGGCTCATAGTATACAATGCATAGGTATTTAACCCTTTGACTACTGCATTCTCTATTTCCCATATTCTAAGTACAGAGACCACCTGGTTCCAGTAGGCAACAGGTTAAGAATGTAAAAGAAATCGGAAGAGAGAGAAGTGAGGAGGTATGGAAGGTGATGTACTTCAACAGAAAATGAAAAAGTTCTTAATCCTTTGTTGCCAAGACTCTTAAAGTGATTACACAATGGTGAAAATTTTGTTGATGTATGATCCAGAATAGAATTCTAAGAAGAATAACATTAAAAATTTGATGATTTTCAATCGAAAGCAATGCATTTTGGATAATTTTCTCATAAAAAGTCAAGAGTTGACCAAAAAATTTGAATATGAGCTATGACGTAAAAGTGGGTACCCAGCTTCGCGCATTTTGCTAGAATTGTGCGACAAGGTACCCACTCTGACGTCATTTTGACGTCAAAGTGGGTACCCAGTTGAAACTGGGTCACAGCTGAGGGGTCAAAAAATCCTGAAATCTTACCACATTTGGGGGTTTCCTTGGCAACATGACTTTTAAAAAAATTTTAGGCAGATGATTTTCTGCTAATAAAATCATGCTCTTTTAAATGAACTAACATTGTTTCAGCATTGGGTACCCCCTTGAAATGTGCTTCTCTAATGAATCTGCGTAACCTCCATCTATTTCATAATATCAGAAAAAAAAAGAAGTTTAGAATGATAAAAAGAAGTCAGAAAAGAGAGAGGAAGACTAAGTAAGTGGTCCCCACCCACAAAAGTACAAAATTGTTAATCCTATATCACCTGACTCTCACTTTCCTTGTTAACCTGCATACAGATACCATTCCCAAGGGATGCTGGATCCAGGAGGGGGTCATGGGGGTTCACCCCTCCCCTAACTTTTATTGTTATTTGCTTGTGATAGGTTTTGTTTGTCTTTTTTTTTATATGTGTTAACCTTTCCTTTTCCTCTTTTTTCCCCTCTCTTTTTGTTTTTTACTTGTCAAATATTCTTGGGAATTAAACCCCCCCCCCCATACTAAATTCCTAGAGCCACCCCTGAGTCCCCCATTTATCGCCGCCATTAATCAGCCAATCACAGAGGGAGCCCTCCGAGGCATTGTTTGGTGGGATTAGATAAGTCGTAACTGGCTGGGAATTTGATCAGGAGGAAACAAGAGAAGGAAATCGCCAGACTCTAAAGCCCCTTCAAGCTGTAATGATTAACCCGCCAAATGGCAGATTATTGGTCTCCGAAGACCTGCAGATCAAATTTGAACATTCGTGGGTATGGCAGGGTGCATGTTTTGGGTGATCTCGTAGGATAGGTGGTGAAACAAACAAGAAGGCACTTGGGTTGAGGAATGAAGAAGAGGTGAGAAAAAAACTGGGAAAAAATGTAGACTTTTTTTTTTCCCCCGCACAAGCTTGTTTTGGTCTTGCAGTTCATTAATTTTAATTTTAACACAGAATTTCATGTTTTTCCTTCTTTTTTTCCAGGGCTCTATTTTTTCCCCTTTATTTTTCAGTGCATCATCTAAAGAATTATCTACAAGGGGGAGAATTTGACCTCAAATCAGAACAACATGAATATTTAAAGCAAGACAGTGTCATTTGAGACGGAAGAAAGATAATGGAAAGTAATAGAAATAGATGGATAACTTGATAGGTGGCAGTTGGATTAAAATCCAGACAGCCATAATCGCAAGCAGGGGAACTGAATTACTTATTGATGCAAAAAAAAGGATAGAGTTGTATCAACGTGATTGTGTGCCATATATGTCTCTTTACGACAGTGCCAACAAAACATGCCCCAAATTTCTAGATAAAACATGTTTTGATAAAAAGATTCAGGTTGGACTTGTGATGTTGGACAATTAATCCCTCTTGAATACAGTTTTCTAGATCTGTAAATCAAATCTTTAGGGTAACATCTAAAAGTTCTTTGAATTATGAGAAAAGAGAGGTTGTAGAGCAGGCTAGCTTATTATGTAGACTTGGACATCATTCATCAAACTTAGCTATATCCATCAATACCACACATTAACACCCTCCTTCCTTTGTGCAGTGTTTATCAAAGCCAGACCTTAGCTAGTTGTGTTTATGCCGTCTTATAGTTACGTTTGGAAATACATCACAATTAGTGAAGACTTTCCACACATGCAGTGCGGTAAAGCAAATTAGCAAGTTTGCCTTTACTTACTTGGAATAAGAGATGCATTTGTTTTGATTTTTCTTTGTGAATAAAAATGCATGCGATAAAGAGAATGGAATCATGGAGAGTTTGGTAAGTTTTCCAAAACAAACCAGGAAAGGCACAAGGATAAATATATAAATATTTAAAGATTGCCTCTGAGGAAACTTGCTATTACATGAGATAATATGGAAAGTGCTCCCAAGAACAACAACAACAAAAAAAGATTTGTTGTATGAAATAGGAACTTGAGGGATGGGTATTCGTATGTGCATACATTAGTGGATAGTGGAATATAAGGGAGAATTTTCATAAGTTAGACAAGTTGGACCGAAGAAAATTGAGATATGTCCTATATAAACCAGCAAGAGAGAGTGGGAAGAAAAAATAAAAATCAGGGGAGACAGACAGACAGACAGACAGAAAGAGGGAGAGAAAAAGTGTTAAGAGAGAAAGACATTAGATGAAGAGTGAGAGAAAAATAGGTGGAGAGATTAAGAAAGAGAGAGAGAGAGAGAAGGATGGATGAAAAATTAGGGGATAACAAGTGAAAAATAGGAAAGCAAGGTATTTATGGTGATAAAAAGCTTTTAACTCTGTTATAATGGCTTGGAAAATATAAACCTGAACCTGATGTACTTTTTTCCTTCCACCCTCAACGAATATTATTGCATTAGCCAGTGTCTCTCAAAAGGCGGCTTATCCTCAATATAACCGTCCAGAAATCTGTCTATGGAATGCCTAATGAGGCTTGTATCTCCTGAGACTTATCTTTATTTGAATAAATTGTATCTTTGTGAGAGTGGTCAGGCAGTGCTTTTGATTCCAGGTCATAACCCAGAAAATTGAAAATTGAGTCAGACTGAACAGGTTTGGTGACCAATAATTTTTATAGATTCTTATTTTACACTCAAAATTTTCAAATGATAATTACTGCGTGCTTGTGGTGGTGGTGATGATGGTGGTGGTGAGGATGATGGTGGTCGATATTATCATGGTTATGATGATGATGATGATGATGATGATGATGGTGGTGGTGGTTATCATGTTTATGATGGGGATGGTGACAGCTATTATGGTGTTAAGATTTTAACGACAATGATGATGATATCTCTTTATTTGAAAGATCATGGCATTGTGTTTGTGAAAACTTAATTGATAATGAAGATGATTACTGAAAGGATCTTTTTTTGCTCAAAATGAAATAAATAAAAAAAAGACCCATTTCCCTCAAACCAATATGTTTCTGTATGAAATTGCATCATGCTACAAATTAATGGTGAAAAAATAGACGTATATTTTATTGCCAACAAAACTGAGTGACCAGCCTTAGATCTAGCACTCAAAAATGACATGTTTCAAAGTTGTAGATAGATTTCCCAGCCACTTGCAGGTATCAGCGCACTTTCATTGCCAAATTCATTTTCTGTGCCCCCCCCCCCCAAAAAAAGAGCAAGAAATAGGAGAGGAGAAGAGAGAAAAGTGCATGAAAGCGAATGTGCCACATTAATGAGTTTTTAAGGAAATCAAATAAAGCACCTTTTATTCTAATGAGAAAAACGAGCACCTGTCTTAGACGGCCTGGAGCTAATGTGCTCTGCCAAAATGATTTTAGGCCAGCATATAACAATAAAATGAACGACCCAGGCGACCAGGCCTCTAGTCATTTCTATATTAATTCCCATAAACCTTCTCTTATTATGGAGGCTGTTTCACTTTGAACTATTCTGACAGCTCCTAAGTCAATCTCAGTCTCCTTATGTATGGTGTCTGCAACGAGGAGCATTATGAAGCAATGGAAATTATTAATATTGCCTCCTTCCTAATTGGAGCTAGAATTGGAAGCGGACTAATGATGCAGGGGAGGTATGAGGAATACCGCATGATTAAAGAAGAAGAAGGGGGGGGGAGGCTTACACCTATCCCAGATGAATTACTATTATTAGGATTATTCTAAGGATATGGTTGGTTTAGAGCCATAAGAGCATTAGTACACACATTTTGATATAGAATTAATGCCCTTCTGTCTTTCAGCATGGGATATAATTGAAAGGTTATTGGTCAAATAACGGTTATATTGAGTATAAATCTGCAGAAAGTGCAATTGTGGGAGTGTTTTGTGTGAAATGAATTCATAGCTCCCTAATAGGCAAGTGGTTGGCGAAAGAGGTGTATTATATTACACTGAGAGCATTCTTCATCTAGCCATTCAGGTTTGTTTTAAGGCACTTTAGTACCATTCCTTGATTAAAAGCACATTTTTTTCCAGTGGAGATCCAGAAGGACATTACCTCTATATCATTAAACGCCTTTGTGGCTCTCAGCGGATGATTTTTTAGGATAGTCAGAGTGGTAGAGCAGTGGTCTCATTACTTTGAGCTCCCAGGTTCAAAACCAAGCAAATGTCCTTGCGCCCTGTGGTAAGGCAACATCATTACCAATTCCCTCACAGAGGACTTCAAGTCCCCTGGTTGCCCCATTACTAGCATACACATGCTGTTTAAGCAGTCAGGTACAGCCAACCAACCTATTGCTTCATTGATTAGTCTACTTCAGTATAGGTTTTACACTGTAATGACTTCACATCTACTGCAGATTGTGGAGACTTGGATAATCGCATTCCATTTTTTGGACAGAGGAAGCGGCATCAGGTATGTTCTTCAGAGCAGAATTTGGTCTGTGTCTAGACCTGATGCCCTCTTTGGAAACTGGCAGCATTTGGAAAAGCTTGTTTGGAGAGCAAAACATAGTCTGTCTGTTTGGTGCAGTCTTTGAAAAATGTATCATTTGGAGTTGAAGTTCCTAGAGTGATTAGGAATCCAAAACATGACAAAGGGAAGTGAGAAGGAAAGAGATCCATGTTCATGTAGATCATTTCTTCATTTGTCTCCATTCTGTGCTTTACTCTATGAAATTCCATCTATGATTGACTGAAATCTTCTGCAACTTGGTCAGATATCGAAAACTGCTTGAAAGCCAGTGAGTGTCTGCATTTCCTCCCTTACCATTTTCCCTTGCTTACCATTCTGGAATGATCTTCTTTGATTTCATCCAGAATAGAGTCAAAACGTAAAGCATCCGCCCAACCCTTAACTAATCGGCATGAATGGAGCGTGCACTTGCCATGAAATATGCCCCGAGGTACCCAAGAACAAAAGCACTCCTGTACCGATGCAGCGGGGTACGTGTGGTTTACCTGCTCAGTACCCAATAAACATCATCCCAAAGAACAAAAACATTGCTCAAGGGTTAGCCCTAGCTATATTTAATATCCAGTTGTGACGTCCGATCAAAGGAATGGAACTTTTGTTAGTCGACTCTGTTCCCTTTAATCAGAATCTAATACGGGTGACTTGTGCTGAGATGACGGTATTTTCCAGTCTCCAGGGGAAACATTTCAATCTTTTTCCCCCGACAATATTCCTCATCAAATGGCTTGGTATTATTTCCTCTTTTCTATCTTCTCCTCGCATCTTCCTATATTTTGTGGTTGTTTTCTTCCTAGAGTGGTAATGCACACGCAGTGTCAAGAACTGCATCTCGCGGGCAAGACGTAATATAAATCAGACCGCCGTAACTCTTGAAAACCCACCCTCCAGCCCTCTCCTGGCTGAAGGGCTATGACACAATATAAGAGAACCTCTTTCCTTTAATTTATGCTTTCCCTTCCCTTTCCTCCCATTTTGCAGAACCTAACTCTAAGATTGTCTTTGCCTTTGTATAAGTCGACTTCCTTTCCTTCATTTCATATGCTCAGTTGTACTTCTTGGTGTGGAGCTGAGAAGGATAACACGGTACAGAAAGGGAACTTGTAATGCTACATATCATTCATCAGCGGAACTTTGATTTATCCAAAGATTTTTTAGATGTGGCTCATTACAAAAGAATTTTCGGAACTTTTTGTAGAATTATGCAAGTGCTTCTGATGGTGATATCTCTGCAGTGGGAAATTTTAGCATTGTAGTTTTTGTTTGGAGTGTGTGAACATTGAAACTAATTTTTGTGGACTCTTCAGGAGTGGATTTGACACTGTGTGGATTGAATTGAAGAGATATCATTTGTGTAAGAGTGCAGTGGTTTTTGTGTGCCATTGCATTGGACTTGAACTTCATGGTTTTTGAAGAACTTGGAAAACAGTTCCAGGATGCTCTGTGTACTGTGAACTTCGTAAAAGGAGTGCATCACTCAAACTTTCAGATGTAATTATCATGAATGCACAGCTATGTTTGGAGTGGTAAATGCACACTAGCTAAGAAGCCTTGCAAGAATCATGCAGGCAAATAGGAGCAGTCATAGGAGGAAAGTTTGTGTACAGCTCTAAAGCAAAGGACTGTCGCTTATTTTTCACCAAAGTTGATGCTCTTTTTTTTACATATGATAGAAGAAGTTGGTAGGCTTTGTAGGAAGTGTTTTATCCCTCATTATTTAGCATTTACTGTTAGGGATTGATTTTATGCAGTTTTATTTACACAGGGTAGCATTCCAAGCTACAAAACTTTTACTTAAGTTGATCTCTTATATTTAGCTAGAAAAAATTTCTACCATATCTCCTTTTTGTCCACGTGAGCATTTATATAAATTTATACAGCTAAGGTAATACTTTAAAGAACAAGTCCAGGTTTCCTTTGCAATAATGTTGTGAGTGTATGGAAACTTAATTATCATCTTACTGATCCATTTTGGAACTTTTGATGTGAAAATGTTGTCCTTTTCAGTGCTGTAATAACTTGATGTATGTATTGGAATAATAATCAGTGTATTACATTTTTAACTAAGAGGACAAGATCTACAACTTTGAAAGCACCTGAGTGTGGATGACAACTGGTCTTAAATTTTTAAACTTCTAAAGTGAAATCGGAGAATGAGATATGCATATGGAATACAAGAGCCATTGAGTTAGATTGAAAATTGACTTCATTTCAAATCACTTTTCATTATTTGTAAATGCACCCTATTTAATAACATGTTTTTTCAATTCTGGCAAAAAGGTGTTAAAATTTGAAGTGCAATGCTATTTTTATTAATGGATATTTATTATTCATTCTAATGGACATATGCAAACAAAATTGAACATCTGAGGACAGCAGTTACCATGGCAATTTTCGAATAATGGATGGCTTTCTGAGTCAAGGATACTTCTCTATTTTGTCCTATTTTATATTGTGATAGAGAGGGAGGAGGAAAGAGTTTGGGAAAGTATTATGATCATCATCTCACCAAAAGGGGAGAGAAAAGAAACTGTGATGCTGGTGGCTACTGCTGGTTGTTCTGTGTGTTGATTGAGCATGGAGTCCTCTGGGGGGCTTGGAATCGCTCCTCCAACTTGTCTCAATTGGATATCATTGCATACACATAGGGTGTTTGTTAATCCTGTTTGTCAACCAAAGGAGGTAGTTAAGTTTAGCAGTGCAAATGGCTTTGCATCATTGCTTGTTGAGTTTCCATGGCAATATGTGAATATTGAATGACTTATTAAAATCAAGAATACGTCTCTATTTTGTTCTCTTTACACCTTGACGGAGAGTAAGGAAAGGATTGTTTGGGAAAGTAAATTACAGGGGAGAGAAATAGAACCCATATGCTGTAAGCTACTACTGTCAGTTTTGTGTGTTGATTTAGCGCATGCTCCTCAGGGATGTGGAATGATTTCTCCAACTCAACGTATCTAGTCGCAAACAACTAGGGTGTTTATCTAATCCTCTTTGTCATCTAATATTATTAATTTCAAGGAAATATGAGTTTTGCATCATTGTTTGTTGAGTTTTCATGGCAGTATGTGAATATTAGATGATTTCTTGAGTCAGCAATGTTTTGTCCTATTTTTACAATGAGGTAAGCAATATTTTGTCCTTTTCATTCTATGAAGGAGTTACAAGAAAGGGAAGTTTGGAAAGTATTATTGTCTTCGGACTAGAGGAGAGGAGAGACAAACAGAGCTCTCATACTGGTGGCAGCTTTCATCATTTGCCTTTATGGGCTGGGCTCCATCGAGGGCTTGGAGTAACATCTTCCAAAGTATCCCAATGGGATATTGTCGCATTAATCCTGTTTCACAACTAAAGGAGGTGTTGAAGATTTAGAAAGTAAATGATTTTTGCATCATTTCCTGTTGAGTTGCCATAGCAATATGTGCACACTAGATGATTCGCCAGATGGCAGGATACTTTTCCATTTTGTGTTATTATACCCTGATGAAGCGAACAAAATTAATAGTTTTGGAAGTATTATTGTCAGCTGCCTAATGCTGCGTTCACACCTTTGCGTATTTGGCTTGCGTATTGCTACGCTATCGATTCGCAGCCGTACCCAGCAATACGCAGCAAATCTGATGTGAGCAGTCACACTATTGCGTATCTAGCTGGTATTATGCTGCTCATACAAAGCAAATGGCGTACGAGCTAAACTCGCAGTATATCGAGCACTAACGCAGCGGTTCTTGCTGCTGCGAGTGGTGTGCGAGCAACAGCACAACATTACCCACATTCATGCGAACAACAACGAGCTAAAGCGAGGTAAATCGTGCAAGAAACGCAGCTATAGGCAATGAAAAGAGCTAAAAAAAAAGAGACTATTTGACCTTGCGCTTGCTTCCGATAATTTGAAATAATGTAAAAACTAGCGAGCGACTAGCGCAGGCCTATGCGCCATTCCACATATTCAGTATGAGTAGAGCACGTTTCATTGCGCTTTATTGGGTATGACTGCTTATGTCTGCGTTCGGTCAATACGCAGCAATACGCAAGCCAGATACGCAAAGGTGTGAACGTAGCATAAAGGAGACAGAGGAAACCACTCGTTGCAGCTTGCATCAGTCTTTGTTGATTTAGCATAGTTTCAAATAGGCTACAAGAAGCTCCTCCAACTTTAATATCTCAATTAGATATTATTGTCCTCATGTGGGTGTTTATTAGTCCTCTTTGTCAGTTGTCAACTAAAACTGTTAAGTTTATGGAAGTAAAATGGATTTGCATCATGGCTCATCAGGTTGCTATGGCAACATGTGAATATTGAATGACTTCTTGGTTTAAGGATGCTCTTCCATTTCGTGTTATGTTTATCTGATGGAGAGGAAAGATGGTATTGTTTGGAAGTATCATTGTCATCTATTATTTCCACTTTACTTTAGGAGAGAGAAAACTGAAACCCTTATGCTGGTGGCTACTTCATCAATTTTATTTCTTGATTAGTGTAGGCTCCGTGGGCTTGGAGTTGCTACTCCAACTCAATTGGACCCAGTTACATATAAATAGGATGGTTATTAATCTTGTTTGTCAACTAACAGAGGTGGTTAACTTCATGGAAGGTAGTGGTTTCGCATTGTCAGTTGTGATTATGCCTGTCCTCAAGTGTTTTATAATTCTTGAGAATTGCATTTGTAGAAACTTTGCAAACATTCAAGATGTGCTTGTGGGAGCCATTTTGGAGCCAGCATTTTGCATTAGTAAAAAGTTGTGTCTACATGGTTCAAATATTTTTCTCGATTAGATAGATCGAAGGAAACTTTACAAATTTCAGGGATGCTTTATTGTGCCATTTTGTTCACTACACTTCTTATAGATCATATGAATAACTATTCATGGAGAGATTATTTGCTTACTGGTTTTTCTAATATTCAGGATTTACATAATGAAAATATGCTTCCAGCAGATGTGATAGAAGGAATTAGAAGATTTCGATTGACTTATCCCTCATGTTAGCTGTCACCACCTGAAATCATGCCATGACTGATGACATGTAAACTGATGGCATTTTGTGGCATAGGAGCCATGTGAATGATCTGTCTTTGGTTGCCCTTTTGTGTACCTGGTGAAGAGGGACAGAGAGAGAGAGAGAGAGAGAGAGAGAGAGAAGAGGAGAGAGAGAAAGTAGGATGAGAGAGTCTTGGAGATGCAAAGAAAGAGATAGGGAGAGGCAGTGAGGGAGGGAGATGAGAGAGAACCATTGGGAGAGAACCAGAGGAGACTGAAGAAAAGAGAGAGGAGAGAGAGAGAGAGAGAGAGAGAGAGAGAGAGAGAGGAGGCAGAGGAAGAGTGAGAGACAAGAGGGAAGACAAGAGGAGCAAGAGAGATGACAAAGAAAGATGATAGAAGTGTGGGAGTGAAGGGAGAGAGAGATGGGAGGGGACATAAGGAAGAAAAACAAAGGTGATGTAACGAATAGAAATAAAAGACATGGTAAGAGGGAGAGAGAAAAATAAATAGAAAGAGAGAAGTACAGAGAAAGAAATAGGTGAGATCCTTAGACAGGAAAGCTTTTTTGTCCCTCTAAGGGAAGATAAAGAGTGTTTTGAATAATTGTTCTGATTCTCCTCCTCAGTCTGATCTGTTTAGTCTGATGCGCTCTTGGCTCATGAAGCCTAGAGATAAGATAACTGTTTGTCAAGACCCTTCTTGCTCACAAACATTAGAAGAAAGGTGTGGGATTAGCATCTGCGGAGTTACAGGATAGCAGTGGACGATGAAGGAGGAAGAATAGCATCGGACAACACAAAGATGGGACGCTTGAAATGGATTGAATTGGATTACCAGCATATCATACCTGTGATGATTGCAGCAAACTCATGGAGTGACAAGATGTTTGGAGGTGTTTTGAGGAGAGGATCAATTGTGATGATGGAGTTGTTCCTTGATGATGATGATGATGCTCATTGTGTGGTAATCCTAGCAGCCTGGGATTTTTTAAGTTTTGAGAAGATGATTGCAGTAGGTTCCTCATGTGAGAGAATTCTTGAATATTGATTTTTAATGGTAGGGCTGTATCCAAAGGCTTAACCCGTTGACTACTGAATTCTCAAACTCCCATAGACTTAATACAGGGACCACCCTTCCCGTAGGCATTGGGTCAATTGCATTGGTAAATCACCACTTGCAACTGCTTCCATTTGTGTAATTTTCAAGTTTCAGAGGTTCATTTGTGGTGTTTTGGACCAAAATATTACTCTTCTTCTCCAAATACTTACAATGAGATTTTGAAGGCCCACCAATGACTCAGCATTGTGATTATGCCTCTTATATTAATGTCGTGATGCAAAAGAACGCATCAAGAATGCAAATTGAAAAATCATTGAAAATCATATTTTTCAAACACTGATTGATAATTACATGGGTAGCATGTAGACCTTATTGATATACAATCTCCGTGTGGCATGATCTTTACTAAATTTTTGTTCCAATATGTGACATTAGACATTTTGCCTTTTTGCATTTTGCATGCTTTCGCACCACGACATTAATAAAAGATGCCTTAGGCCTATAGATATGTTATAAGAATTCGCACCATTTGCTGTCTTCTGAAGATATGAATTGAGGAGATAGTTTTAAATTATGCAACATTTTGTGATTGGAAGGTCATGCAAGATATTATGTGTATTCATATTATTTGATATTCAACCTAGTCTATAACTTATTGTTTATCAGAATAGTTGGAAGGACTTTGTGAGCCTTGCAGGAGGGTTTAAGGAGGGTTTTTCAAAAATTAAATTAGTTGTCTGGAAATTATTGATTAGTGATAACAACAGCAGTGCGTTGGCTGAAATTTGCTGTGTATACAAGCACAGAATGTTAAGAGGTGTAGAACTATGGCCCTGCATCCATTTTCATTGGATCAGTGCAAAAACACCCCAAAATGCATTATGCACAGGAAAGCCCTTTATAACAAATGTCACATGTTCTGAAGCTCTTGCTTTGGAATTTCTGTAACCTTCCTTCCAGATAGGTTTTGAAGAAATATTGAAGCGTTTTATGGCAAATTTTCTTCTTTGATTTCATTGAGAGCGCCTTCTGCATCATGTATGGACATTTCTGATGTGACGATTTGTGCCCTTCGAATAGGCACACAAAAGTTATGTGTCAGAAAAGGCATAAATTCTGTGCAACGGAGTCTGCTTTAACCCCCCTCAGGCTCCGGGCAACACGATATATAATTGCAGGTAAGCCCATAACGTTCGTGTAGTGGAGATAGTCAAGCCATAAGAGCCTCACTCATCACTTCTAGCTCATTATCATTGCCTTAATCACTTACCCGCCCTCATCCCCCCAGAAATCATTATCATCTTTTCCTTTCACACATCATTGTTTTGATTGCGCCATAATGACACCTATTATCGACCATTGTGAAGCCTCCTATTAAGATAATGTGCTTTTCCCATGAATCCTTTTCAATATTTCAGTGCATCCAGACTGCTTTTCCCATTATTTGTTTAATCGATGCTCTGAAGTGATAGCCGATTTATACTCTTTGAGTATTTTTCTCGGTGTTTTTGTTTGTGTCTGAGATCTTTAGACAGATTCAGTACCCTCGGAGACTGCAACTCTTGTGCTTAAAATTTTACCTGTTGGAACTGAGTGGCTTTAGTTTTAAGCTAATGGAGAAAAGAGAATTCAGTAGTCAATGGGTTTAGTTTAGGCAGTGTAAGGAAAGTGTAATAAGTGTTGATTTCTTTCTCGACAGTTGCTTGGTGGAGATATAAAACAGTGGGTAAAATTGACAGTGAAATTCAATTTGTATATTCCGTATACTCTATACAGATAGATTGCATGAGCTTATCTGTCGCTGATTGTCTTTGAAGCTTCTCTGATTGCGCAGAGTTAATTGTATTAATTGTATTATGACTTACGTGATGTAGGATTTTCAGTGTGTAGGGTAAATGTATCAACCAAGTGTGCTTCAATCTGGTTTTACCATAGAGAGAAATGTGATTTCTTCTTGTGGTTGAAAAGAATCAAACCTGCCATATTTCATATTGGAGCATCTTCAGTTCTGAGATTTCTACATTTAAGGATACCCGAGTAAAAGCTTGGAGCAAAGCATGACCTGATCATTTCCGGATGGCCACAAAACACGTGATATCCCTGCGAATCGCAAAAAGGTGAAAAATATGAAAAATACCCTCTGTTGGCGGATGCTCTCTTGTGTCTATTGTTCCCCTACCAGTTGCAGACGTGTCAAATTTTCTTGACGATGTTGCTTCAGCCTGCGGCAAGGGTCAGATATCAAATGTTTCTTTTCGGCATCGATGGCAGCCCGCACGTGCTCCAGCTCAGCGACATGTGTATGATAATTGCAAGCAGAGTCATGATGTTAAATATCAAATTATCATTTTTCTTGGTCACCAGGGGCACATTGATGTATTCCCTTTGTCTGCCTGTCTCGTAGACTTTTTACTGGTATGGGTTCCTCAGAGACTAATTGTTTGTGACCATTAATAGGTAGAGTCAGCTAGTGATATTTGGCTGTTTTGTTCACAAGTTGATTAGAAAACTGTCTCACTTATAATGGATTTATCACTCAAGGTGGCATGAATTGCATTTGACATCATGCATCAGCATGTCCGTCTCATGTTGCCAAATGTTTGTTCTGTTTGCTGAGACTGATTAAGTGAGGAAAGTATATGACGTTAATGCATCTGTGTGGATTTATCTTCATGATGATACTCTTGAAGCTTATCACAGGTGTTAGAGCATTGTAAGAAATATCTGGATATCATTAAACATTCAGGAAGGACTGACCTGAAGGAAAGGTCTCAAGGCCTTGTTGTTTTGTTTTGCACATAGTATGAAATGATACCAGGCTGTTCAGTGCCTTAATGTCAATGGAGTTATTTCAACCAAGAATGCTATTCAAGTGATTAATCTTCTCAGTTAACTTTTGTTTATTAATTACTCATTAGTTTTCAGTGGCAAGTGTGTGTTTAATGTATACAATTCAGTGGTTGCTTTGTTTTTGTTTCTCTAAAAGTGGCAGGAGCAGATAAACTTGTTTTGTTTGTATTTTACACATGCTGGTGATTTCAATAACAGATAAACTTGTCATTCACTAAATTTATTGAAACCTAGGTTTTCAGATGTCGACACGTATGGACACTACTTATCAGTAATAAGAGCAAATAAAAGATCACTGTAGTTGCTCTTTATCTATAATTTGTGTGGTAGTGAAGGTATTTCATTTCTGATTTTGTCTCTCTTACTATTTTCGGGAAAGATGTCATATTCAGATATATCATCAATCCAGCCTCTATCTGTAACTGGAGGATTTGATTAAAAAAGCGGATACATGAAATATCATCGGGCCAAAGGCTATTTGCTCGTCAGACAAGAATTTCACCTCAAATCTTCGACAAGAGAGTTCAACATTCTTCCTGTCCATCCAACCAGTCCTAATGGACCAGAAAATATGCACATCACGTGAAGTGCATTACGAGCACTTCACACATTCTTGCGTTAGTCCATTTCTATGAATATGAAATGAACATTGCATTTTTCACAAAGCTCTTACCTGATTGACTTTTAGAATTGTGGCATGCCAGCTTTTTATGTGTGATAACTATTGATAATATTTAGATCACCACTTTTTAGATAGGCTTCCATTTGTTACATCAGTGTGGAAAAAATGCTTCTCAATTCTTTGCAGAAATAACCGTGTTTTGCAAAAAGATGGTCATCACTTATGAGTTTTAATGATTATATAATACATTAATTTTTAGTGTATCCATACAAGGTATTTTGGTTACATGTACGTATTTCTTAGTAGGTTCCAAAATGACTTCACCCAATCTTTACAAATTTCTTATTCTGTTTTACTTTGTAGAGGAACGGAAAGATTTATATTGAGACATTAGGGCTGCAGATTAATCTCTCTCTTTTTCTTCTTTTTTTTTTTTTTTGCCAGGACAAATAGGTGTATCTCACTGACACTAAAGACAACATGGAGGAGAAGTTATGAAGTATTTCACATGTGATGGCTATTAGAACATAGAAAACATATCTCCATGATTTAGTACAAATAAAGAGAAGTTTGAGCTTTTGGGGGAGGTGAAAAATATAACTTTTGAGCTGTATTATTCTTTTTATGTCAGTTAGGAAGAATACAATAGCAGAAAGGTTCCCTAAAAAAATTGCTCTTCCAGTGGTTTCATATTTAAAATAAGATTAGAAATAACTGTAGTTTTTGTACTCAGACATTCATGCCACATTTGTGCGTTGTCCCACATACTCATTTCTATGTGCAGTCCATGTGCCCAATTGGGAAAGTAAGTAAATTTCTTGTGATTTCAAAATCACACTGGACACCTCTTTCTGTACAATTTATCTATCTATCCTAGTTGCTTCAAGGAGAGTTCCTTTCACTAATTGCATGATCAGAACCCGAGTGTACCTTTAAGCAGGATAATGCCATTCAATTAAACTATCTCCCTACTCAACATCTCATTTGATACCAAGATAGTGTTCCTGATGGAGTAACTGGAATATCTTGCTATTTCAGAAAGGTGTTTTTGCATTTTTTGAAAGGAGCGACATCTATGTTAAAGATGGTTCAATTTTCCATACCTGTATGTGCATTTCTACCATGAATGTCAGTAGTGCTGACTGACGTAATCGCCTGTCAAATGTTTGAATGTACAAGACATTATGTAGCTCTTATGTGCATGTGACCCAGAAATCATTCTTTTTACCTCAACACCTTTCGTGTATAGAGACCTGCACGAATGTATGCTTTCTTCCTCAAGAACAAAAGCCTAGGCAGGCAGTTGGTATGCCAGTGCAGTAAACGCTTGTAGGTGACAGCGATTGTGAAGCACGATTGTTTGCATAATGTTACGAGGCTGCAGATAGAGTGGCAATAAAACGAAAGAAAGAGACAGATGAAACTAGCCCTCAAGCCAGCATACTTACTGCATATCGTTCCATCCAGTTGACTTACCACTGTGAAGTGAATACTAATTAACAGCAACAAGGGTGGCTTGAACTCTCAAATGGTTCAGGCTGCCGGCCAGGCCAATTTTCTTAGGAGTGCAAAAAAATTTAGTTAGGTAATCGACTCTAGGCTCTACCATTGGCCACTAGACTCAAACTTGTCATAGCTGCTCATTCCAATATTTAGACAAGTTGATCTACCATAACTCTTTCTTCTTGATTCTGGAACATTTATCTTTGGTTACCAGTACTGAGAAACATCCTTTGTGTTTCCACCCATCACTTAACACCTGATCATATTCAACTTCTGCATTTGTTCAGAAAAGCAGTTTGGTGCACAAATTATTGACTGTGCTGCGTGAAGTAAGATTTACGTTAGATCTGTTGTTGTTAACCCTTTGTGTACTAAGCCGAGATACCCTAGGCTGGAGTCTATGGAAAATATGTGTTTACCGTAATCAAAGAGGTTCCAACGGGTTAAATTTAGAATGCTGCCGGGGTTCAGTAGAGATTCCAGCAAGATTTCCCCCTTCTTCATTTTGGAGGATGGAACATTATATCATTTCCTGGAGTAGTGCCTCCGTGCATCATTTCTAGGAACTCCAATACCCACAAGGGAAGACTGTTTGTTTGATTTGATGATTGCTCGAAAATTGTCTCTCTTACCTTTATCGCTTCATTTTGAACAAGATATGTTGAATCATATCAACACGTGGCAAAATTGAGGCTTTTAACAACGCAAAATGAAGTTTGTAATATTTACTAGCTACCAAAGACATTTTATTTGATGCTGATCGAGATAATTTAAGTAATTTCCAAGGAAAAAAGTCTTTTGTTTTGTTTTGCATCAAAGAAGTGCGTATTACAGGTATTTCAGAAGTGATCTCAGCACTGATGGAACCATGGCTTACAGGGTCCTTGCCAACTACCAGAGAACATTGCAGTAACACCAGGTACTGTTCTTCATCATAACTTTTTCACTTTTTGTCATGAAATGCCACCCTTTTTTTATTGGTGGAGCTCATTTGAATCCTCACATGTTGTGTGCTCTGCTAGTTTCTTGTGTTTTATTAGTTGGATATGTTTTTGTTTAGGAATAGATATGTCGTTCTTATGATAATCTGAGCTGCAGCGAACCACTTTGATTGGCCTATTTGGGATCCTCCCTACAGGAACTGGTGCTGTGGCCAGCCGTCAGCAGTGATCTATTGGTACGCAAAGTGACTATTGCTCGCACTGGCACTGTATATACATTCAAAAACTTGATGATTGGATAATTCTCCTGATGTGTCTTGAAGGACATCTGGTTTAAAGTGATAGTGTGCTTTTCATGGAATCTAAGAAAAGAGATGACTCCAGGATGAAATTTTCTTTCTTTCTTTCCAGAAATAATCCTAGCAGTTTGGTTGTAGATCTCCTAGGATATCCAGAAATGCGATCTGCTGTCATGTCATTGAGTCAAATGACGTACATGTAGTTAGAAATAAATTATACCTTCTTCAAAATTAAACATTATCTGTGTCATGGATTATTTGTGTGCTTCAGAGGTATCCCACCGTTTGTAGAACAGCAGTGTTAGGGATTTCTGTAAATAGGATGATCAGGTAGATCTCTCAATGTGTCTCCAAGGACATACTGAAATGTGATCTGCTGTCTTGTGCAAGAGTGAATTAAGTGGTTTTAATCAAACTAGGTTACTGCAACTGGTAAGGTTTTTTGTTACATCTTCTAAAAATGCTGCCTTTGCTTCAGAAGCAATCCAATCATTTGCTATAACCACAATATCTGGAAACCCTGAAGACCTGAGAGTGAGACATATATACTGATTTCTCTTCAGGAAACTACAGAAATCTGGTGGTTGTAAACAGTTTTTAGCAGTCAGCATGGTAACAACAAAGGTAATACCAGGAGGTGGAGTATTTAACTGTGGAGTGACGAGAAATCAGTTTCTGAGTCCGTCAATAGATCCGTTGGTGTATCTTGCAGAACAAACAAACTGTTTACAGTAAGAGCAGTTGATCTTCATGGAAATTGATGATTTAAATTTTCATTGTTTTTCTGGTTTTAGTAACATGGATCAAGGTATGTGGCTGCCAAAGTTACAATTCAAGTAGGTGATAGAAAAATAGCAATCTCTCTGGACCTTGTAAATGTGATAAGAAGGAGTATCCATTGATGTGTCATCAAGATGTTATCATCTTGATAAACCTGATTGACTTTCATGTGAGAGGTAGTACCTCCATCCTGTGCCCAGGTCCAAGTAGTGTGAACATGCAGGAACTATTGTAGAGAAGTATCCAACTTTGCCCTCTTACAACATCGTCATCATCAAATGCAGGGGAACTCTCCTACAAGAAAACAAAATTATCCATGATTCCAAAGTAAGTTTTTCTGCTGTGTGGAAACAGTTCGATCTGTGGACCATGAAACTATTTCAACAAGGTATACTTTGCTCAAGAAAAGACATTTCCAGCATCCGTGAAAATCTGTCTGTTCCCGCCAAATTTTTGAAGTGATCGACTCTTGAGATATTTTGTGACGTTGGTGGCAATGTGAAATGTTCTAGGAAATCCCTTCAAAGAGCACTGTCAAAGTAGGAAACAAGAGGAGGATGTATAAGAAAAGGGACAGACGTTGGACCGTGGTTGCACCCTTTGTATGGAATCAACACAAATGCCTTCATAGAGCTCAAAAGAAAATACAGGTAAGTGGTACAGTCTCTATCAAGTCTTTCAACAGTCTTTCCTCATTTGTGATCAAATATTTTAGAACTGAAACCTGTTTAGAATATGAAATTCATGTTCATGTCATTTGTTTCCTTAGCCTGAAGTGCTATTGCAGTTGGCTACTGTCTATGAAAAATGTGTATTATACTGAAATCGTATCATATTCAGTATCCAACTTTGCCCTCTTACAACATCGTCATCATCAAATGCAGGGGAACTCTCCTACAAGAAAACAAAATTCTCCATGATTCCACAGTAATTATAGCCACCATGGGGCAAGTACAAGGAAAACTTTTCTTCATCCTTGCAGTTATAGGTTCATAAAATTTTTCTACTCTTGATACAAACAACACTGTTCGTATCCAGATGTAAAGAAGGGCCCTAGCGAAAAATTGTCACATATTTATTTTTCTCAAATTCACTCAGTGGCAGGGGTCATTGCCCCACTGGAGCAAATGTTTCAGTTTAAATTCTGCATGCATCACCAAGAATTTAAAGCGATATATTTACATATTAATGGAAATAACAGAAATCTTTTTAGTATGTGTGTGCATCAAAATGCTATCTCTCATTCTTAGTAAAGGTGTATTATGTTAAGGTGATTTAATACAAAATCTTTGAAGAGTAACAAAAAAAACCCACTAATTTTGATATAAAACCCAGGAGATTTTTTATGACGGAAGATACTTGTAAATACAGTTTTTTACTTTAAATCTTTTTGCATCATTTATGGAAAAGTGTGGATTGTATTAACGAAATCTACATGTGAATATTTGTAAAGGTGAATCACCGCTGTAATGGTTTATCAGTCTTGAACCTTAATAACATATATCTTAATCCCTCCTAGTAGTACTTAGCACTACAAGCAGTCCCAGGATTTTTATGCCTCTACCAGAATAGCGTCAAAGGCATTATTATCTCTTAGTTATCTTACCTCTTCTATTTTTTTCCTATGCACCACAGAATAGACTATGTCAAGACATAGACAGCACAATATGCCTCTTCTTCTTCTTCTTCTTCTTTCTTGTTCTTATTATTATTATTTCTTCTTCTTTCTACTTCTTTCTTCTTTCTTCTTCTTCCTGTTCATCTTCTTCTTCTTCTTCTTTCTTTCTTCTTCTTCTTCTTCTTCTTTCTTTCTTCTTCTTCTTCTTCTTCTTCTTCTTCTTCTTCTTCTTTCTTCTTCTTGTTATTGTTGTCATTGTCATTATCTTCATCATCATCAACATCATCATCATCATCATCATCATCATCATTATGTTTGCAACTTACCCATTTGTTCATCACTTTGTTTGTCCATGTGTGTGACCATCAGTCCAACCATCATGCTTCTGGTTAGAGCAATAACTTGAGAAACCAGGGCCGGTATTCAATTCAATGCTTGGATTAAATAAAACTTTTACTAAGTATTTTACTTGGCTAAGAAATTTGCTCAAATCATATTCAATTCAATACTTTGAATTTTACTTTAGTAAGCCAACTTTAAGCCAAAATCCTTACTGATATGCATTGTGACATGATATTTTCAATGCGCAATTAACATATCGCATCAAATACGCTCGAATACGCTATGATATAATTCTGCGCAGCTCATGATGACTGCGTATAAAAACCTATGCCTGCCAGTCAAGGCATCCAAAATAATTGGCTTAAGTCTCCTAGGTAGGTGTCTTAGATTTAGAGTAAAATACTTAGCCAAAATACTGAATTGAATACCAAATTTTGCTAAGTATTTTATCTAAGTAAAAAACTCAGACAAATACTCATATTTCTGACTTAAGTATTGAATTGAATACCGGCCCAGGAATGGATTTTAACCAAACCTGAAGCAAGTTGAACTTCACAGACGTAGGGTGTATTTGTCATAGGCCAGAAGTCTAAGGTCACAGTTTCGTGGAGAATTTTGTTTACAGAAATCTTGAAGATTTATCCTGATGCAGCTGTAACTTGATGACGATTGAAGCAATTTGAACCAAACTTGTTTTCAAGAATATATTTTACAAAAAGCTAAACTAATTTGGTTTTAAATGTAAGAGGGAATACGTCATGAGCAGTAAAAAGGGGAATTCATTGAAAAATTTCTTCTTAGTCCAAAAAATTATGACCCATTGCAATTATAAATAATTTCTGCTTAAGTACCTGTATGGATTATAACAGTATGAACTAATCATACATGTATTTAGGCTGGAATAGGTCAGAATGCAGTTCTTTTGAAGTTATTTTCTCCAAAAATATTTTCAAAATTTTACAATGAAATCACCTGTGATGGCTCCTAAGAATTTATTTTTATTCAGTTGCCAGCATTCAGGCTGCACAGTTGCTGTAAGTGATGACAAATCTTCAGGCTGTTGAAGTAGTCAAGAGTAAATGTGCATCCCTGAAGCATGCATAGTGATGACTGAAAGCAACCAGAATGGATTATTACCATTAAGCAATTGAATTATTACAATTAAGTGATTAAATTCTATCAGTGAAGCATATTTGACTGAAAGAAAACAAGAATGGATTATAAACTGTGTTGGCCACTATAACCCATTGTGATTCTACATTATTAGCAGTTTATTTAATACAATGACTTTAATTGGATGATAAAACAGACAAAGAACCTAATTTTCGTGGGTGAGTTGGCAGTACGCTTGTTGTTCAGTGTAATTAAATAATTATGTAATCATTCATCAATAGTTGCTTCTATGAGAGGTGTCATATAATCTACCCTGACAGAAGGAAACAAGTGACATATCAACAAAATTTGAGTTATTGATATTTTTATATTTTACCTAGTGTGCTCTTCTTCCGGGCCAAATTTTATGCGTGAACACTCACCCTGAATTTGTAGCCTTTGAGAGATCATAGAATTTAGGAGTAAAAGGGTGAAAATAAGTGTTGAGAATCTGGGGGGGAGGGGTTTGTTTGTGTGTTGGGGTGGATAAAAAGAGTCAGCAAAAAAGATCAGGACCATTTTATTTGTTTTGCTTGTCAGGTTCACAGCAACTTGTGGATTAAAGAAGAAGGCACTCCAAAAAGTTTCTTTTTTCATTTTTGTTGTTTTTGTGGTCACTTCTCAGAAATTTCAGATGTTTTGTCACCCTATCATTTTGTGACAGGTTTCCACCAATGATAATGCTTATTCATCTCCTACTGAATAACAGTGTCATTACCAGTAATATAAACCTCCATCCATAATAAACCAGATATCTTCTGAAGCATCCTGGGGAGCAAGGGCTCATGTGCATACAAGATTTTGACCCTGAATCTCCAGTTTCCCAGACTGCTGAGTCAAAATACTGAGCCATACCATATGGAACAGCATGGTGAATAAAAGTTAGCAGCCCAATATTTAATGACAAGTTCAAAACATCAGATCAGTTAAGTTAATAGCACTTATTAGCTGAAAAGTCCTTATGACATTGGTCTTCAAAGCCATAGGCTAGCCACTTTGATGGATATTGGACCTCAAGGATATCAAAAATGTGTTTTTCACAAGCCTAAATGTCATGAACATTGAGAGAAGCATCCATAGTATATTAATGAAGGCCTTGACTGTCATACAAGAGGTCTCAAGTTTTGCATAGTACTTAATATCCGTGGATGACCTTTTTTGCAATAGTTGTTCCTCTCAACTGATGAGTATTAAATGGTATCTGGCAATGCTTGGGTAATGATAATTGCAGGGCCTGTAGACAGGGCAGTATGAACACTGATGTGGTAGCCCTGGGTAAATGCAATGCCACTTATTCAACTATCATTATCATTATTATACATCAGGGCATAGCAATTTTTGGAGCCATGTGTGAACGGCACTCATTAGCTAGGAAGCCAAGTGTTACGTGATTCAAATCAATCAGTCGAATGGGGCAGTGGACTGTTACTCTGGCTGGCTCAGCTCACATAGCTGGTTATGACGAGGACAATTTTTTTAGATGAAGGCCCGTGCCAAATCGCCCAGAAATGCGCGGATTACTTTTGACACCCGTAAGGGACACGAGGGATAGGTGAGGGCTGATGAGAGAAAGAATGAAGGGGAAGAGAAGATTGAAGAGAGGCAGAGAGACAGAAAGAGGGAGAGTGGAACAGAAAGGGGAGAGTGGAAGAGAGAGGGAAGAGGGGGGTGATAGAGGGAGACAGTGGCAAAGAGAGGAATAACATGAGAGGTGGCATATTGACAGTGCCTCAGAAGGAGATAAATGAAGAGAAACGTTAATCATAGGAAAACGAATACACTGTCTGCAGAGAGCCAGAAGGACATTGACTCTTGTCAATGCAAATTTAATAAACACCCTTCTGGCTCCGAGAAAAAGATATGTGAAAATTGCTCTTGTTCTTGATGAATGGAAACTGAAAGGAAGAGCCAAGAGCGGAAGATGCAATTCAGTTTAGCTTGACAGGTGAATACAGTCAAACCTACATGTATCGATACAGACCACCCAAGAGAAACATACAAAAATGGCCGCTGCGAATAGGTGGCTGCTAAAGGCAGGTTCCTTAACACAAATTTCTTCTTCAAGTGAGACAATGTCAGTGGCCACAGTGGACAGGTGACCTTCATAGAGAGGTAGCCACTAAGGCAGGTTTGACTGTATATATGTAATGAGAGAGATAGGGAGAGACAGAGCCAGAAAGAGAGAGAGAGAGAAAGAGAGGATGGGAGCAGATAAAAATCAATATTTTTCCTTGGGGGAAAAAATGATCAGCATAGACTTCAAGTGATATTGTAAGGGGCAAGTGGAGGAGAAACTGATAGGAGGATATCAGATTGGCAAAAGAGAGATTGCACGGCAGTCTGGTGAAAAAGAAGAAATAGGAAGGGAAAGAGAGAGAGAGAGAGAGAGAGAGAGAGAGAGAGGAGGGATTAACACAGCAGAGAGAGAAAGAGAGAGAGAAAGACCCATGGGAGGGACATGAAGATGAAGATAACCTAAGTGATGGGTAAAGGATACAGAATGGATGCTGCTTTGACACCAACCCTCGTATCCATGACAGTTGGTATCACTCCAGCTTGAGAGGTAAAAGCACAGATAGCAAGGTGAGGTTAGGCACCATGATGCCGACAACACTCCGCTGGTCAAACCGACTTGTTTGCTCTGGATACTCGCAATACCCACCCAGACGAGGGTGAGCTTCATAATTAATTTACCCCGCTCGAGCACCGTTCATTAGCAGCCGTCATCATTGACTCCAGTGCTTTAATTTTTGGGGTGGCAGGGTCCTCAGATAAACGAGAGGGAAAGCATTAACGTTTTATGATGACCGTTGGGTATAAAGATCTCATTGGTATAATTAGGAGCTGTCTGCCATGACTTGTGGATATGTGATGTCCGCTAGCTTGGACTTTTGTTTGTAAGGAATAATACCCATTTGTTTTTGAAGGATATCATAACACTAATAAGGTAAGGCTGAATATTTCCATTCTGCTTGTAATAATTACTGTTTGTACTTTGATTTAAAGCATAATTCGTCTGTTCAGAGCGAGAAGGGCATTAACTATGTGTTAACGCATACACCCTTCAGGCTCCAAACAGACAAATTATTGGCTATCACATTTGATACATTGAGTAGTAATTAAAACAAAAAGATATTTGTCAAAGTAATAGTTTGTCAAGGAGAGAAAGAGGGAAAGAAGCGTTAACTGCAAGGTGTTTGAAGGATGAACTGTTTGAGATGGTGATTTTGAGAGAGAAAGGGGGGGGGGTTGGGGAGTGAGTGAGAAAGAAGTTATCAGTGAGAATAGGAGACATTTTGAGGTTAGCATGATGATGTACTCATTATTTGAAATATATCTGAAAAGGTGTTTGGTACTGCAAAATCGGAAAATAGCACTGAATACGCCGGACATACTGAAGCTTTTCGACATGCACTCATCAGAGTAAAATGCATGAATGAACAGAAAGCCAAATCAAAACAATATATAATAGAAGTGAAGGAACAATATCTTGTTCAGGGAGCAAGTATTTAGAATCCATCCTTTAATCCATAATTGCATTTAGATGCTATTGCACATTATTAATATTCACACATGTTCCACTTGGCTAGGATCTACTGCAGATGTGAAATCATTGATGGCTCTGTATCATGAAGACCATAACATCTGTTCAAAGCCAGGATCCGGACATTAACTCTATGTAAAATGAGGTAGGTTAAGAACCTTCTGGCTCCAAACAAATCTTGAGCAATTTCCCAGTAGACCTTTTACCGTATTCATGAAAGAATTCCACATTGTATGGTGTGGCCCTATAAGAACATACCAAATACATAGGCAAAAAGAGCCAAAAAAAATCTGCACCTACTGCTCCCATTTTGATTTCTTCAGTATTTTTTTTTTTTCCTTTGGATGCTGAAAATGTTTGAAGTAAAATAAGCACTAAAATCCTTAAATTGGCAATATGATGGCAGGTTGAAAATGCTTTTCCATGCAAATTGGCAATGTTTGGACCTCTCAACATACTTTCTGTCACTTAAAGTTCATTTCAGATACATGACTGTTGATAAGAAATATATAGCTATAAAATCATTTTGAAAAAAGGAAAGCTGATCAAATAAGACTTCAAATAATTCCTACCATGAATGGTTTAAACGCTATGACACTGCTACTACTTATTTGCGGGTATTATCGTCATCATAAATACATGTGTCCTAGGGCTGAGGGTTTATAGTCTTGTGATAGTTGGTATGGAAATAATTACCCTTTGTGGGTTATCATCCTAGGGGTAATTGTCCTATCAATACTTTGCCCATTTAGTGTTAAATTGTCCAAGAGGTTTATCGTCTTTGTGTAGTTGCTATGGTAGTGAAGGAAATTGTTGTCCCTGGGGACGATTACCCAGTTCTCTTGTAGGTAATCGGCTGAAGTTGGTTATATTCTTTGTGAATACTGTCCAATTGCTTAATGTCTGCAAGGGCAGTCATTCAGATGGTGACTGTCTTTCATAGATTATCATCAAATGGTTGGTGTTTCAAGGAGTAGTTGTCCTGAAAAGCACACAGTGATTACTCTCTCTGTCAGTATGAATGGATGAATTCACATGCATATGTAATTATTTCTTCTGGAGCAGTTCCATTGACTTCATTTAATCAAATATATCAGTTTCATTTCATCATTATTAATTCAATGCAATTCTAGATATACATAATACTTATTCCTAGTTATAATATATGCTAGCTTCGACTTATATTTTACTCTCTTCAGAGTTCCAATTATCCTAACCCACCTCATGACATCAAAGACGATGAAAACTTTTGTCTTTCTTGCCTCAAAATTGAAATTCCTCATCGCTCCTTCGGAACAATATTGATCAGGAAATCACTGCACATGCCGGACCAGCAACATTCATTAAAACCCCAAGCTCGTGCATTTCACCATGTAATTGAAATGGACATCGAAATCAACAACGAAATTAGCAATGACCCCGATGCTGGAGCACATTGTCAAGTATTCTTCTCACACGCCTCTCCACCGGTGGTTAGTTGACTTAAGTCGTGCATGCAGCAAAATTGACGCCAATTTCTTGGCTTCCCTTCCCATAGCTTGGATATTATTTGGACAGTAATGGACGCCCCAGAGCAAATAATCTTTCTACGAATGCGTGCTGCACCAAGCCAGTAGTCATGCGTTCTTGAGTATCTATAGCTGTGTAGCGTGATCTGTACAGATATCTTCTTCTTGGTTGTGTTGTACTCTGTTAGATATACATTTATTAACTTCACTACCTCAAATTTGCTACAATATATGAAGCTGCATTCTTGGGACGTGTACTTTTTTGGTGTCACATGGTGTCTTTTCATTTCAAATCATTAAGTGAGGAATATTTAGAGAATTAAACACTTAAGGTATGTTAATGGTTGTGCTTCTTACTTTTCTCATTTGTATTTGTCTCTTGCAGAATATCCCAATTTGGTATAGTTCGTCATAAAAAATTCTAAATTCATGAATTTATCCAAAGTTTTCAGCTTGATCAAAATAAGAGACTTCATATTTGCCACAAATCATTATAGTATGAAATACTTTTATCAGCATTATATGTTAATCATTGAAAATTATATTCATTCTTAATATGTACATCAGTTTCTTATTGTGCATTCTAAGGTTTGTTTTAAATACCAAATATACCTCCCTAGGAGTCAATATGTAGATTTGATAGAGAGAGTCTCACTCAATATGATATGATTTTCCATGGAACAGCATTATAGAACAAGTTAAAAGGGAATCCAGGCTTCTCACTATATAATTTCACCTTGTTCAGATTTTCAGAACATTCCCTATTTCACCTATCAATTCTTATAGAGCCAATCTGTGATTTAATACATCTGTTTTAACGATGCCAAGTTGCATTCTCTCTTTATTTCCAGTCACTGAGCAACCATATGAATTCATCTTCCTCTCTGTCTTAATGCCATGCGCTTGAACAACATGCCGATCATTTCATTTCCTTTGCATGCATCATTTTATTTAAGCCCGGGAAACCTGGCAGCATGCTCGTTCTTCAACCCAGTCATTCTCATCCCACAAACTACGTTTCGCAACCGTAATCCATCAGCAGCGTAAAAGCACAATTCCCTCCTGAAAAACCCCTCACCCCCCCCCCCCCCCTCTGAATTCCTCTCGGTGATCGTTTCCGAGGTAAAGCATCGTTTTTCACAAGGAGAGGTTGTTGTTTGCTCATGTCACCGGCAAAAATTTGGATGTATACGAGGAATAATTCTCCTTTTCACTCCGTCTCCATGTAAGGATATTTAGCTATTGTTCGTGTGGCATTCACATTTTCTTGTGTGTCCTATTTGTGCCTACTCAGTGCGGTAAGTTCAGTATCATAATACAGCACAGTGCACTTTGCAAGGTATATCGTATACTACACAAACAATAAATGATATCAATTTGTTTACTATGAAAGCCATGCTCATCTGCCTGTGCACCAAGTCTGACATGTACTGTACTCATGTGCATTGGCCCTACTGTGGCAATGCTCATCAATTATTGTGACTTTGTGCATGTTTTCTTCAAGTGGATTTTATCATTGTCCTTGTGACTTCAGCTATTTAAGGTGTATCTTAGTGATGGGGATTCAAGAAGTTAGAAGTGGATTCAAATGCCTGATGGAATGATGATGAAACTTGATAATAGCAAATTGTGGATGTGGTGATAATGATGATTTCATTGGTGATGATTATAATGATGGTGATGATGATAGTGCGGTGATGCTGATGATGGTGAGGAGGAGGATGAGTGATGATGATGATGATGATGATGATGATGGAGGTAATGATGACTATGATGATGATGGAAGATGGTGATGATGATCTTGATAATAATAATAATAATGTTGATGGTGCTCCATTGTGATAGCAGTTTTATTTGCCATTTTGCTGAGAAAACAAGTACCAGTTTATACACTAAACCAGAGAAGTCCTTGCTTAAGGACTTGATAGTTGAGCATCATGATAACCATCCATACTAGTGCATTCAGTTACTTTTGGAAAGGAAACTTTCAGTTCCTGATTTTCAAAGTATACGTTTTAACCATACAACATTGCCTGTTATCATTCGTTCACATGTTTAACTTGTCCCCCTGCACTTTTTCAAGGCACTTTATTGTGCACTATATGAGAGGGCTTATGACATCACAATTTGTCATTCATAAATTCTTGTCTTGTAGCTGTACATTGTGGCTATTCAAATACTGTCCTGTCCATAGTAACCATATTATGTGTCATGTTTTGTTTGCCACTGTGACGTCTGTAATTCATTGAGAGATGACGGCATGTTTGCAAACAGCTCTGAAAAATTGATGAGTACAATTCATATTATTTGTCAAAGGGATTTCTTTATTCATGAAGTAGAGTTGCTGACCATTTCATTTTTCATATCTTCTTTCTTATGTTTCCTTACACACTTTCAAACAAAAATTTTGTAATATTTCCAAACATAGGTCAGGCCACAGTTGTTAGTTTCTTGGAGGGAAGCATGGTATTTTAGTAGACTTGGTTTAAGCCATTGAATACTAAGCCCTAGAAAAATTGGGCTAGGGTCTATGGAAAATGCATGTTATGCTGAAATCAAATCATGCTCAATTGGTTAATTATGTATATTGTGTATTGCCAATTTATATGGTTGACTGAGGAAAGTTGATAGCTGATAATATTCTTAACATATCTTGATTAAACGGGCTTCTGCCTAAAATTGGAAATTACTAGGCTATGTTTTTACAAAATAATTTTTTAATTATGTCATTAGCATTGCCTATGAAGATACTGTATGTAGCAAGGTGTTTGAGATAGTCAATGATCGCTGTGCCAACAGAATCGAGTTACATTTTCTGGTTCTAAGCCAAGAGAGAAATACAAGCATTTTACATTCTGCGAGATCAAATTTCTTCACAACCCTTATACTGTATGTATTTTTTTTTTTTCATTTTTACTTGGAAAGTGAGAATTGTTTATTGCAGTACTATGCACGCAACCTTGCAATATCCTTGGAATGTTCCCTTTGTACATGTATGACAGAAATTCAAGGTTGTAAAACGGGTGCCAATTCTTCCTCCCCATTTCTATCAAAGATGCCGAAGAAATAATTGTTCCGTGCCCTCTCATAATTTACCGCAACTGTTTCAGGTCGTTGATTATTAGAAAATCATGTTAATCCTTTCCATAAGGGCATTACATTTCATGTAAAAGAGGCCCTCGTGAAAAGATGATGTATACTGCAAATGGGTTGTCCTCTCATGAGAGATTTTCCAGTGTCTGTAAGAAAATGTCATGTTACAAGATATGTGCTTGCGTGTGCATTTTTTTCAGTGAAAGAATGTAAGTTAGAATGTTTATGTTGCCTGAAGTACATTGATGAAGCTATGGTATTATCCCCCCCCCCCCTCTCTCTCTCCTTCTCTCTCTCTAACTTTCATTCTTAACTTTCTTCTCAGTCTTTGACACAAGATTGAAATATTGAGTTTAGAAAAAAAAAATCTTTAAATGATTACTGCTTAATGTTTATTCAATGCAAGTGAAGTCGATGTCTCTTTCCCTCTTCTTCCTTAAATCTTCCTCTTTCTCTCCCTCACTCTCTTTTTTTAACTCTCCAACTTTTTGTCATTTTCTCTTCATCTATTTTCTCTTCTCACTCTACCTGTCTGTCCATTATGTCATGGTCTGATTCATACCTTACGCCTTCCCATACAGCTCAATTTCCACACCCATCTGTGAAATTGATATACACATTGAATAACAGGTTGTCATAAGGGCGCAATTCCTCAAAAAATGAAGTTAAACTTGACAGGTAATAAACCTCTTCATTTCTGATGAACCATATGGCCTACCGACAGCCATAAAGGTATTGATTAATATATACTATGATATCCTTTTAAGGTATAAATTCACTTAAAAATTTTCTATAAAATGTACTATAATTCTTTACTGTCCTTTTAATATAGAGAATTAGTGAGATAATATTGTTTTGGCTGTCAGTCTTGATTGTGGTAATTTTTTTTTTCTCTCTCTCTCTCTCTCTCTCTCTGTCTCTCTGTCTCTCTCTCTCTCTCTCTCTCTGTCTCTCCTTTTAATGTACTAGACAACTTCTGACACTGTGTTTTTTTAACCTGTTTACTACTGAATTCTTATATTCCTATACATTTAATACAGGGGTCACCCGTTTCCAGTTGCCAATGGGTCAATGTATTGTTTAATCTTTGTTGGAAGTAGGATTAACAATCCCTAACATATTTTGTATCATAAAGAGCCTGTTTCTTTCATATCCATCATGTCACTTTCATGTGTTTAACCCAGCTTTTACTAAATGAAAATAATATACTTTCTCTGTGAACAGATTGTAGTGATAAACACGCTGTTGTGAAGTGTCCACTGAAATCTAAGGTAGATGTTTAACTATCAAGTACAGCACATCTAGTCATTATTTTCTCAAGAGGTTTTTATATTATACCAGATAGTTTTCCTACCCCCATCCCATCTGGTATTTTTTAATGTTTGGAAAAAAAAATGTCTGGCTGTAGTGGGTTGATTTTCCATAAATTTGTGATCCTTAATGCTGCTCAGCAATGCATTTACCTGATTGTTTATTTGTACACCATACTGATGTTGTAGAAGACCACTATTGATCTAATTGCACTGATTGCCTGTTAATTCATTTCCTCCATCGCACAAACGTTAGTGGACCCTTTCCATACTGAAACTCAACACTACTATCTTACTCCATTAAAAAAACAGACGAAAAATAGAAAAAGGGGGAGGGGGAGTACACTTCCCAGCGTACCGGGGCGAAACTTGACACTTGTCGGCATCGCACTCATATTATTAGCGGATGGGCAAAACCACTGACATTTTGCCGCCCTCGCTTGACTAGGTAGTTTGACACCTAACGTGCAGTTCGGAGAACGTCAATATTGTTATGGCTGGGAGTCATGTTACATACAGCGACCCATTTTGTTTGTGACTTTTTTACTGTTCTCATGTCAGAAACATTTCAACCTTGGTTTTTTTAAAGGAAACAAGAGGGATTAAATACGATCTGTTTGTTGACAAGTCTTCCTGTTTTCTGCAGGTATAGTGATATAAGAAGTGAACTGTTTAAGATATAAAAATGAATAAACATTGTACTCATATCATATGATAATAATAATAATAATAATAACAGAAAATAATGATGATAATAATGATAATGATTATGATAATGATAATGATAATGATAGTAGTAATATGTTACATCTATGTAGCACGTTACGCGAGTACTTCACCGTACTTTACAGTGTTAATGTACATAGATAGAAATTATTTGCACAAATCATGAAATCCGTTTTACTTATGGTTTCATAGATTTTCCAGATATTGTTCAATTTTGATGGGTAAGCTTTTCGTTGACAGAAAGTACAGCACGTTGAAATCATGTAGCAGTGATACACAATGTAAGATATAATGTTTCACTTACATTTGTGAATATCTATAGCAGTGAAAAGCTATAAATGACATTTAAATTCTTTCCTTTGATTCTTACTGCATTGCCCTCACTCATTTATGATGATTTATGATGTCATATGACTGATACATTCATGTACCCATTACCAAACTTTGAGCCATTAATCAGCTTAAGAGAATTCAATTTTGCTCTAACATGAATAGCCTTTTCATGGCTTCATATATACGTTTAAGTAGAAGATTGAAGAGGTGCTTACATTCAGATAGATTTTTTATTAGCCTGTTCATTGTGATATACCTGACACTCTAGGCATTATAAGTCTGATCAATACCTAATATGAAAGATTGAAGATGTGCATATGTTCAGGTAGATTTTTTATTAGCATGTTCGTGGTCATGTACTTGTCTCTGTATGAATGATACGTCTGATCATGATAGCATTACCATATGTCAAAGATTGAAAATGTGCATACATTCGGGTAGATTTTCGATTAACCTGTTCATTGTAATAAACCTGACTCTGTACGAACGATAAGTCTGATCATAATTGCATTACCTAATATCGAAGATTGAAAATGTGCATGCATTCAGGTAGATGTTCAATTGACCAATTCAGTGTGATAAACCTGTCTTTGTATGAATGATGAGTCTGATCATGATCGCATTGCCTAATATCGAAGATTGAAAATGTGCATACATTCAGGTAGATTTTCGATTAACCCGTTCAGTGTGATAAACCTATGGTGTATGAATGATCTGTCTGATCATACAATTACCTAAAATTGCCTGATAAGTAATTGCCTCGATGACTCAGGAAAGCTTCGAATTGCCGGGGCAAGATGAATCGATAAGTCAGGGACAGGACGGTGATCATTTACTGTCATTGGAGTCCCCGTGGTGCGCTCCATTCATGACTTTAACTAGGGCTAATCTCCTATACATCGTTAATGCCTTTACTGAAAAACTCTTCACTGTAAACTCTAGAAGCATGGTTTTACTAGCACATCACTCTTTTTATTGTAAGTAGAAACTCTAAATTGTTTTTTTATTGTCTACACCATCACCTGCTATCACAACATATCCCATCCCAGTTTAGACTGGAAAGAGCTGCTTCAGGGATCAAGGTTTACAATATCCCAGAGTTAAGTCATTATTGATAATGACCTTGTACTTATAACCTTGTCTAATGCTACGTTCACACCTTTACGTATTTGGCTTGCGTATTGCTGCGTATTGACCAAACGCAGACATAAGCGGTCATACCCAATAAAGCGCAATGAAACTTGCTCACATCATACTCAAAGCGCAGACTAGTGCATAGACCTGCACTAGTTGCTCGCTAGTTAAAAAAAATTTGAATTATCGCAAGCAAGAGCAAGGTCAAATCGTCTCTTTTTTTGAGCGCTTGTCATTGCCTATAGCTGCATATCTTGCACGATTTACCTCGCTTTAGCTCGTTGTTATTCGCTTGATTGCACGTAATGTTGCACTGTTGCTTGCACACCACTCGCAGCAGCAAGAACCGCTGCGTTAGTGCTCGATATTCTGCGAGTTTAGCTCGTACACCATTTGCTTTTTATGAGCAGCATAATACGAGCTAGATACGCAATAGTGTGACTGCTCGTGTCAGATTTGCTGCGTATTGTTGGGTACGGCTGCGAACTGATAGCACAGCAATACACAAGCCAAATACGCAAAGGTGTGAACGTAGCATTAAGGGGTGTTCAGATATGGCGTGACATTGTGGCGCCACTTATGTTAATGAACCCGCATTAACGCGTCAACTCTCAAATAAGAGAGAACTATGTCAAAACTTGCACAGACAATCTCATGACAACATATTTTGCACTGACTTTTTAGGAATTTGATTGATGCACATTTTTTTGCAGCCAGGCAGCAAAGAATATGTGACCTGCCTCGGCTACATATTTTGTCACCTCATACCCCATTGACTTGTACACCAAAATGTTGCGGGGATTTTGTGGCGCCACAATGTCGCTTCATATCTGAACGCCCCTTTAGTGGCCACCTCTCGATAAAGGCCACCTGTCTTCTTGGGCCTTGCCTCAGGCATTATCTGTCTTCAAGAAGAAATATGTGTTATTGAACCTGCCTTTAACAGCCACCTGTCTGCCTTCCTTTTCCTTTGGTTGGCCTTTGTAGACAGATTTGACTGTACAATAACAAAGTCTTAGTGCCCATCTCTCTATAAAGTGGCCATTATTGAGGTCCCCGTATGTCTTCTTGAAATGTTCCTTCTGTGAACTTGTCAGGATCAGCCATTTTCCTGCAGTGGTCTCCTTTACTACCTCCATCTATAGAGGAAAATAGGCACTGCAGAACTTGTGTAGAAAGCCCACCTGTTGGGGATGGTCACCATGTCCCTGAGGTGGTCTTTATAGACTGGTTTTCCATCATGTGTTGATCAGTGAATCAATGAACCAGTGAACCATGTATGTATGTTTGTATGTGGATTGTATGAGAAATGTGCTGCTTGTATCTGGATTGTACAGACATGCATCTGAAGTATTTTTAACGACAATATTACCAGTTGAAATATTGTTCCTGGAAAGTGATTTTCTAGGTAATCATGGGATATACATGTATCAGATAGATTGTACATATTCTTAGCACATTAGCAGTGGTGCCATGCATTTAAAGGGGGAAAACAGATTAAAACAGATCTTGTTCTAGAGAGTGATGTAGAAAAAAGATGATTCTGCTAAGATGATAAGAGACGATTTTGGTCTTGCATATTAGGGAAGGCTGCAGGGGGTTGTTATCCATGTTCGGTCGGCGCTGCTTTTCTCGATGGTTTCGACCTGATCGTGACGTCTCACTGCACGCTTCAGTGATTGGATAAGCTGTCTGGCTCGAGTGGTGTCTGCACTGATTGAAGTTATTGATTTGAAAATCCCATGTAATCAACGATATCAGTTTAGTGCAGATGCGTCAACATTAGGGCATTTTAAAGATAGTGATAGTGTATGCAGTAAAATTATGTTCCTTGACAGATATCTACTCTAAGAGGAAGGTTTCTCAGATGCATGATAGAAAATGGTATATGATCACAACCTTATGAACAACTCTTTGGACCTATAATGAGGCTGTATCTACTTAGTCTGCATACACAGGAAAAGGCAAAATAAGAGATAAATACATTGTATTAGTATCAAGTGAAATGTGATTTTTTTTTTGGGGGGGGGGGAAATCATCATTAGTGAAGGTTATATGTTTTTACAGTATTTAAATGTTCTAAAAAGAAGGGAAAGAGGCAAATTCACATAAGTATACATTTATATGTACATTATCGTGCTAATAAATTACATGTAGATGATTTTATGTGTTATTAGGGAAGTCCTATATTTTATGTGCACTGAGATTGTCTTACTCTCTTTGGAGTGAATTTGTTCTTGTTCTGAAATAGAAGTGAAATAGAAAGTGACCAACTAAGTACTTTTTGACAGGTACTGAGACACTAATTGATTGCCATTGATTTTATAATTGATCAAACTGACCGTAGGTAGGCCTACTCTGATAATTGAAAGTAAACAATAAAGATGAAGTAAAGTTAGTCAAAGAAGGAAAGGGAAGGGAAAGAGAGAGAGAGGTAGAGAAAGATATGAAAGAAAGAAAGAGTGGGGGATGGAGAAAGGGGGAGGGGAGTGGGAGCAAAAAAAATGAGACAAGAGAAGAGGTGATCATGGAACTCATTGCAGAGACATATCATTATGAGAGAAGACCAAATGTGTGGAAGATGTGGAGGAAGAGAGAAAGAGGAAAACTGTAGACTTAACTTGAGGGCTAGAGAGAGAGAGAGCGAGAGAGAGTGAGAAACAGACAAAATACAGTAGTTGCGTGTAGGACAGATCGAAAAACTGGATATTAGAAAGTTAACTATGTTTTTGCAAAGGAACTGAAATCAATATATGCCGCACACTCAGTGAAACATTGATTTTTATGTTCATCTTTGTCATACTACCAGTAAAACTGCAATCTATCTTGACCCTCCACAAAATGAAATTTTAGACTAGGATAAAACCAAAATTAGGTCCCAAAATCATTTTATTGGCCGAATGAAATGAATATCCAATATTCTTTCACATAAGGGGGCACAGTCTTATGATTTCTGGTTTGTCAACAAAAATGAAAACAAATAATATTCTTCATATACTGAACCACAAACTTCATCCCAAGGCCTCAAAGGAGTGATTGCATGAATTGGGAACATCTTTATAGGTCAGAGGGTTTTGCCTGTGAGCAGAAAATGAAGAAAAAAATGGAAGAAAAGGTAATTGAAAAGAAAGAGAGCAAAAAGACCTAAGCCATGTTCATAAATGCTGCAGTACAACACATAAAAAACCTCTGCAGCAAAAATACATTGTAGAAATCCTTTTAAAATGTTCTGTAATTTTGCGATTGTGTCCTCTCTGAAATTTCCACTCAATAAATGCCTATATGTAGGTATAGGAACATCATTCAAAACATGAAAATAATAACTTCCATATAATTATGTCAGAATTGTTGCAAATCACCAAAGTATCAGTATTCTGAAATATTGGCTTATACAGTAAATGCATGGTCAGCTGGATGGGGTGAAAAGAACATTTCTGCATTCATATAAAGCAACTATTTGTTCTTTTAAGTTTATATGTTATATCACAGAGAAATGTGAAGTGCATTACACATATGTCATCTTATTTTGCTGTGGCAATTTTCTGTGGCAGTTCATCGCACCATATGTGAACGGGGGTCTAAAAGTAGGGCAGGAGATGAGCAATGGAAATAGAGTTCCGTAAAATCAAATCAATAGGTCCCGAAACCTTTGAGGATATATTCTTGAGAATGGCATCCTAGCGGAGAACCTGTGAGGTGAATGGGTGGTGGTGTGTATCGTGCATGTTGTGAGCTAAGTGCCAGAAGGGCGGTAACTAGTGGTGGTTTGATGCCTGTCTGCCTCTAAGTAGATGTTGTTGAAGTGAATGAAGTGTGAAACGGTGAAAGGAGAGAGAGCGAGAGAGAGAGAGAGAAAGGAGGGAAGAGAGGAGAAGAGTGTGTAGCAGGGTAACAGTGCTTGTCTGTATGAAGTCAGAAAGGCAGTAACTGATTTTTTTTTTTACAAAAATAGGAAAGCCCTTCTGCCCCTCAGCAGATGATGTAAACAGAGCATAGAGTGAGAGCGACGGAGATGTGTGAGAGAAAGAAGGAAGAAAGGGAGAAGGAGGGTGTGTAGTGGTGTGAGGGTGCCTGTCTCTATCAAGTCAGAAGGGCAGTAACTGATATTTTTACCACAAAAAAGAAAGCCATTCTGCCCCTAAGCAGAAGATGTGAAGAGAGCAAAGAGTGGGAGCAATGAAGATCTGTGAGAGAAAGAAAATGAGAGAGGGATGGGAAGTGCCCTCTGGCTCTCAGCAGGTGATTTATATGAAAGAAAGCAGAGTAAGAAAGGGAGAGGGGGGATTTTCCATGTATTAGGTCTTTGCATTACTTAAGATTATCAAAAATTGATTTGAAGTCCCTTTTGTTAAGCACCCATCATCAGAATGTGATAAAGCTGATATAGATAACAATTATCTTTCAATATGTCCAGTAGAAGATGAAATTATGATGACTAGTTACAAATTAGAAATAAGTTTTTAGGGCAACGTCTTTTTGTGCACCCTCCTATAACCTACTGTATAGATGTAAATGACCCATCCTATTTTTAAAATAAGATTTGAAAGTTCTCCACCATAAATAATTGAGCCAAAATTCCAAGAAATCTCTAAAAAGAGTTCAACATTGACAAGAATATGAAGTGATATGATTGTGGGTCAAATCAATACAGGACGTATTGACTTTTAGGAAACTGTGTCAGCTATGAAGTGACTGTTTCTACCTGTAGAACACTGAGCCTGAGATAACTCGGGCCTTGGCCCATTGAAAATGTGTGTTATACGGAAATCATATTGTGCTCAGCGGGTTAAGAACGCAATTGGTAGCAAAGGAGGGTGCCTTGATAAGATCATCAATGCAAATTTACAATTCTGCAGATTATGATGCTCTTATTCCTTTTATCATTTAATCTAATGAGGATGATGATTCTACATGATGCTCCAAATTTCCTTAATTCGGTGAGAAAACTAAAACGATGCCAGCCCCTCCTACACCCCTACATTGTTCTTATTCATTGGCATGCTATTCACCAAGTTTAATAGACAGGTGAGTCCACCCCCCCCCCCCACACACACACACCTTTATGCTCTAGACTTTCTTCTACTCCTATGGTTGTGATGGTTGAGCCACATCTGTTATCCAAGATTTGATGTGGTTTTTGCGGATATTGTGTACCTGTTTCAGCAGACCATGCTGTGGTATCATGTGGGCTTCTCAAGGCATGATGATTTTCAAGTAGTGTATGTTGGATGGCATCAGTAATATTGAGGAACCTGATTACATTGTGTTCAGGTTCTGAACAAAATATCTGTAAACTTCTCAAGGTTTCTTGCATTTTTATTCTTTTTGATACATAGAAATATTCTGCAAATTCGGAAAAGTATAGTAAGAAATGTGATTTCAGATCCATTTTGTAGATCCTGACCTGGTAACTTATTGTATTCCATTTGATTGTATTTATTACATAAAGCTTAAATGCAGTATTAGTACTGTCTCATTCAACCATTATATGATTAAAAGCACATAATTCGAGCAAAAGAAAAAAATCTTATGTACTATGAACATAATGTTCTTTAGCAGGTGGTATGTAGTGAATAGATTTCCACCAAATTAGTAGCATTAATCTCGAATGTTAAAGGCATTGGCTAACTTTGTGAGTAGCTGATTTAAAAAATTCTCAAACTAAGATGAAACACGTGTATGAGTACTTGTATTTGTACTCAAAAACCCTGAAACCAACCATAATTTGGAATGAAAAAGTGTAAGTTAAACAGTTAGTCTCACGAGACAATCAATAAGCGGACCACTTTGCTTGAATTTGAAAATGCCGTTATGTGCCTCCCGCTGCATGATATGCCAATACACACAGTACGGTAAGGTGAGTCATACGTGCATGCGAACTCCTTATGTCTATTCTGTGCAACCGACCCTCGTATATTTTTCAAACATTGGTTCACATTTTTGATATTTAAAAATACTTCCTGTGGATATTATACCTTGAAACTTTCAGACTGGTATTTTTACACCATAACTCTTATGTTTATCCCATTTTCAAGTAACAAAACAAGATTTTTAAAAATCATAACAATGTTAACCAATGTCTTTAATATACAGCTGTATGTAGTGTAGTCACTGGGAAAGAAATCATGGCTAGTGTATAACATTAAAAAGTACAACTGCACCAACTTGGAGGCGCATAATCCTAGACGTTAATCGTAATTGAGTGGATTTGATTTGCCTTGCAAATGTCATTTGGCAATGCAAGCAAGCTGAAGCGTAGCAATATGAAGAGGGATGATGCAGGGTTGCCGAGTCAAGAGTTTGTACAGTATTTGCGCTGTATATTCCATTCTTTATCTGTGTATGATTGCGTTCCTGATCTGCGATTGCTGTGGGATGAACTGAAGATCATCACCATAAATGAAAGTTCTGTTCATATTTGTCTTCTCTGTCTCTTTTTCTCTCCCCTCTCTCCCTATCTCTCTCTTTCATTTATCTTTTCCCCTCCTCTTCCTCTCATTTCTTAATCGTTTCTCTCCCCCTCTCCCTTCACTTCCCTTTATCCTTTTTCCTCTCTCTCTCTCTCTCTCTCGACCTGTCCTCTCTCTGTTCTTTCTGTCCTCTCCCTCCAAGAAATGTATAGTATTTGTACTGTATATTTCATTCGTTATCTGTATATAACTGCGTTCCTGATCTGTGATTGCTGTAGGATTAACTGAAGATCATCATCATAAATGGAAGTTCTGTTCATATTTGTCTTCTCTGTCTCTTTTTCTCTCCCCTCTCTCCCTATCTCTCTCTTTCATTTATCTTTTTCCCTCCTCTCCCCTCTTTTTCCTTAATCTTTGCTTTCCTTTATCCTTTTCCTCTCTTTCTCGACCTGTCCTCTCTCTATCCTCTTCCTTCCTCTCTCCTTCCCCCTCTCTCCTTCCCTCTTCCTCCCTCAAGAAATTGTACAGTGTTTGCACTATATATTTCATCTGTTGTCTGTATATGACTGCGTTCCTGATCTGCAGTTTTGTGAAATGAAGATCATAATCATAAATGGAATTTCTGTTCATATTCATCTTGTCTTTCTCTCTCTCTCTTTCTCTCTCTCTCTCTCTCTCTGACTCTGATTCTCTCTTTCTCTAGATGCATCTTAGCTGTCTTATTTTTTCTTTCCCTTTCGCCTTTACACTCTCTCTTCCTCTCATTTCCTCTCTTTCTTTCTCTTACTCTCTTTTTCTCTCTGTTGCTCTCTTTGTTTCTGTCAATACCTCTCCCTCTTTGTCAGTGATATTATTCACTATACACATTTCATATGAGCTTCTGATTGGGGTGAAGACCATCTTGTATACTTCTTCCCTGCTTTGTGGGACAATCCTATTTGCCTCTGATATGGAAAATCTTGTTATTGCTAGGATTATCAAAGGGTAACTCTTCCACACTGAGAAGGGTAGAGAGTGGCTTGTAGCAACTGCCTTAGGTTCATAAATAGTCTGCAGTATGTATGAGATGCAATATGTTTTCATAACTTTATTCAGCGTAAGCTCGAGCTTAAGGAATACCAGCCTGCTATTTCTGATCCAGTGAATTAGTCCGATCAGGGAATAGGGAGCCAATTCTCAGATTAAGACGGAATTAGCCAGCTATTTTGCTCAGAAAGTAAGCCACCCAAATCTTGGACTTATTTGCAGAATAGCCCACTAATTCGCAAAATAGCTGGCTATTTTATGAACTTCAGGAGCTAGCTTATACATTACCATCATGCAAGATGTGCCAACATCGGGTTTTAGCTTGAGCTAGATTGCAATGTACAGAGCTTGAGCTGATGTAGACACTATTGCATGCTTCAACGGGTGATGTTCATTATTCCGAAACATGCAAATTGCGTATAACTAGATGTTCGTTAGTCAAAAAATAAAAAAGGGTTCGTAAATCCGAACATTTGTGGTGTTATTCCGAAGGTTTGTTTGTCCGAAGGTTCATTAGTCCGAAAATGAAATAAGGATCGTTATTTCGAAGGTACGTTATTCCGAAGGTAATTCGAAAATAAAATAGGGTTCGTTATTCCAAAGGTTCGATAGTCCGAAAATGAAATAAGGTTCGTTAGTCCGAAAATAACCAACCAACTACCAGACCCTATTTCATTTTCGGACTAATGAGCCTTATTTCGTTTTCAGATTGACAAACCTTCGGAATGACGAATCTTTTTCCATTTTCGGACTAATGAACCTTTGAAATAACGAACCTTATTTCATTTTCGGACTAACAAAACTTAGGAAAAACGAACCTTCAGAATAACGAACTGTAACCGCTTCAACAGAGTTCAGGCTAGTACTCGAGATCCCAGAATAGTGGGCTATTCCTCAAGCTCGAGCTAATGATGACCCATCTTATGTGTGAAATATAGGAGGTATAAATGGCTTTCTGGCTTCAAAAGGCAACTGGTACTTCTGAACTGCAGTTCCTTCAGGTTGGGTACTCCTGATTCAAGAGTTGTAATAGTCGCAGCCCAAATCTTTATCTTTTATTAAACAGAATTTGAAACAAATGCTGCCTGAACGAAAGATAAAGCATCAATTCAAGACCTATTCTGCAAGTTTTATACACACTCTTCATGTGTAAACACTGTATATGCATAGTATGATAAGATTTTATTAATCACATTTTATGCTGTCTGTGACGTTACTCTCTCTCTGTACTGTACTCAGTGGTAAATGTCATTCTCTCTGTCTTCTCAAATTTCTTGACCAACCATTTCAACCATCCTCTATATTATTTTTTCCTTTTAGGGTAATGATAGAGGGCCTTTACAATTTCAACACCTAATTTCAGGTAATGGGTACCGATACAGTTACTGATTGCTTAATTAGTAGAAAGCGAGAAGAGAGATACAGACCATGTAAGATAACCCTCTCAATCTAATATTCTGAGTCGTAAAGTAGAAATAAATCTCAGCAGTATGACAAGTTAGATGATATCCAATCTACCACTGTCGTCAATCACGCCCCAGACGCAGTGTAAACAGAGAGATGAAATTTCGGATGGATTTAAGTTGATGTCTGAATGACAAGCAAATGAATACATTACTAGTAAGTGTGTTGAAATGGCAGATTCTATGTTTAAGTTCCTGGGGAAAAAAACAACCTGCATTGTACATATGAAAGGGAATCTTACAAAAAATTGAAAATATTTGCTCTGTTAAGGGGGCATTAAGTAATTGATATCACCTTAATTTTCATAAAAACTTAGATTTGAAACAAAATGCCACATTGTTCGCAGTGAGTTTTCATGTTCAGCACTTTCATAAAATAAAATAATTAGTAATTAATTAGAAGTATTTTTTTAACACATAAAACAATAAATATGTTTGCATCCAGCTTTCTGTGTTTCTTTTCTGTTCCTGTTTCAAGAATAAGACTCTTTTTCACACATCAGAATATTACTTTGTCTCAGGAGTTACACCTATGTGGCAGGAAAGGTTCAATTAATTTAGATAAGTAACACCCATATTTAATACCTTGATATCTTTGTTAGCATAAATGCATCCAGCCATGACACTTTAATGGCCATATCAGATATTAATCATAAATCCAAGCTAAATGGATGAAATTGTTTGCCATGATGTAGCTGGCAAATGTTTGCCAACCTCTTAGGTTGATTCATGCGGTCTCATCGTGCCGTCATCCCCTTACGATACACGGACATATTTCATATACATTCTCATTGTTCTATCATCTCTACATGATACTCATATCGGGTTTATGACAATTACTTATGCAGCACTGATATTCATGCAGCATTGCTTTTTATTCAAGCTGCATACCCGTAGCTTTTACTGCATAATTGAAACGATTTTCATTAAAAAATCTCCCTCCACCACCCCCCCCCCCCCACACACACACACACAAAAACATTCACAGAAAACACAGATATGTGATGAACATACACTTTGAAATTCTGTTTTAAACATTTTCATAGGAAAATGAATTGAAGGGAAGAATGCATGAATCTAGACTTAGATGTGAGATAAAACCTCAGGCAAAGGTTGAAGCAAGAAAAAACTATGTCTAAAGTTACAGAAATACAACTTGTTTTATGTTTCTTCCTTTTTTATTTAAATTTCATGAACCCCTACAGTGCCATTGCCAACAAATTTCATTTAATCTTGTCAATGCTAATATTCCATTGATGATCATTTTTCTTGGTTGTGGTGCCATCTTTGAACTTTAATTATTAGTCGTAGCCCCCATAGATGCTGACCAGTTACTCTGAGACTTGACATTAACTGAAGGAGATTGATATAGGACTTCATGCGTGTGATGCATGGAATGATACTCTTGCTTCTTTTTCCAAGCTCAAAAAAGGAAAATCTTGAAGCTGGAGTTAAAAGGCAAGAAATCCATTACTGAGATTATTCCCGTAGACCCTGAATGTCTGCGAAAATTAATTTCACCCATGTCCCAGTAGGGGAATTAGGCTCTTATCTGTCTATGCTCATCATTTGTTTCACGGGCACGTCGTTCTTGATTTATGCAAATGTTTCTTGTTACTATTGTTTGGGGATAGATTTGATTGTATTTTATTTTCTTTTTTTGGATTATTTCTCTCTTCACATAGAGAGAAGAGAGAAATATGTGTCTTTTTTTTTTCCAGTTTTTATTCTCTTGCTCTCTTGCTCTCTCTCTTTCTCTTTTTCTGTTTTTGTCATCCACGACCCTTCTCCTAACTCTCTCCCCTTCTTTTCTCTTTATTTTCCTTCTTCTTTCCACATACTTTACCTTCTAAGTATTTACCAGAGCTCCAGCCATTTCTTATTTGTTAAATGAAAAGACATGATGATTAGATTATGATTCAAATCTTGCACCCCCCCCCCCCCCCACTCTTTCTTTCTCAGTCATTTAATCAGTCCTCATTCAATCTCCAATTCCCTTGAAATTTTCCTGAGATGATTTAACATTGACATTAACTCATATAATTCAACATTCCGGTTGACTAGGTCTTGCTAAACATAAGAATGTATCTTGAGCCCTATTTCCTGCTTACCGTAAAACACAATATACAATCGTTAGCCAGGCTGAGATAGAATTATATCATCGTTAAATTTATCTTCTGATTGGAGGTATTCCAAACCATTTGTCTGTTTTATTTTTATGCCTCCGCCCACCGTAGGTGGTTGCCGGAGGCATTATGTTTTCGGGTCGTCCGTCCGTCCGTCCGTCCGTCCGTCCGTCCCGTTTTCGTTCTCGCGATAACTTAAGAACCGTTTGACGGATCAACTTCAAACTTGGCTTGTGTGTGCATATGGTAGGGACAATGATCTGATTAGATTTTGGAGTCTCAAGGTCAAAGGTCAAGGTCATAGAGCTAATAATACACATAAAAATGGCTCGTTCTCGCGATAACTTCAGAACCATTTGACAGATTGGCTTCAAACTTGGCTCATGTATGCACATGGAAGGGACAATGATCTGATTAGATTTTGGGGTCACAAGGTCAAAGGTCAAAGGTCATAGAGGTCATTATGTACATAGAAATGGTTCGTTTTCAGCATAACTCAACAACCATTTGACCGATCAACCTCAAACTTGGCACAGGTATGCATATAGGAGGGACAATTATCTGATTAGATTTTGGAGTCTCAAGGTCAAAGGTCAGGGTCATAGAGGTAATAATACACTTAAAAATGGCTCGTTCTCGCGATAACTTAAGAACCATTTGACAGATTGGCTTCAAACTTGGCTCATGTATGCACATGGAAGGGACAATGATTTGATTAGATTTTGGGGTCACAAGGTCAAAGGTCCAAGGTCCTAGAGGTCATTATGTACATAGAAATGGTTCGTTTTCACCATAACTCAACAACCATTTGACCGATCAACCTCAAACGTGGCACAGGTATGCATATGGAAGGGACAAATGATGTGATTAGATTTTGGGGTCTTGAGGTCAAAGGTCAAAGGTCCTAGAGGTCATTATGTACATAGAAATGGTTCGTTCTTGTGATAACTCAGTAACCATTTGACGGTTGAACAAACTTGGCTCATGTATGCATATGGAAAGGGCAATACTCTCATTAGATTTGGGGGTCACAAGGTCAAAGGTCAAGGTCAAAGATGTCATTGTATAAATGAAAATAAAGCAACATGAAGTGCCATTTATTTCCGATCTGGTAATGGCGGAGGCATAAAGTTCGACCACGCGTGGTCGAAGATTCATCTAGTTATTAATCTATTCTTTAGTTTTGCCTTATTCCTTTCTTATGTCTTATAATGGTATATATACATAAAATTGAATATATCCATACAATTTGATAAAATTATTAGTTCTTTAGTTTACAATAAAATAGAATGGAGTTATAGCATTTCTTTCCATGTTTTAAACAACAATTATAATAAAAATCGGCATTGTTTCCTTTTGATATAAATATTCCTAAAACAAAATGATAGGCTTTCACTTGCTTTTGGATGTATGACGCTATGACAGACCTGCATAAGCTTATATCAGTTATCATTTTCGTTGATTGTTTTGTTATTATCTTCTTTTAGTTCTTTAATTCTTTGTCTATATGTTTTTGTTTTGTTTGTACTTGTAACTATAATTTGTGACCCTGCCTGCTGCCAGTTGAGAGGAACTTTTCCTCACCTCTTTGCAGAGGACCTGGGTATATCTCACTTTTGTAACATCTTTGTTTTTGTTTTATCAAAATAAAGATGAATTATGTATAACAGTTGGGTTTTCTTTACCCAGGGTAACCACATCAGTATATTACTATAATTGTTATTACCCCAGCAATGCCAGGTACCCATTTAATACACTGGATCGAGTGGGATGTATGTGGGCAAAACACCTTTTCCAAAGTATAGAGTGAAGATCAAACCCAGGACCTCTCGTATGAGAGACAAGAGCCTTCACCACTGTACCACAGTGCTGCCAGTATGTCATGTCAGTCATGTCATCATCCTTCCCCTACCAATCTGCATGAAGAGAGAGAGAGAGAGTTGTACTTTCATGTCCTCTCCCAAGGTGTGAACAGAATGTGTGAGGGTTACACCTACCAATGACAGACAAACATTACCTTGATTAATTTCCTTCCACTGTTCACACTCTGACAGTTTGTACGTTTTCATCAGTGATATTCATGAGTGCCACTTGCATTTCTTGGCAATATGCATTTGTGAAAGACTGCCAAAGATGCGAATGAATCACCTGTATTGGCTTATTTTCTGAACGTTAACCCATCAAATACTATGTCCAAGATAACTCTGGCTGGGGTCTTTGGAAAATGCGCATTATACCTATATCAAGTTGTGCTCAACTGCTTAATTGTGACATACATGTATATAATATCTTTATTATGTAATATATTTGAAATATGATGATACCAAAAATATGAAACAACGAACGAATCTCTAACATTTCTTTAATTTAAAGAGTAGTTCCAAAGAGCAGTTGATAATGTAGTGTAGCTGAAAATTGTTTTGAATTTAATTATTCTGTGGCTATTTGATGTAGTTTTGGTATGAATGATTCTACTTTGTTTCAAATATCAGTGTTGCTTTTTAATAAATAAGTAGAATAAAAGGACATTTTGTTCATAACAGATCACTTGATACCTATCTATCTCTCCTATCATATTACCAAACAAGGAAGAGAAATAGAAATATGCGCAACGACACGCATCCATATGTTCGGTGTCTGGATGCCTTTCAAGAAAAATCAGTGGATCATTCCAGTTTGAAAAACCTTGCTGAGTGTGAAGGGGTGGCCATGACATCTGTCTTGCCAAATACATGCTGGTGTGTCATGTTTATTTTCCATATCTTTCCAGCTCGTTGCCAAATCATTGATTTTAGCCCGTATCTCGTTAGCTTCGACTTCACGGCTATCTCTCGCTCCCGAGTCCCTTTAGAAAAACCTCCAGGCGAGCTCTCTCAGTTGGAGCACATTCCAAATTGACTTTTCCTTGTGACATTTAGCTTGGATATGATGGCATAGATGGATAGATTTGCTAAAGAGAAGAGGGAAGATGAGAGATAGGGGAGAGAGAGAGAGAGAGAAAAATAGATAAGCATGTAGAAACAGATAATTGAAGAGAGAGGTGAAGAGATTTTGTAGCTAGATAGAATCTGACTGAGAGGGAAGGAAAGAGAGAAAGAGATAAAAAAGTAAGGTGTTGCTGAAAAATATGAGAAGAGAAAGATATGGTGGCCCTGAAGTACGCTTGACAACAGGTCATGAACAACGTGAACTTCACGTCACGGGTCATGAATTTCACATCCCAGGTCATGAATTTTGCATCCCTGATCCTGAACTTTGCGTCACGGGTCATGAATTTCGCGTCACAGGTCGCGAATTTCGCAACTGGGGCGCAAAGTTGACTGCGAAATTCACGTCACACACGACCTGTTGTCGAGCGTACTTCAGGGCCACCATAGAAAGAGGTATAGCATGCACGCACTCTCTCTCTCATTCTTTCTGATTGATGAACTGAAAGCATTGAGAAAACAACATCATGCTATGATAGAAGAAGTTCATTTTACCATCTCGATCAAATATATTTATGCTGAATAACAGCATTTTAGTAGCAGGTAGGAAAGGAATGCAAGAATGCATGTGCAGTTTCTTGAACTTACTTCTTCAAAAAAATGCAACAGTGCCATATGTTTTATGCTTTGCTTATAGAATTTCAATTTAAATTATTGGAATGTTAGAATGTAGATCATATCACTCAACCAAAGTGGAAAGACATCCTTAGAGCCTCGTACTTTGTCACCCTTTTTAAAATCTCATCAGCAAATCTTGCACTCTGGCTTTCAAATGTTTTCCCAGAAATAATTTGTTATAATCTACATCATCAGACATCAAACATTCTAATATGTGTAATGTACTAAAAGGCTTTGTTCAAATGTCAATTTCACTTGATGAAATCATTCTGTGCTGTTTGAATATTTTGTCATGTCTACTGTATCATGCAGTGCTACACATATCCATCTTTAAAAACTCTTTGAATAACGTGTTCTTGTTTGCACACGAAATTTGAATTTTAAGGCTTTTAAGTCTGATGTATCAACATTATGTCAATACATTATAGGAGTATTGTTTGTATGGTGCAGTTTTGTACTTGTATCAACTGAAAGATTTGTTTATTCAGCTCTACATTAAAGTTCAAATGTTCATTGAGACATTGATGAAGAAGGACGGATAGTAGTGTTCTAGAAATGATACATGATAGTAATAATAATAATAATATATCCATTATTAGTATTATCATTATTTTTATTTTTTATTATCATTAATCCCCTTTTTATCTTCTCAACATCTCAAACTTTCAACCTCAAAGTACCAATTTAGGAATCTATGACTTCCCATTTATCCTCCCTTGCATGCACTTTGTAACCTCCATCACATTTCACATTTCAAGACAGCCCATGTCACTAATAGACCCTTAGCCAAACCTTCCATGTTCAGCAGCTATTGAACTTGTCCATTCTCAAGACCAAGTTTCAAGCCATTCAATGCTGAAGTGCTTGTACCCTCCGACCTGTGCACTGTATCTTCTTTAACCCAAATATGCCATCCCTACTCTAAGGCATGTTATGATCTCATGTGTGTGCTCTCTCTCTCTTCTCCTCCTCCCCCTCTTTCTTCTTTCCTCTTCTTTTTTTTCCTCCTGGGCCCCGTAACACAAAGATTTGCAATCAATCTTCTTCTTCTTCTTCTTCTTCTTCTTCTTCTTCTTCTTCTTCTTCTTCTTCTTCTTCTTCTTCTTCTTCTTCTTCTTCTTCTTCTTCTTCTTCTCCTTCTTCTTTCCCTCCTCCTCCTTCTCATCCTCCTCCTCCTCCTCCTTCTCCTCCTCCTCCTCCTCCTCCTCCTCCTTCTCCTTCTCCTTCTCCTCCTCCACCTTATTTTCCTCCTCCTCCTCCTTCTCCTCCTCCTCATCTTTATCCTCATTCCACACCTCTACTTCCTCTTTATTTCATATGTTTAAGAGAAGGCAGTTCAAAACCTGAGGTGGGTTTGGTTTGGTTTGGGGGTTTAGAGGTGCTTATCATTACTGAATTAGAATATTTGCGCCTATTCTTCATTGTATGTTCAACAATTTGAAGTTGCTTCCTTAAGGGCAGTTTTGGAAAGCATTTTTTTGTGATGTCATATTTGGAATGCATTGGCATTTAATGTTGTGGGAGTGTCCCTTGACCATGGAATTCCACATCAGAAATAGGTTTATTGAGAAAGTTGGAATATACTTGGTATATTCTAGGGAAATGGTAGACCAGAAATGATCAAATTTTACTTCTTATCTACACTTCAGACCTTTTGTAGAGCCATTTCTGCATGTGATTATTCTCTGTGAAAGCAACAGTAGAAATGAAATAAAATAGCATCTCTTATGTCATACCACCCCAGCTCAAGCCAGCATTTGTTTCAAAGGGAAATTGACTCATTCCATTGCATTTGTTTCATGCATGGTTAAACTCATCATTCTCTTCTGCATCTAAGCCCGAAGTATGATGTACTCGATTGCTCTCAAGATCAATCTATAGCTACCTCTAGTATTAGATGGGAAGCAATTATAATGATTCTCTTTCTATTTCAGAGCCAGCTAGTGAGAAAGTTAGGTGGCTGGCCAATGACGTATTTTAATTAGAAATGACCCATTTTAGGACCCTGATCCCTTTCAGAATGGGTCATCATCCATGAGATGATATGATAACGTTCTCGTCGATTCCATTGATTAGTTTCTTGGGACCTCATCACCTCCTTCTATGGTAATAGGGAGCTTTGGATTCTCACACTTATTGACTTCTGGGCAATTCCACGTCAGAAAAAACAGTCACCTTACTTCACATTTAAGTAAAAACAATCACTTTGATAGCCCTGAATAGCCAAATCTTTGAATTAAAAAAAGCTGAAACAATAAAGAATTCCACAATCTTAGTCTGTGTTGGTACAATGCAGGTTTGATTTTAAAAGTACATGTTTGGAGTTTAAAATTGGCGCTTTTTTCTGGTAATTCCGTTACCGAGGTGTTATACCACAATATCATGAATGTAAGAATAAAATTATTGGTATGAAAGAGCTCACATGGAAGAATGGGCATATTTACAGTGTATCAAATGGTGAGAAGGGAGGCAGAGTACAAAAGAGGCACATAAAGTCTAAAAATGTTGGTAACTGAATTACAACTTTACCACGGAATTCCCTTCTGCATCTAGTGGGGAGAAAAGGAAAGAGCAGGAGGGGTCATGACCTTTTTTTGAAGCAGTGTTAAGTTCAACTTAACACTGCTTTTAAGTCAGAGTTGATAGAGACGGTTATTCATGTAAATGTAAGTTACCTCATTGCCTACAAGAATCAGGTGGTCTGTGTATTAAGTATATTGGAGTTTGAGAATTCAGTAGTCAATGGCTTAAGATAAAATCTCAGTACATGTATATTGAAATGTAGCTAGGTAGGCTAAGAAGAGAGATAGAATAAGAAGCAACATGCCTTGTATATCACAGACTGCTTCCATGCATGCTCAGACATTTTCATTCTTTTATCAACAGAGGGGGCTCTATTCATTTGCTTTGCACACACAGATATCGACACATACTATGTTGAAGCATCTGCAGATCCTTCAAAAACTCATTTCAAGTGTGAAAGGCAAAAAATAAGTACTGATAAGCTAGCTGTTCTGTTTGAATGTATTGCATGATTTCTAGGTGTTCTAGCTTGGGAAGTATGAACAGCCATTTGAAGGGAAAAACATCAATCCCCCTATTGTTAGAAATGCAAGATGGTGTTAAGTGAAAAATCATGTGAGTGGTTGATTGATGATGGCAGTGATGGATGGAATGATTCAATTTTTAGCATTGTTGATGGAACAAATTAAGATTGGTTGATTGCTTTATGGGAGATGTGATAACTCTACGTGTTGATTGATTAATTAATTGATTAATTGATTGATTTATGAACTCAGTTGTAATTCATTCATTGATTGACTAATTTGTTTCCAGGTATTAGATGTTTCAAGATTATTTAGGTAACTTTTCCTCTCTACACAACTTAAATATTCCTACAGTTGTGAGCCTCATTTTTCTAAGATCAGTTTTGTGCACTGATTCGGTATTGAATGACTGAAATTTCGTTTGATCAGAATTTCCATCATTTCATCATAATTTTCACACCCTAGCTGATCCTAATATAGATGTTTCCCTTTAGGTCGTATTTGTGACGAAGACATCAGAAACCCTCTCTATATGATCTAGTTCTGAGAATCATGTAGGTTTAAAGACAATTCCTCTTTCTAGGCTCATGAAACATCGTTGTAGTGACACTATCACATCATATTCTCATACATTGTTTAACCCCAGACTTTCTCCTTGTCATTTTTGCTGTTACAGGCCATCAAAGAATCTTTGGATGATCTGGCTCCGTCCATCGAGTCTGTGAAGGAGAGAGAGCATGTGGTGGTCTCTCAAGTCGGAGCTACACAACGCAAAGAGATCCAGGAGGTGATGGACCGCCTCCGAGAGAACTGGCAGAGACTCAATAGAGAATATGAAGAAAGACATGGGTAAGTCTTAGTTTATTGATAGATAGATAGGATGAAAGTGAGAGAGAGAGAGGGTGGATAGAAGGAGAGAAATAGAAAGAGAAAAAAATCTCCAAAAATTCTGTTGTTCGAGCTTACTGTTTCTACATTCATTCTTGCTCTGGAAACAACCTGTGTGCAAAAAAACATAGTTTTGTCTTCCTAGAGCAGACTTTATATACAAGTTTCACTTTATTAATGTTAACTTTCTATAGCGTTGTACTTTTTATTGAAGTGATTGCTGGTTGATGAAGACATCTACTTCAGATTTCAGGGAGTTTTATATGTGAATACAGATCAGTTTTCATGTACAGATTTCCGTGTTTGTGCCTCATTTGAAAATTTCTCTTTTCCCCTTGATGTCAGTTCCAGCTATGCTTTGTCCAATGGGATTAGTTTTCCACTGTGACACGAGAGACTTAGTATCCAGAGGCTTGTTTCTGGAAACTGTCACAACTTTAAATTCATGGACATCCAATCAAAGTGCAGGTTAATTGTACAACATGTATCTCTATGGGTTGTTCGAGAACTTAGACTTATGATGGTTTCAAAAAATGGGCCCTTGGTTATCACGAACAGTGAGAACCATTCAAGACAGCAAAGAGACTTGATGGTAGATGACACATTGGGATTCTGCTCTGTCAAATCCATTTGAAATTTGTCCTTTTTTTACAGTCAATTCCAGCGCTGCTTTGACCAGTGGCGTCAGTTCCATTGTGATATGAGAGATCTAGCCTCCTGGTTATCAGAAGCAGAGAGAACCATTCAGGACAGCAAGAGAGCTGATGGTAGACTGCATGTTGAGAAGGCGTGCAAACACCAACCAGTAAGTACTTCACTTTTTTATGATACACTCTGTATTCATTCTGTATTGCCAGAGTACTCATTTGAAATATTGTAAGATTCATGTAAGGTATTCTTCCTTGATGTGCTTCAGTAGAACAGTGAGGGGAAAATAAGATGTACAGATTTTATGCATGCCTCATGAGCAATATGATAAGGCTCTAAAGCTTGCCCAAGGCTTGGCCTACTTTGCAGTAGCTACTGATTTGGAACTTTTATTCTCAGTGCTATAGACTTCTGTTGTCACATTTTGATTTGCATCTTTCTGTGACTATAGAAAAATGAACCATGTTTTTTCATGAACCGGCATGACCTGATAACATTGTAAGGATTAATCTAACAATGAAAAGACTTGTGCAGAACACCAACTTATAGTTTAAAGAAGAACCCATGTGAAAATATACTTTTTTGAAAATGTTTCACAAATCATCATTTGCCTGTACCAAGTCATACCATATCATCAGTATGAAGCTCATCAAACAAGATTTTTCATCATCATTGCTGTGAAACTATAGACAAATACATTTGCAATCATATGCATTCTGTTTTTATGATGCACTCTGTATAGTCCTCTTGCCAAAGTCTATTAAAATGGCAGAGTATAACTACCCATTCGCTTCAGATGAAAATCAATTTAGAAGATTGGTATTCAAATGTACATCAATGAATGGAAACAGAAATAATGGAATGGCACTTGTCATTTCTACTTATTTTTTATTTGAACCCATGCATGCTGCAACACTGTAACAATTTTTTGAATTATTATTTTTGGGAGTGGGCAATTTGGAGAAAAAGTGACAATATATTTATTTCATCTTCTGTATGTGCACATACCTGTTGGTTATGAAATCATATTTGGCCCATTTGTCTCAGTATATGATGACTAATTCATATTTTATAAGTACATGTACAATACATATAGCTGCTGATTAAGAATTATCATATTGAATTAATAAATGACAGAAATACTCAGTAAGTAATTTGGGCTTGCATAATGATGCCATTCAGTCTCTTAACTGTTTCAAGCATGGTGCAGAAAGAGGTTTTTATGGATATATTTCTTGATGGTGCATATTATAAAAGATTGACTGGTTCCATTTGTAGTTAACCAGGCAACCTATCCAAAAATCGTTCTGCTATGATTAGATCAATTTATCATGCCCTGTCAGATATGTTGGAGATATTTAAGTTTGCACTAGAAAACAACTCAAAGAAATCACACCTAACCCATTGAACTTGATTTTATTTTATTTTGGTATAACATACATTTTTCATAGACCCCAGCTGGAGTTATCTTAGGCTTAGTTTTCAATGAACTCTTAATACAGTTTTAGATTATCTTCAGTGAGCATGTGAAACATTGTCATACCTAAAAACAAAATAAAAAGAAGAAACTAGTTATATATATATACATCCTAATGATATGATACAAAATAGTCATCAATAAAAGTTTTCAAACTATAGGAGTGCATCAGGTCATAACTTTATCTTACTACTCTGGCTTAAGATTTTATGTAAATAAGAAACTTATTTACATTAAACCATTCATGACAGAGGTCCACATTTTGTGGTTTGGCCTAATATCTTTTGATGCAAAGCCCTAAAAATCATACCAAATACATGAGCAGAAAGAGCAAAAAATTCAACACAAACTACGCCCATTTTGGTTGCGTCAATTTTCGTTGTTTGATGCTGAAAATTTTTTACAGGAAAATAAGCATTAAAATCCTTAAATTGGCAATGCGATAGAAGGTTTAAAATCACCGTTTTCCCCTGCAAACTGGCAACTTTTTGACTTATCATAATTTTTGTCAATTTATATTCATTCCAGATACATGACGTTTTACGAGAAAAATGTAGCAATAAAATAAAAATGTTGGTGTTGCCAATTTGAAGAATAAAAGCTGATCAAATTAGGCTTTAAATAATTCCTGTCACGAATGGATTAAGCCATTATGCACAATTTGGTTTCAGTATAACACACATTTTCCATAGACCCTAGCCCAAGTTATCTCTGGCTTATTGTTCAATGAGTTACAAAGAGCTTTGGTAGCTTTAACTTAGTTTTTCTTGATCACTAAATTGTGAGAAAAAAATCTAGGATGCATGCAACTTGAGAATCCACACCTGTAACCTTTAACCTAAAAAATATTCCCTTCTTTTTCCTCAATTCCTTGCCCATTCTCCTTTTCCTACTCCCAGAATTTCTCACCCAGTTTACCCCACGTATCCTCGTCACACCCACCTTGCTGTTGAATCGTGTCACGGTGGCGGTAAAATGTGCGTGCCCTCGCATGTCCCGACACCGGTCGGATCAAATGCATTTAGCGCATTTGTCACAATGCATTTTGACAAATTGGAAAAAACAGGAGGAAATCAAAGAAAATTGAACCTCCAGTGGCAAGAATGTCACTCTTGCATGTCGAGTGATATGCTTAGACCTGATTCCGACATCCTTTCTAACATTTTCTGGATGAATTTTACCCTGTTTGAATCCATCTGGCATGCTTATTTATGTTGTTTTGTGATTTATTCACATCAGTCCTCATCACATTAAGAGAGCATGCTTTATTTTTTCCACCAGAACATTATTATGAATGAGTTGAACCTTCAGAAATTTATGGGTTGATTTTACTTTGACTCTGTTGATATTATTTTTGCACTTTTCCTGGAAATGCTTATGATTAATGCCCAAATTCCCTATGGGTGTGTAACATGACACTTGTTTATTGAATGCCGGAATTGAATAGTTCAATCTTTTTATTTTGACTGCATCAGGACTGCATCAGTGAGATTTTCATACATTTCCTTGAATATCTAATTTTGAGAATTATATCGAATGTATAATGTGGCACTTTTTTTTTGCGGATGTTATAAATGCTGGTACATTTCTGCTTTTGTTCTTTTTGCATTTCAGTTTTCACTTTGTTGAAAGTGTTATCATATTATTAGGGAGAAAATATATTCATGGAATAAAGAAAAAGGCCATTATCTCATTTGTAGGAAGTTACATGTGTGTACATCATACCTTTAAACCAATTGTGACAGAAGGTGCACATTATGTGGTTTGGCCTTATAACCTTTGATGCAGAGCCCTAGAAATCATTCCAAATACATGAGTAGAAAGAGCAAAAATTTATACACAAACTGTGCCCATTTTTGTTGCGTCAATATTTTCTGTTCGATGTTGAAAATTTTTTAAATGAAAATAAGCATTAAAATCCTTAAATTGGCAATGTAATGGAAATTTTAAAATCACCATTTTCCCCTGCAAATTGGCAACTTTTTAAATTCTCTTCATACTTTTTGCCAATTTATATTTATTTCAGATACATGACTTTTTATTTTAAAAATGTAGCAATAAAAGAAAACTTTTGGTGTTGCCAATTTGAAGAATAAAAGCTGATCAAATTAGGCTTTAAAATAATTCCTGTCACGAATGGGTTAAAAGAGTGTTTGATTTATTGCTCTATATACTGGACACAGATAAAAATCTGGGTATTCAGATCTTGAAACTGGTCCACGCAGAGACGCCAAGGTCAAAGACCAGTAATGCGGGAGGTTTTAGGCAGGCAATGCATGTGTAGAGATTTTAGGGGATGAGCGTGAGTCTCGCACCTAATGCATGAGACTTGACATGTCTGGTCCATGTGATATTATTCTGCTGTAAACATGTATATCCAAATAGGATAAATGATCTCAACTGTGTATGTTTGTAGTGATATCATTACATTCAGGTATAGCTTTAAGGTAATTTTGCTTGCCTGTGTTTAGCATCTGATACTGTTATCACCTATAAACCAAAGCTTATCCTTGTAGGTTAAGCTCTCAAATCAGAGCAGCCAGATCCCCAAATCCCATCAATTTCCACCTCCATTAAAACACTGCAAATTGGCAGCCGATGTCGGTCCCCCGTGGTGAGTTCATATCAGACTCAGATCGTATGATACCGTCATCACTGAACGAGGTCTTAATCGTAGACGTCACGGTTGTCTTGTTTCTCAAGCGCTGGGTTTGTTGATGTGCAAGTCTCATATGCCTGGGAGGTTAGCTGTCTGTGTGTATATGAATGGAGATCAAGGGTCCATGTAGGTATTGTCTTCTTGTGTAGTCCCACGTATTCATTTACCTGGAGGTGCTTGGTGGAAGATGTGTACTTGGTAGTGTACCAGTATACATATGGATGTCATTGTGGGTCAGTATATAAATTGTCTCATAAAGCAACAGTCTGAAGGAAGAAAGTGGAGAATATCCATATTTGCATGTTTGTACTATTATCATTATTATTTATTTGGCACTTTCAGAAATCAAGAAACAAAAACAACATATACAATAAAAGTGAAAGAATACAATAATTTTGTAGACTCCTCTATTTGAGCATGTCAAAGGAAATAGGCATAGATTATTCGAAATGTGATAAGAACCATTTTCTTGAGCATTCTGAAGATTTGGATAGAGAGGTGATAAAAAAGTGATTTTGTTTCTCTCAATATCATTTGATGTATAGGGACAAAAATTCATAGTCCTGTTTTGCTATTTTAATAGTAATATTTTCCACTCTTTGGCACTTGCCTTTCTTTTTTTTTAGAATAAAGTATATAAAATATCATATATCTTTCATTAAATGTTAACATATTAGATCTGATAATAGTTCTTGATTTCTTGCCTTCAAGAAATCTTGTTTGGAAAGGGATTATGTGCACGTAGAGGGTTCCATTGGCATTTATGTCTGTGTATTAGAAAATGTCATCAAAATTTGTGGTCTTCTTCTTGTAGTTCGTGAGATATATCGAGCAGTATGTAGTATCTTATGTCATTTGAATGCTTTTTCTATTCCAAGAAGTGTTCATATTAAAAATCATAATTATGTGCAGTTTTCTTGGAGACTAGTAATGAAAATAGTTCTCATAATGCTGTGAAGAACACCATTGCATTAGGGTGCAGGAATTAAATTATGAGTTTTTGTGATGTACAAATATTCTAAGATGGACAGGCATGAAGTACTGGAAAATAGTTTCATATCTTCTAATTGTTTGCTGTTCCAACAGTGTAATGAAAAAATCTGAAGGACACATGCTTTAAAATAATATTTTTTTTCCCCCTTTATTTGCCCTTCCAATTTTAGGGAACCATTTGGTCATGGTCTTTCTATAATCAAACATGAGGGAACATTATTTTATTCCCCAATGGAAGTAGAGCAAGTTGTTGTATTAGAGGTGCATACAAACATGGCCAAGATGGCAGTAGACTATCTGGAGACCCTCAGTAATATAGTAATTATGTCAACATTTGTTGATGAGTTCTGCAATGCTGTATTTTTTTTTTTGAAACACATGCACACGTTGGTTTCAATATGCATATAGCACATCAATTTATTTGATATATGATAAAACAGCAATGTAGATAAAATGCCTTGCTCTAGGGCATACGTGCCTTGCCATGCTGGGGATCGAACCCCCGACTTTCGCATCTCCAGTCAAGCTCCTTAAACCACTCAACTACGGCATCTCTAAGTTGATGCACCTTACATGTGAAGGCTTGCATGCCCACCCCCCCCCCAAAAAAAAAATGAATTGGAGGGGAGGTGGTTTTGGGAGTCCATGCAAGGATGGAAACAGCTCTTTTCATGCTGTATATTATTATCTAATTTGAAGCTTCCCAGCGTGTTGTTTCCAGTATTACTATTATATATGCATGTGAACGTAGGAAATTGGAAACAAATCAAAATCGTTTAAATATATTTACATCTGAATTCATAACTGTAGTTATCAGCATATTTGTTAAAGATTCTGTGTATGTTTCTCAAGCACTTTCAGTATATGCACAGTTACTTCTCCAGAGATGACTTTTTGTAAAAAAAAAAAAAAAAAGTGTTAAGTACCACTTTTAACCCATTGTAGTATGATGTATTTCACTATAACACACATTTTCCATACACCCCAGCCTGAATTATCCAGGGCTTGATGTTCAGTGGGTTAAATTCTTTTTTCCTACCCTGGTAAGTCATCACTCATAAATCTCCCTCGGGTTATTCATTGACATCCAGCCTTCCCTGCCAGGGTTTTCAGGCAGCTTGCATTCCAAATAAGACTGATATGAGAAAAGTGATTATTGGAAAAGGCTTTCACAATTTTGGATAAGATGATACCCTTCACGTTTATTCTCAGTTTTTGAAGACACTAAATTATACTACTTTTATTCATTGAATATTTTTACAAAAATAGCATATTTGAAATATATTGATATATAAATTTCAAGCTTAGAATGTTTGTCTGGGAAATGTAATTTCAGGTACATGAATTATTCAATTGACAGAAGTTCCCTTCACATATTATTTCATTATCATTCATTAGTGAAGTAAAAATAGCTTTTCTTATCAGGTTTATCAGACTGTAAATGATTTGCAGGTATAAAGAATATTGATGCATTAATGGTTATGTACAGCTGCCATTGCTATTATAGGTGAATTGTTGCTTTCGCATTAATGTTCATAAACACATCAGTATGGTTACTGCAACAGCAGCTCCAAGCTTTCCGCACTACTGTGCATTGCATGTATGTTACTCTGCTTGAATGTTTTTGTTGTATTCAGCTACATGCATGCTCTTATTAAGCTAATTAGAAATGGCTTGAAGAATAGGTCAGATGGCAACTGCATATGAATTCATAATTTCATTGCATTCATATTGCATTATGCATATACTTGATTATGGCTTTTCTCAAAAGGATAGGGTGCAGAGCAGAGGGGAACAAACCCGCTCCCCCGACACGGCCCCCCCCCCCCCTTGTCCCGAAAGGGTGCATTGAGCCCGGTGCTGCGTTCCCCTCTGCCCCGCACCATTGTAATATAAGCCCTTGATTATCAACTTTTGATATATTCATACATATCCTTCATAGATTTTGTGCCATGTTAAAGATTTTAAGCGAAAAACTTTGAGGAGGATTGAATAAGATATGATGAGCAGATTGCAAAATGGAAATGTTAAGTATTCAAATATTGAAGGGACACTGTGTTAGTTACCAACAAATTCTTAATCTATAGGTATCACATGTGCAGGCAAAAGTTGAGAGTTAAGGCGTTTTATCTTTATGTTGTTATGCGAAAGTACGCGTCTGGAACACAAAATACAAAAATGCATAGATTAAAATGTCTATTTTGACATATTGGAATAGAATCATGCCACAAGAAGATCGTATATCAATTTTCAAGGTCTACATGCTACCCATGAAATTATCAATAATTGTTTGAAAAAATTTGATTTTCAATAATTTCCCTTTTTGTGTTCCGGACGCATTCTTTTGCACAACGACATAAAGATAAGATGCCTAAATCAAGTACATTTTTAATATTGAGATGATCTTGTATGTACAGTTATGTGACATGTGTATTAAAGCAAACCTCTTATTTGAGCTTCTTATGCAGTGCTTTGATATCATTTGTGATGAATTCTAAAAGTGAAACCACTCTTTTGTTCTCATCCTACAAAGACTGAATACTATGAATATCCTAATGACCCTTAATGAGATGTCGAGACATAATGTTGTAATACCAAAACTTGTTTTGAAATGTTTCCTTATTCCATCTGCTAATTTCATTTTTATTTCAAGGTACCATTTAGCATTTAACCCGTTGAGCACGATTTGATTTTGGAATAACACACATTTTCCATAGACCCTAGCCCGAGTTATCTCAGGCGTAGTGTTCAATGGGTTAAAATAACTTCTTACAAGTGTGGGCAGCAAGATACCAAGATCGCATCAGAATTGATTTTATGGACAAATCATAATTAATGCTAAGTTGCATTTTTCTCCCTGAATTTGCCACAAAGATGCATAGAAACAAGGGAGAACTTTTCTCATATTCTTTAACTTAAAGATAACTTTTTTCTGCTTTAAACGTTTTGTGTTTTTCCCCAAATACCCTGGTACTGAGAATAGATTTACACCTGATTGCATCACGGGAAAAGGCTTTCAACTATATCTCATGGTGACTCTAATCCTAACTGTAATGTGAATATTAAAAATGGGGTGAATAAATGATATTTTTGTTATAATGAATATTCTTTGCACAATAGACATTTGTTATGACAATCTACAATGCCAACACTGCCCAAGTGAAGTCATTATTCAATAATACCACTTATGGATAATGGGAGCTGCTCACAATATCACATTGGACTAGTAACGGTCAACCCAGTGGTACAATAGTTGCATCATTTCATCTGTGTATACGTGTACATCTCATTGCATGGTTCTTATTACTTTTGTTCTTCAAACTGAGTATTATAAGTATTGCCTGGTATAGGCCTGCAGGTTTCATGTGATACACTGTTAAAGGGGGTACCCAATGCTGAAACAATATTAGCTCATTTAAAAGAGCATGATTTTATTAGCAGAAAATCATCTGCCTAAAGTTTTTTTTAAAGTCGTGTTGCCAAGGAAACCCTCAAATGTGGTCAGATTTCAGGATATTTTGGACCCCTCAGCTGTGACCCAGTTTCAAGTGGGTACATTGTCGCGTAATTCTAGCAAAATGCGCGCAACGTATAATACATATTGTACAGTCTAGCGCGCAGCACAACTGCAATGCGCGAAGCTGGGTACCCACTTTTACATCATACCTCACACTCAAATTTTTTGGTCAACTCTTGACTTTTTATTAGAAAATTATCCAAAATGCATTGATTTCAATTGAAAATCATCAAATCTTTAATGTTATCCTTCTTAGAATTCTATTCTTGATCGTATATCAAAAAAAATTTACCATTGTGTAATCTCTTTAAAGTTGTTTACTGAAGCTGTACATGCATATATGTAACATGGATGTGTAAAATGATCTTTACTTTTTCTGGAAGAAATGGATTCAAACAGCCATTTATGGATTGTTTATGGTTTCAGATCACGTTTTATAGATTGTGACTTACTGATGTTTGATCAAGTTGTTTTTTAGGTACACTGTATAAGATTCATATGATATCATTCTGTTTGGCACAAATATTTTCGCTTCTTGCAATTTAGAATGTATCAAAATGATAGCTATTCATTGGGTAAAACATAGAGAATGAAGCCTTTGGAAGAATTTAGAGAGGTCCATTAATGTTACCAGTGGGGAACAGTGAAATGAGAGATAGATGTATGAGACAGACAGAGAGAGAGAGAGAGAGACAGACAGACAGACAGACAGAGACAGAGAGAGAGAGACAGAGAGAGACAGAGAGAGAGAGAGAGAGAGAGAGAGAGAGAAAGACTCCATTGACTAGTGAATTCTCTCTTTCCCATAGACTTAATACAGGGACTACCCAGTACCCATAGGCAATGGGTATAAAGGAAGAAGAAGAGAGAAAGAGAGAGAGAGAGAGAGAGAGAGAGAGCTAGACAGGGAGAGAGGAAGGAAGAAAGAGATGCACAGGAGATACTGATTATGAATACCCAAGTACAATATATTCACACCTGGGCATTTTTCTTGCTGTCATATTGCCCAGTCCTCCCATTGACATCGCTGTATACCAACCACCGGCAGGCCATTCAGCCGCAGCCTTGAAAATTGGATAGGGCTCGTTATAGACTCTACTTGAATATGAGGCAGTCATTCGGAACATTGGGTCATATATCTGGCAAGCTCCGCTGCTCGTCGACGACGATAACCAACCTCCGCCGGAGTATTAAACTCTGTGTGATGTCCAGCCGTACAGCTGTTTTCATTCTTACATCAAGGTGTTTTCCGCAGGCTGCGGTACAAGCTCCGGAGCTCCCTCCCTTTAATCGCGGCTAGTTAAAGGTGCCAATTTGAGCCATTCGGAACATATGTTTCGTATTACCAATTGGAATAGGTAACTCAGCTGGGCTAGATGACTGCTAGAGAGTATGCATACACCTGGATTATTTCATTTCACCCCCTTTCTGGATAAATTGTATATCATTATGCATTATGCAATTATATGCATTATGGATTTGAACAACATTGTACTCAGCTAAGCTAAATGACTGGCCGAGTATAGTTCATACACCTGGGTTATTTTCCATCAACCGCCCCACAGGTTTTCATGTACAGGTACAAATATAACTATAAACGGTATGTCATACCAATTGGAATATATTACTCAGCTGTGCGAGATGACTGCTGCAATATAGTGCATGCACCTGGAGTGTTTAACGTAACCCCCTTTTTTGGATAGATTTTCAAGTACTCTTGTGTATATGCCGAAGGAGAGGAACGTTGCTAGTAAAGGAGTTGGTGGTTCAGCAAATAAGGCAGTATTGACGTAAAGTGTAAGACGGCATTGAAGTGTAAGTGGTGAAAGAGATTAATCAAATGGAGCTAGCATTGTAGGATAAGTGATACAATCGGAAATGAATTCCTTGAGGAGTGTATGGAATATATACCAGGCAAACATATACCACAGGGAATATTATATGGAATATATACAACCTAGGGAGGTGTATTGAACTGAGGTATGTGTGATTCTCTGCTTGTAATTGTGAGGGCTACTTTTTAATATGAAGTGTCCTTTTCAGATATTTCCATGCATTTTCATGTAATTAGTTGTAGCAGTGGCTCTTTCTGTTATTCATGATGGCTTGTTATTTTTACTTACATGTAAAGTGACTGAATAGTCCCTGGACTTTTTCTCTTTTTTTTTTTTCAATTTTGCATGGTGCATTGGAGTCTCATTTATGTAATTGAAGATCCTGTATAATAATTTTGAATGACATATGTGTCTCAGTGTGAATTCGAGCTGAAATAGCTTTTGAAAAAACAAGCAAAGTGATTAATTTGTATGATTCTAAATGTGATTACGGTATTTGATTTTGACTCCTTTTTGTTTGTTTCCTTCTCATTTTTTTTTCTTTTATTCATGATACAATCAAACATGTACATTGTACATTTATATGATGACCTCCTCCCCCCCCCCCCCCTCTTTTGTATTTGATATTATAGAAAATGTGTAAAACTCCATACGATTACGTTTTATTACTTGTACCAGCTCTATGCTTGTACAGTGCATTGCCATAAAAAGCCATTTTAGACAATTCTTCATATAGCAACAAAACACTAACTTATTGATCATTAATGACTGTTTACATGGATGCTGTTATGTTGATAAGGGTTTACTTAAAGGCAATAATGATCAGTAGTATATCTCCTAAAAGGGTATCAAAACCCACTTAATTAACACACCATTTGTGTGCTTTGATGACAGCTATCCAATTAATAACTGTTTGTTCAGCACTCCATACAAGTTGGTGAACTTATTCCTCTAAATGTTGCAGGGTTCATTAAGAGGACAACATTTGCTATTTCTTTTTACAGTTTTGGTAATGATAATAATAATGACAAAGATTGATTTATGCTGTGCATAATAAACAAAAGATTTTCTCTGTGCGCTTTAAAAAGTAAGAATAAGCAAAACACCAAACTACATGTAGTACAATTCCATATTTTGTACACTATTAATTTTATACATTTTACTTGGCTGCTTGTTTCTTTGTTTGTTACATATTGATAATCATAGTCTTTACTTTTATAGCATACTTCAGGACTGTGTTAGTATGCACTACAATTTTAAGACAGCTTACAGACATGCTGAAATCCACTGTAAAGAATTTAAAGGTATTTTGTCTTATTTAAAAAGTTTTTATTCTAATATTCCTAATATCATAAAAATAATCGGTCCATGTGTAGATGGTTCATCTTCAACTACTGATGCTTACTGTACATGTATGTACTGTACTGTACTGTACTGTAGAATAGACATAATAATGCCATTAGTACCATTTATTCATCAGCTTAGCATGTTTTGGTTTCTAATCGGCACTTTCACTTTCATTTAAGTCAGTGCCACAAATCTACCATATGTAAATTTAAGCATTATACTGCAAGGATTACACAAACGCAAGTGTGTGGAAAGTGGATACGAGGATTTAAAGATAAATCATTTTCATTTCCTTGAAATATCATTCTACTAGTAGACAGTTGAGCACTTGCACTTGTGATTTGACAAGTTTTACCTCTGGGATCTTGTTTTGCTTGATCTTCGAGAGATCATGTCATACTAGACAAGTGTCTGTAACTATTACTGGTCTACATACATGCACGGTAAGTCATTGTCAGGCAAACTCTGGTGCATATTTACCCCTCGAAACGTTCTACAAGATCATTTGTGAAATGATACTTTCGTATTGCTCCTCCAGCAGCTAGTGGCCACTGAATGGAGGTATCCATGTCTCAGTGTGACTGAAATTTGAAATAACTGGTCATTGCCTGGGAACCTCTGGTGCATTTACCTCAGGAAAGGTTCCACAAGATCATTTTGTGAAATGATATTATCAGTTTTGTTCCTCCAGCAGTGACCACTGAACGGACGTGTCCATGTCACAGTCTGACCGAAATTTGTGTAAGATCCTTCTTTTACTCTGTATTTGTCAATAATACCCTGACATCCGATGCTGTTCGCAAGGGTATAATTGTATATCAGCCATCTTGCTGATTTTTCTCGGCTACATATCAGCATCCAAGAGAGATTGTTTAATGAATTGTGGTTATTCAAAATGTGTATAAGTGTCACTGTACTAAGTATACCATTTACTTTGATATCTTTGAAAATTTTATATTCTTCAATACTGTTTCCACTTAAACACACAGTTCATCAGCCATTAAATTAGTGAATCAAAGAATCTATCAATTTGGGGCTAAATTCAACAGATTATAGAATTGAGCTGCAGTGGTTTTTTGAAATGGTGAATCTTTTTTTTTTCTTTTTTTCCAGTTCTGCTCTAATGTGGAATTCAAATTTTCCTCACGAAAATATGTAATGAGAGGAAAAATTATTTTTTGAAATTTGACCAAAATTGATTGATTTGGCAGTTCTTAATTATATTGGAAATATTGAAGGACTACAATTGTAAATATGTTCTGCTACTTTTTCTCTTGATATATATATATATATTGAATTTGACAAATGCAAACAACTTTGGCAACTCCCTTGTAAATAATAAACACTGAAAGAAATGAAAATGGGAGAATAATAATTGCGTAGCTCCCTCAATGTTCCCCAGAGCTGTCATCCATTTTGAATCAAGGGTTGAAAAAATGCCTCCGCCGGGAATCGAACCCGGGTCACTGGCTTAGAACGCCAATGCCTTACCACTAGACCACAGAGGCGGGCCAGCAGTTAGGCGTGACCGAATCCAATTGACCGACAGACAGATTTCCAACCCTTTTTGATCCTTTATTTTGGTGCAGATGAGTTAATGAACAATGAGAAGCCGCATGCCGCAGTTGGATCTCAGCTAGAAGCCTGGATACATGCATAAGTCAGAATAAGGGGACAATACATTGAAAGAAATTTGACAAATGCAAACAACTTTGGCAACTCCCTTGTAAATAATAAACACTGAAAGAAATGGAAATGGGAGAATAATAATTGCGTAGCTCCCTCAATGTTCCCCAGATCTGTCATCCATTTTGAATCAAGGGTTGAAAAAATGCCTCCGCCGGGAATCGAACCCGGGTCACTGGCTTAGAACGCCAATGCCTTACCACTAGACCACAGAGGCGGGTCAGCAGTTAGGCGTGACCGAATCCAATTGACCGACAGACAGATTTCCAAACATATATATATGTACATGTGTATTCTAGAATTGATAGAAAGGATATGATCTTTGTTATTGTAGCTACAAACAGGATGAAATTCATTTTGTGTTGTAATGTTTGGACCGAGTGAGGGGTGGCATAGTAATGTCTACAAATTGTGTTAGAATCATGTCGTAGCACTAGCTTTTAATCAATATCATAATTTTGACAAGGCAGACAAAATCAATACCTTCTACACATACAACTGAACACAAAGACAATCAATCCACATTGTATGTTTGATATGAGTACATTGGTCACTATCAAAATATACAGTTTCGAAATGATGTATGTACTCAAGGATTAGAAATTAGAGAATGCTGGTTTATAACTACTTCATCGAAACTACATATCTATCTCATGTCACAATACATTAGAACAATCTATCAACAAAAATTGAAGAATAGTAGCACAATTTAAGTGGTTGTATAAACAATGTGGCCTTGAAGTAATGTGTAACAGTGTTTAATGTATCAAATTTTTGTTTCCTCCTCTCCTCTTCTTTTCTTTCCTTACATTCTATAATCGTATTTTTAAAATTTGATTTTGTTAATGTGTTTCCTTTATTAATGGGTCACCGTAATGTTTGCATTGGATTTTTGCAATGTGTTTTTTTAAAAGTGGAAATGAATTAATTGAATACATATAAGAAGGAAGATGGAAATAAGAGAGATAAAAATGAACAAAGAGAGAAAGAGATATAAACACAACAAAAAAAGTAACTCCCCCCCTAATTCAAAATAGCATAACTTTTTAACAAAGGCGTTTTTAGGAAAATAATTTGGCAGGAGTGTTCCTACACTTATTGACTAATTTCTGTTTGAAAATGAGATTGATCTGTCAAGTCATGCATGAGTGAGCAGACATTAAAGGCACAAGAAAGTCACAAGAATCATTTGGGGGGGGTTGTGAAACAAGATTTTTCTGGCGTTTTTTAAAGTGTTGTTGACGTTTTTCGAGGTTGTGCCGTGGTTGAGTGACAAAATTGCGAACGATGAAGCAAGAAATGCTGAACATTCACTGTTTAATGCCGGAAAACAACGAATACCTGGTATTTTCACATAATGTGCTGACTCATGTTGGTCTATGCCAGTTTTTTCCACAAACTGAATGGATTTTGCAGATTTAGGGGGGCTGAACATCATTTTTCTCAAAAAACTGTGTTCATCCAACTGTGATAAACATGAAAAGTGTCAGGGATAGGCATGACTGGATCAAACAATGGAAGAATTCAAATTCACCATAGGTTTGTTTCACAGAGCCCCAAAATGACTCTTGTGACTTTTGAAAAGTGACATTTTTGCCTTTAATGTTTGCTCGCTCATGCATGAGTTGACGGATCAACCTCATTTTCACACAGAAGTAAGTCAATAAGTGAAGAAACACTCCTGCCAAATCATTTTGCTCAAAACTTTTTTGTTAAAAAGTTATGCTATTTTAAATTAGGGGGGAGTTACTTTTTTTGTTGTGTTTAGAAGAGAAGGGAGAACAGAAGGATGAAAGTGAAAGAGCTGCAAAAAAGCAAAGCCTTGGTTTCTAAAGATTAAACATTTGGGTGTTAAAGAGCACATGTTAAAATCAGACACATTATGATTCCTTTACCGGTAGTCCTTTTCGTTGGTTAAACCTTGAAAAAGGATCAACCATTGAGACATACATAATTATCGCAGAAGTTGTGAGATAGATCTATTGGTTTGGGGAAGTATTTGTAATTGTGCTTTTAAGGAAGCATTTCCCAATTATGACTATTTTTAGATCCTACAGTGCTTTGTCTAATGATCTGTGATATTTTTAATGATGGAGATAGCAATATACGTGTATACTTCAAAGGTTCCTTGCGATAACAACTATCACCTCATGATAAATACACAGTGAAGTCCTGAGTATTCACTTCTGTGCTGTAATCAGCAAGATATTTCTGGAGCTTATCGACTGGATATCATCTGGATTTGTGGCTCTGTATTTTTCTTGCAAAAGTGTGTCATCATTGATGTAAAAGGTCTTTATTTTGGCTGTATTGATGGGGAAATATGTGATAAGTTTGATGTACTAGTGTGGATTTTGTGGATATTCAAAGATGTGCATACTTTGGATAGATATTGATTGATGAATATGTCTACGTTTTGTTTGCTGGTGTTTAAAGATGTGTATTTACATATTTGGAATAAAAGTTAGTAAATGGATGTCTTTAATTCCTTTTTGTGTTGCTAACAGAGCTTTGAAATTTACAATTTCGAACCTCTAAAGTTTGAAAAAGTCATTTCTTTCTTATGAGAGAGAGAAGTGAGGAAGAATGAATATGAAAATAAGAAAAAAGGATACAACCTTTTCTTATCAGTTTTTCACATTGAAATCTCACCACTCTTGTTCCCTTCTCAGGTGCTAGAGGATGGTATTGCCACACACCAGGCTATGGTAGCATCTCTCAACTCTAACGGAGAGGACATCGTGGCCCAGTCTTCCTCAGTGGATGGGGGAATGCTGCAAGAGAAATTAGAGGGACTCAATGCTCGCTGGAAAAGTGTCTGTGCTGAAGTCGCTTCTTGGAAAGAAAGGTAATCATTTGAGAGATGTCATTAGATTTGGCAGGCCTGGTGTTCAAATTAAAGTGTCTTTGCTGAAGTACAATGTAAATGCAGCTTATTGAAAAGGAGAGTGAGAAGCGGTTTTAGAGATAATCCATTGACAACTGAATTGTTGCATTCCCATAGACATAATGGAGGAAACATCAGGGCTCCATTTCCTAAAACTTGCCATCATTAACAACTGCCACATTTCTATGACAAATTTGCTCTCAGCCAATCAGATGCAAGGATTTCAGTAGCTTATAACAGCTATTGCAACTTGTTATTAATAGCAAGTTTTATGAAACAGGACCCTGATTACAGTAGGCAATGGGTTGAGAGATGGACACTGGAACTAGGAGATCCAAGGTTCAAAACTTTCATGCTTGTGCTGAAATTGCTTGGAAGAAAGTAAAAGGAGAGGGGAAGGTTCAGTAATTGAAGGGGTGGTATGGAAGCCTGGGGTTCCAAACCTAACAAGTGTTTGACCTGGATTTTCAAAACTAACCAGTGTTTGTGCTGAAGTCACTTCTTAGAAAGGAAGGTGAGAAGAGGTTCAGTGGATAAGAGAGTTGACATCTGAATTGGGAGTTCTTACATTTAGGTTCCAAACATGAAGAGTCTGCTGAAGTCATATCCTGTAGAATTAACAGGAAATTAAAAGAGGTTTTGGTGGTTTATGAAGGATTCATGTCATTGAATATGTGTCCTCTTTCTGAGAAGATGATGTAAAAAATTCTACTATTTTTAATTAAGTGTTTCAAGGAATTGCTGACATCTTAGGGAGGTGACACGACAGTCAGTGGTATGTTGTTTAAATTGATGATTATAAAACTTAGAGATGTATATTTCATGAACAAGTTGAGGTACCAGAAGTGCTTTTGGTTTTTCATCCTGTACCTCAGTGCATTCCTCGTATAGTGATATTGTCTGTGTTCTGAACCTAATGTTTAGTTTTCAATGAAACCTTGCGAAACTAAAGAAACTTGGAAATCATTGTTGCTGTACTATCCACTCTTCTGTTTTCTTGGATGTCAGATTTTTGCTAAGCCCAGAAAAAGGGCAAGCCTTCATGGCAGATTGCAGCAGTCTTCAGAAATTGCTGAATGAGTGCCAAGCCTCGATACAAGCCCAGAGTGCCTTGATACAAGACCAGGCTCAACAGATTCAGATGATGCTTCAGGCTTCAAGGAACTCATCTTCAAGATCATACCATCTTTTCATACCATTACATTTTGTTAAGCTACCTGATTCCTTAAAGCACTGTTCTTGTTTTCTTGGGTACCAGGTTTGAGTTTAGTCCAGAGAAAGTGGAAGCCTTCATGGAGGACTGCAGCAGTCTTCAGAAATGGCTGTCAGAGTGCCAGGCCTTGATTCGAGCCCAGGCTCAACCGGTACCTGGTGATGCTACAGCCTTCAAGGAACTCATCCTCAAGATCAAAGTGAGTCATTCTGGGATATATGCTGAGAGCCAGAAGGGTGATAGGTCAGAATTTTACATTTAACAATACCTGATGTGTACTAAATTCTCTTGTTCCAATTGAATATGAGAAACACAAGAATCATCTGGACCCAGTAGGCAATGGTATATACCCTTCATTAGACAAAATGAAAAATTTAGTGGTTTTTGCTTCTTGTTTTTGTATTCGTGTTTGTTTTATTTTTTGTATAGCTCTTCCCTGATCTTTTTTAAAAGTCATCTTTATTCTTAGACATTTCCAAATGTTTTCAGCATTCTTACCATAGGGGCATGCCTTAACTTAAGCCCCCCCCCCCCCCTTCATCTTCTTTTAAGAGGATGAGACATAAGTGTGTCATCAGAAGGGAACCAAGACAGACTATCTGACGTCTATGTTCACTGTAAATGAAAATATAGAGACATGAAGGCACATGGGATATCTCTTTAAAAGAAAAGGAAGGTTTTATGAGCATATGCTGACGCAAACCCAAGGTGAGCAATGCAATTGCAGAATGGATGCGATAAGTCTCTTCTAGTTAATCAGTAATCTCGGCCAAGCCTTCAAATGGTATTCACGCATGGAAAAACTTGGCACTCATAAATTCATCCTAGAAAAAAAAAAAAAAAAACAGGAGCGAGATTGATAATCTAATTTTCAGTTGATGATTCAGGGTTTATGGTGTGTGTGCATACCCCACACCACCTTTTCCAATTTCTTGTGAATTTCTCTTGTTTTCTCTCTCTTCCGGTGTCTACCTCTTTCATTCTTGCTGCTTCTTTCCATCTCTTCCCTCTCGATTTGTCACATATCTCTTTTTACTCTCTCCTTCCCCTTCTCTCTCTCTTTCTTTCTTTCTTTCTTTCTCCCCCTCTCTTCCCCTTTTTTCACTCTTTCTCTCATTTTCAATTCAAGACAAACCTTTTCTTGAAAACAAATAAATTTTCAAACCAGACTTCACAATCCATGAATATCTTTTCATTCTAGGTAAGAGGCAATGTTCGAAAATGTTTTGGTTTTTTTTTACACTGTTACTTCGCCAGTAGTAGAGAATTACTTGAAGAGTTCAGAGACAAATGGAGCAGTAAATGACCATATTTTCAGACTTAATGACATTTCTTTTGATGTGTTTTAAGAAAGTAATCAAAGAAGAGATGACTTTTATTTAATCTGCTTTCCGCTAATGTTCCCGCCATCTCCATTTAATCTATTTTTCGTTAATACCCCCTCAGGAACGTGAAGAAGAATTACGGCAGAAAGCAGACGAGAAACAGAGGATAGAAGAGAGTGTTCAGATCTTACTCTCGGGAGGTACCATTAGTCAAGAGAGGGGGATCAGCATCAAGAAAGAGACAGAGGCTCTTTTTAAACTATGGGAGAAGGTAAGATGTTTACAGTATTTGGGTGTACTTATTTGGATCTGCAATTTGGAGGGGGACAAGTCATATATTATGTAAATAAGAAGAGTGTCCCATGGTAATCACGTATGAAATTTTTTTTTACATGTTTTTAAACTTGTTTGTTTGACTATTAGCTGGAAAAGGGTCACTGTCATAAGCCAAATAATTTTTTTTGGGGGGGGGGGGAAGGGAGGGGGTAAAGCAACAATGAGAATGGAGACCTACATGTACTGTACATATCAGAGATAAGAAATTATTTTAAAATCTGGTGAAAGTGATATTTTCAGGTGTAGGAAGGGATTATGACTATCCAGTAGCAAATATTTTGGTGGGAATGTTAAGCTATTTGTATGTGTAGAGTTCTACATTTTTGTATCCTGCTGGTTGATGTAGAATGTAAGTGCAATTCTAAAATAACAGTATTATAGAAAGAGACATGTACAAAGAAGAACTCAATGTTACCTATAATGAAAACTCCCTTCCTTCCTCCCTCCCTCCCCCTCCCTCCCTCCCTCCCTCCCTCCCTCCCTCCCTCTCTCCCTCCCTCTCTCCCTCCTCTCCCTCCTCTCCCTCCTCTCCCTCCTCTCCCTCCTCTCCCTCCTCTCCCTCCTCTCCCTCCTCTCCCTCCTCTCCCTCCTCTCCCTCCTCTCCCTCCTCTCCCTCCTCTCCCTCCTCTCCCTCCTCTCCTCCTCTCCCTCCTCTCCCTCCTCTCCCTCCTCTCCCTCCTCTCCCTCCCCCTCCCTCCCTCTCCCTCCCTCCCTCCCCCTTCCCTTCCTACCTCCCTCCCTCTCCTCACCCTCTCTCCCTATCTCTCCTGCCCTAATCCTGACAGTCTGGGGTTACTCCAAAATTCATAAGTAAAGAAAAACTATCATCCTCTAGGAGATCGTATGCACACCGGGGGGTGTTTCACAAAGAGCTAAATTGGACACAGAGTCATGCGTAAGTGCCAATGCACATACGGTATTTAACACGTAATCTCATTGATAGACTTCCCAATAGCATACGTCCCTTGAGCATGATCTGACCAATGAGGTGATGTGTAATATGCAGCACGCACTTAAGTGCAACTTTAAGTCCAACTTAACTCTTTGTGAAACACCCCCTCCCGAATTGCAGAGATGAAGATTGCAAACTGACTCGTAGATGAACATCATCACCTTAGAATCATCTTTCTCTTCCTGCAGGTTTCAGGTACAATACCCAAGTTCCGAGCACAGCTTGAAGATAAGCTAGAGAAGACAGAGGCCTTCCTGGAGGAGCTTCAGCAGATGAGGGCATGGGTTCAAGCCACCATGGATGTCCTGGAGACCCAGGGACCCGTCGGATCAGCAACATCCAACGATGAGCAGGATTCCGTCGTGGTTGATCCACAGGTATGGGAAGAAGTAGTCATGATTACACCTTAAACTTGTAATGGGATGTATGACCCATGCCTGGAGACATTCGTGGGCTTTTCTGCACAAACCTGATTTTTAATTTCAACCCTAGACCAAACACTCTACCAAATCCTAATCCTCAATCCTAAACCTAACCTTAAACTCTTTTGCCTTTTGCAGCTGTAAACCTTCCCTCCCCCCCCCCTCGACATTCCAAGTAAAAAACAATCTGGCAACCCCTTGAATAACGCACACAAGAAAAATGCCCTATTCCGATTGTGCCCTACATCACTAATTTGTTCTGAAACCACACCTGAATCCCCTTTAGTTGCTTTTTCCTTAAAGATTTTTGGTCCCCCCCCCCCCCCCCCACTCTCCCCACCTGGATGAATGCTGAGGGTCAGGCCACTAAGCTGCCAGACTGATGGCTGACTCTCTGTTAGAGAAGAAATAGAAAGTTTTTGAGAGTACTACCTTATTGAATTCCACTTATTCAGTGTTTAACCTAATTTTTTTACTATTTAGACGATGAATGAGGCCCTCAAAGCAAGGCAGGAGAACATGGACAGTATTAACCGTCTCAACACCCAGCTGACCGCCGAGGCTCAGGCTGCTAACAAGCAGCTGGCCGACCATCTGAGGGAAGATGTGGAGAAGCTGAACGCAGACTGGGAGAGGATACGATACCTGGCCGCTCACCTCCGACCCAGGTCAGACGTGGAGCTGGAGAGGAAGGTCGTCATACAGCAGAGAATAGGTGAGAGGTCATGGGAGGTCATGGGAGGTCATTAATGGGCATGGAGGATGGGTAACAGGATTATCATATGCAGGGGCGGATCTTTAGCAATCATGTAATTTAATACAGCATACACTCCCACGATTCCTGTACCATTTGCTGTTTGATGTAACACAGCCAACAACAAGCTGTTTAGTCTGGTCCAAAATCACTATAATTCCAATATATGTCCCTGCAATTTGACTATTGTCACATCTTCCCTAATATATTTTTCTGTGTCCCTCTTTCTCTTCCTTTTTGTTTTTCTCTCCCCTCTCCCTCTCTCTCTCTCTCTCTCTTCTTTATCTGTCTCTGTCTCTTCTTTCTCTGTCTCTCTGTTTCTGTCTCTTTCTTCTATCTCTATCTTTTTTCTCTCTCTCTCTCTTTCTCACTCTTTCTCTCTTATTTCTTTCTCTTTTGATCCATGCTTATTTATTCTTCCTCTTTCTGTACTACACTTCCTCTGACGATGTCTTTCAACACTTACAGACCAAGACCCCCTACCAAATATCTTTAAGACATACAGGAAGTTGTTAATTAGGCAAAGAAGCTAATTGATTAATATCTATTTCCATAACAAGATTCCCCAAACTAGCCCATATCCTCTGCTTAGAGCCAGAAGGATGTTAAGTCTGTATAAAATGACATGAGTTAACGCCCTTCTGGCTCTAAGTAGATGATATATTGCTTCTATGTGCACATTCAAATTTTTAAAAAAAAAATCTAAACACAAAGAACACAGAGTTCCAGAGATGGCGAGGGAATGAGAAAATTCTAGAAATATCTTGGTAAACAATATTGTCTTTTCTAGAAGGAGTTAGGAGTTAGCATAGCCAGTCGTTCCATGGTTTCCTTTTATAAAGCCAGAAAGGGTCAAGTAACAACAGAATGGAAAACTGTTTATTCATAGTTTGAATGTCAATATCAAATGACATTTCCATAATAATGAACTCAGAAAGAAATCCAGCTTTATTAATGCAGTTAATACAGAGTTAATACAGTTAATGATTCTCCCCAACCCCCCCCCCCCCCCCCTTGTGAAATAATAAACCATGTAGAAATATAATGCAATTTATTTTTGTGTAGCAGTACCACCTGTCTATATTGACCACATTTTCTGTTTCTTTTGAGCTGTCTTTTTGGATGAGATGAACTGTATATTTTTTTACTTTTTTTTTTTTGACAGACAGGGATTACATTCTTCTTGAAGTACTTCTATTCTACATGTATATTCCTCCTCTTTGTGTTGATGTAAATGACACTGACCTAGGCTCATAAATAGCAATCTTTTTAATACATGTATCACTGACTGATTGATAGCCTATAAAGACCTTGCCTATGCCTGCTTATCAAAGTCCCCCAAACTGCTATCAAGTTTCCCAGTTAATTCTCAGTTACAAACATACAAGGCCAAGTCCCAACCTGGAGGTTAGTACATGACATTTTAAATTTGATATCTGATTTTTGTGTATGCTTACTTTGACTTTCTTGAAAATTCAAGGCACACTGTACATGGAAAAGACAGGGAATATTTTTATAGCAAAGGAACTTTATGAAATTTGATACATCAAGCTTTTTCACAAATACAATACAATTTTAACCTAAATTAATTGCAATTCCTGTGAGGATGTGTTTGTTTGGTACTCAATTTATATAGAAATAGTCATGTTAGTTCTCAATTTTTTTCTTTTAAATTCAGGACAGATGATTAGTTTGTTAGATTATATACATGTATTCTAAAGTAATGAAAAATTAGAAATATTCCTGATGGACCAAAAATAAATATTAATCTCTGAAAATATGAATTATTTCTATAAATAAATTTGATTTCCTGTTTTGAAAAGAAAGCTAACATCAATAGTGCAACACACAGTTGATAAAAGATTTTAATCTTCGTCACATCAAGTATTTGCTATTTTTGTATTTGACATTTTGCTTCTGTCAGAGGATTTGTACTGCTTAGCCAAGTAAAAATAACAATAAGAAGTGGAAGAGGCATTTTACACTATGAACATGACGGACAAAGAAAGCGGACAAAATAAACAACCCCTCATTCTACCCTTCACAATGGTTCCGGTAGTCAAAAGAACATTCCTTCACTGCTATTGTCTAAAATACATGTATGTGGAACATGTGTCACATGCATATTCACCTGGAACTACATGATTAAACATAATAGCTGTGAAGGGATGTTCTTTTGACTACCAGAACCATTGTGAAGGGTAGAATGAGAGGTTGTTTATTTTGTCCGCTTTCTTTGTCCGCCATGTTCATAGTGTTAGTTGGAAGATACATGTGATGGCATATGTTACTCAGCTTCCTTTTGTCCATGTCTGACTCAGAAATTTCTCAGTACTTTATCATGAATTTCCATCAAGCTACCAGTTTGCCCATGAAGATATGTGAAAGTAGCATAATACAATGATACATTTTGTATCAAAAGTACAACAGAATTTCTTATCCTGTATGTTAAGCGTGATACATGCAGTAGCTGCCAACCTTCCCTATTTCTGTGGAATGATTCCAAAACCTTATATTAAAAGCCCTATGTTCTTCTCCTTCCTGAAAATCTCTGTGTAACTGCATGCAGAACAAATTTTATTTCTTTTCGTTACTTTAAAGAAACCTGATGTTTGGTGTAGAAGGTTGCAGACATCATTATGTCAGAAAAATGATGTCTTACTCTAATTTGATCTCATTATGACTGCTAAAATTTTATTTGAAAAAATATTTCAAAAAAGAAATCTAGAACAATAATTCCATCAAAGAGAATGCTGACATCATGCGGTCTTCAACAGACGTAGCCAAGTGACTCCCGTAGTTGTTATGCGGTTGTCATGTGATACCACGCTAACAACGTTCAGGGGCACGTCGTTGCGCCGCTCCTGCTTCCCTAACAAACAACTTCCTGGTGTGTCGAGACAAGCCAGACGCACATGAGCTTGGTGTTAATTGGGGTACTTTCGAAAGGCAGCAGCAACACTGTCTGATGTCAGGCACTGGATTTGCTCAAATAAGCACATGCATTTCTGAAGGATTGCTTTGATATTTTTGGAAATGTTGTTTGTAGGGGCACGCATTGACGTCAGTCTGGAATGGATTCTGTTTTGAAGGCTTTTATTTTTATATTCTCTGCTGAAGCAGTCATAATTGAAGCTTCATGGCTGTCATTTTTTCTTTTCATACCATAATGATTCTTTACACTGTGCTTTATTGATATACATTTCTGAGTTTGAAAATCAGAAGTAGAACATGTTTCTTCAGTGATTTGATCATTAATTTGGAGCAATAATTTTTTATATCTCTGTGATTGACTGTAAGATTATTTCCTGTGTTATCGAGGAGATTTGGACCCAGCTCTGAGACTAAGTTTTCTGAATATCAAGTAGTCATCAGTGACATTTGATTTGGAAAATAAGGATCCTGTGGCTGTGCATTAATGCAAATGAAATAAAACAAGCTCTCTTTTTTGAGTAGCTGCTTGAAATATATGTGTGGAAGTATAAATTTGGATACCTGAACATGGAATGATATAAGATAGCAAGACAAGACGTGATCCTTTACCAATCACATCTTTTTGCCAGCAACTTTAGAAAACTGAAAAGGATGTCAAGGCGACTAGGGACATCTTCTTCGCAGTCATGATGATTTTGGCTCAGTGACATTCTTGTCTTGTGCATTGTGAGAACTCCTGTCTGGAGCATGTTTAAAATGTTGAATCATGATTAGATTTGGTAAATGCACAGGAAATGAGTGAAGAAAACAACCTGTCTTCATTTTCTTTGTTGATGCATTTGGAGACCTTAGCTTCAGAAATCTCACCGTTGCTTGAAAGAGACAGTGATTATGTTTCTGCTTTTCCATGTGTTATCAAGAACAGTATAAGGATAATTGCTCAAATGAATGTTGGAATTCTAAGTTGAATGTATTCTTATATGAAATGATTAATTGCTTCTGACATTAGATTACTAAATATTTCGGACCAAAGTGAAATGAGATTTTTTTTTTTCAAGGTCCATTTCCAGGATTTAAGAAGACATGTTGAAGCTCAGTGATCTCTGACAAATCACCTTGTTTCTCATTTGGGAGTTCTGTTGAGGGAGCTGTGGAGCTTGTGCCTTAAATATTGTTACTTGTATCATAAAGGAGTTTTAAGGATATGTAAAGGAAAGTTGTTTTATGACCAAAGGCAAAGGACTTGTTGAATTCTAGTTGAGGCCACAGGAATATTAAATTTAATAGTGTCTATCCGTAGTTACTTCCTGCTATCTCCAAAAGTCCTGAAATGCTTTGGAGAACAAATCATTTTTAGGAATTATAAGTAAAGGAACTCCTACCAAGGAACACCTACTAAGGAACCTAGATCACTGTTGCTAAAAACCAAGGGCACCAAGCTGTAGGGCAACATAATCCTATGCCACTTGAATTTACAAGATCCTATTTGTGTTCTGCCACATGAAGACTGCTGTCAGTAGCAAGATTTTACTTACCTATGGTCCAAATTGAGTGTCAACAATGGTGCGGATTTGGTACTCTTGTCGGGAAGACTTTGCCTGTGATATTTTTTTTCTGAAGACCCCATGTACTTTTAGCACCAAGCATATGTTATAGTCATAACTGGCAAGAACCCTGGCCAAATGCCTTATACAATCGACCAATTCTCTTGGCTCAACATTCTCTACAAGGTCATCATGAATTCCATAGCTCATGCCCTTCACTGCGTGTCCATCTTTGCCTTTCCAACAGTCGTCAGCGAATCCGTGGATGCTGTCACCGCAGAGGTCCAGAGACTGCCGGTCCCGCCACCGGCGATCGACGCCAACCGGCGGGACTCCTCGCCATGGCCCGACATCGACAAGGTCGTGGCAGAGCTCCGTGATTGGCTGATGCTCCTGGAGAGGATGCTGAGGTCAGAGGTCGTGACAGTTGGTGACTTGGAAGAGATTGAGAACATGATCATGAAGCAAAAGGTCAGTTACTTATGTAATTCAGTAACCACTTACTGTGTATTTTTTTGTTGCTTTGTACATGTACATATTTATTTAATCATTAGGATAAATGTTTTTAAAAGAATGTTCTATCAGAAAAAAGTATTCTGTAATCATTTGGAGCATTGTAGATGCATGTCAGACTACATGCATGCATTTATACCTATGTTTCAAGTTGAAATACAGTATGAGCATTCTCATGAACTAGTTGCAATGTGTTTATTGGTACTTTGATATCATGTCAGTAAACTAAAGGTAATGAATTTTTGACATGTTTCATAAGATTTTGGCTCAGCATAAGAGTTGTGATTGATCTGGTTTGATCACAAGTTGTCTAACCAGTCACGAACCGACAAACTCCTGTCTACAGTGCAGAGTTGTGATTATATTATCGAGTTGTGATTACTTTGAATCAATCCCAAAGTTATATCAGATGGGGCCCTGATCTATGTCAGAATATTTTATGTAGAACATTTAGGATGCATTCGTGATATGAACTGTACACACAGCTACTCAAATGTCAAATTTTTTCCCCAAATTGGAAATATTGAGTTAAAAGGTTCTTCCTTTGCCACTAACACCATCCTTCCCCACCCCCATGCCCCTTTCATTGTGTTCTTGTATTGGATTAACAATTTCTTGATTTTGACAACATATGCATATGTTTCCTGCAGTGAAATGGCTTTTGTGGCAGGTTTGCATCTCATATCTTCTTTTATGTTGAACAAAGGTGTCATGTCTTAATAATTTTACAGGTGTTTCCTTTATGAAAGATATTCAGTTATGTCTCAATTTTGTTCACACACTCAATGCATCAACAAGTACCTTTTAATGGAAGATCTGAAATACAACTACATGTTTGCACAGATTTGCAACTCCAAAAAATCTAGAAACTTTCAGATTACAGAAGAAAAAAGACTTAAAACTGTGATAGAAGGTTATGTGCATGTGTTAATTTTTGTGTGATTTTCCCTTTGAAAGCAGAACAGAAAGTGAGTTTATAGAGAACTTTATAACACAACATTCTGTCAAAAAATGAATATTGTTCTTTGATCTTGTAATATTACTACTTTCATTCATTTGTCTTTTGGGGAATGAGAACACATTTACCAACATGGAGAGGCTTTATTTACATTCTTCCATGTCATTTTTTTTTCCAAGAAGCAAGTTAAATGTTTTCTTCTTGTTAATGAGTAACTATGGTTTGAACAAGAGAGTCTTTTCCAGTCTTTCCATTGCAATACTTTTCATTGATTAAAAATAAATAAGGTAAAGTGGATTTTTTTTTCCCATTATGGAATAACTAGCAGTGTATTTTTGGATGTTCAACAAGAACCGTTTTACAAACATGGATAGCCCTTTTAATGACTCCATCTCAATTTTTTCAAATCAACGACTGCATGTTCTCTTCCTAACCTTCCTTCTTGCCTGTCTAGGATATTTGGTCAACTGTCTTGCCTACATTCTATTCCCTGGATGCGAGCGATCGGCAGCTCATTGGAGGGCTGGTTGTAGATATAGTGAGCATGCTAATTGAACTTGAGGTCAGTCAGTTCAAAGTTCAGAGGTCAAAATGCATCCTTTGAATAAATCCTGTTTTTTGCATATTTCACAAGGTAGACTGCACCTCACACAGCTTTTTAACCACTTTTATTACTTTTTCTAAATGTCACTTTTAATTTTTCTTCACTTCTGCTGAATAGAATCGTGGTATGCTTCATTTAAACAAAAGAAAACTATCATATGGAAATTGTTGCTGATGTCATGATCATCTTCAAATTTGTCATGAAGTGGTGTTTTACTGAGTTACTTGTTAAAGCCACTTTATTTTTCTGGGGAAAAACATTGGTAATGCATACAGAAATATATATCACCTCAAAATTGTTTCTGATTTCACTACCACCATCAAATTTAACATGAAATTGCAATATACAACATAACCGCTGAAAAAGGCATCATTGAGAAATACATGTATGCATATTGGTAACATCAGACTTCTCATTCTGTATTTTACTATGCTTCCAAATGAATCATTAGCTGAAAATTGTTGCTCATTTCATGATCATCGTACACTTCAGCATGAAATGCATCAAACAGCATAATCAGAAATCTTTGTAATTTTCTGGAAATATATTCATTTTGGTAACATTAGGCTGCTTGATTATCATTTTGGTGCAACATCTGACATGGCTGATATTACACGGTATGTGACTGGGGACCAATATTCCATAGATGCCATCAGGGAGGATGATTAATATATCACATTTTGAGGCATTATTAGATGAAATTAATCTACTTTTTTAATGAAAGGTGAAAACTTACCCATAAATGCATATTTAAAGTTAAAGGCGACAAGTGAAGAAAAGATGACTGTTTAGTGTAATATTTACTCTTATAATTTTGGGAGAATGTTTATTTGAGACAGCCCAAAGATATTCCTAGATAATTAGAAATCCTTGTGAAGTAAGAGAAAGATGTGAAAGGATAAAAAGGATAGTAAAAATAAACAATCATTTTTATTACCTTGACAATGAAGTATGCAAAACTCCCACACATGCACATAAAATATATCAATTCACTTTACTCTAATCATTGCCTAAGTTATTAATATTTTTGGTGCAGGTTACATTAACATACTGATATCTTTTTCAATTTTTGACTCATGAGAAAAAGCACATAGATTTACTTGTGAAATGCACTGTAAACACATCGATGTTCACTTGCCGTAAGTGCACTAGGCTATAGATAACATAGAGGCTAGAAATATTCAGCTACGTGTAGGTAAATACCATTTGGCCTTCAGAGATGATAGTCAATAACATCTTATTCACAACACATTTTTCTGTAGAGTTGCATTTTTTGTTTTTCTTAAGCACATTTTGATTTTTGTGAACATTTGTACATTTGTATGTCCTTGTTTGTTGTTTGTTTGTTCTCCTGTACCATACATTTCATACCACAGTCCTCCTCCTTTCCACTCTGGCCAGGAAGGTCCCTTACACCTCCCTGGGCCCTGTTTCAGAAAACTTGTTATCAGTAACAAGTTGCAATAACTGTTATAAGCTACTGAAATCCTTGCATCTGATTGGCTGAGAGCAAATTTGTCATAGAAATGTGGCAGTTGTTACTGATAACAAGTTTTCTGAAACAGGGCCCTGGTCTTGCTGGCTTTCAGGCAAAATGTTTTATCTTTCTCTGTTGCAATGGGAATAAGTGTATACCAGCTTGTTCACATGTGAAGTGGAAACCCCCACTGTAAACCCCACAGCTCTCTTTGTGCAAAAATGAATAGGACAGAGACTCCAACTCTCCCGTTTTCAGTGAGAGATCTCCCGCTTTGAGACCATTTTCACAAAATCTCCCGTTCTCCTGCTTGAGTTTGAATTTCTCCTGTCCTAGCTGTGTTTCTTTCTTTTTTCTCCCGTCCAACCACCTTTTTGAAAAAAACGAATCTGAATCATTGGATTTTACCTCATTTAGTGTTGTCATATGCTCCAAAAAAATAAGCCTAAGATAACATCCGAGAGCTTAAACCATAAAAGTGGCCTCTGGCTGCAAGGAATTTCGTGCTTTGCGCTGGTGATGTGGGCTACGCGCATATTGAGTCATAGAGTCTCCCGTTTGCTAGGGGGTCTCGGCGGGAGAATCTCGCGCTTAAGAAGTGCTTGGGGTTGGAGTCTCTGATAGGTTATGAGGTGGCAAAAACACAAAACCAAACAAAACAAAACACCAAGGCAAGAGGCATACTTTTTTGCCTCCTGGCAGTAAAAAGGTGTGGACCAGTCAAATACTTATAAAGTTAGCACAAAATATGACACGAGCTTGTCTGGGCAACTTCTGAAAAAATCCCTTTTATTTGGAGTTGGCGTGTCAGTGCTCATCTCATTATCATGAATGGCAGGCTTTACATGTGTGAACACAGAAAAAAGCATGGGGTTTCCACTGGATATCGAAATGAGCCTTAGACGTTTTAGGAAAATACAGAGGTGCGAAAAGACGTGTCCAGAATTCAAAGTAGAAAATTGTTGAAAATCATAACTTTTCAAACACAGATTAATGATTACATGGATAGCATGTAGATCTTGTAAATTGATATACAATTTTCTTGTGGCATGCATGATTTGGGCTGAAATTTTATTCCAGTGTGTCACAATAGACCTTTTGATTTTTGCATTTTTGCATTTTGTGTTCTGGACGCATCTTTTCGCACCACTGTATTTACCTAAAATGCCTTAACTGTATTCTCTGGAACTTATTGATCATGGCATGACCACTTCCAAATGGGTCATATACAGTACAATTGGGAAGTCGTGTTCTAAAAATCCTGTTTAAAATCAATGCTGAAATGGACTGATGAGTGACAACATTCTTACAATTCACAATGAATATTGCTGAATTCATTATCATAAAGCTAGTAGGTAGAATTTTGATATTTTTGTCACTCCTAGTTTTTAGAGTGTGATCCTCTGTTTTACACTTGCATTACACCCCTGAAATGACAATTTTTCAGAGTCCCTTTTTAATCTAACGAAATTAGTAATAGCTTTAATAGCAGACATATTAGACATGTTGCATAATTCTGTGTATGTATGTATGTAGTTATATAAAAGAGATATTGGATGTATAAAGGAAAATTGTATTTTAGTTAAGTCTTGCAATTTGCAGACTTATATTTCTGATCACTACAGCAATAAAAAACATATGACTTCAAAAATGCAATGAAGAATTACAATCTTCCTATTAGCCATGGTGGATTTAGTGTTTACTTGTATATTATTTCTACCACTGAATAGATGAAAAACATTGTTGTTACCTTTCAAACTTATTGATTGCATTAATTAGCATTTGACAAATATACATGTACTTTCTACATTTGAATATGTTATGATCATAGCTATGGATGAATTCACATTCTAAAGTTCAATATGAAATCACAGACATCCATCTGGGCCTGTTTCATAAAACTTGTTATCCATAACAAGTTGCAATAACTGTTATGAGCTACTGAAATCCTTGCATCTGATTGGCTGAGAGCACATTGGTCATGGAAATGTGGCAGTTGCTACTAATAACAAGTTTGATGTAACAAGGCCCTGGTTTATTATTCTATTAGAAACTGTGGAAAGGTATGCTGGTAGATTAAAGGCATTGGCTAACTTTGTGAGCAGCTGATTTTAAAAATTCTCAAAATAAGATGAAACATGTGTATGAGTACTTGTATTTATACTCAAAAACCCTGAAACCAAACATAATTTGGAAGGAAAAGCTGTAAGTTAGACGCAAACCGCGATTTTATTAGCTTTCGTCTCGAGAGACACTGAACTGAGAGGACCGTTTGCGCGAATTCAAAAATACCGTTACTTGCCTTCCGCCGCGTGATACGTCAATACACACAGTGCGGTCCGTTGAGTCATGTGCGCATGCGCACTCCTTACGTTGGGTCTATGCAACCGACCCTCGTATATTTTTCAAACATTGGTTCACATTTCTAATATTTAAAAATACTTCCCGTGGATATTATGCTCTGAAACTTTCACACTGGTATTTTTACACTATAACCCTAATGTTTATCCCATTTTTAAGTAACAAAATGAGATTTTTTTAAAATCATAACAATGTTAGCCAATGCCTTTAAACCAAAAAACTCAGCAGTTTTCATTATGTATTTCCTTTTATCATTTTTGTGTTGCAACCATTCTAACCATTTGTACCATGTGGTGATCAGTTTCAAATATTTCATTCAGGCACACATTTTGTATAGATTTGGTCTTGGTTTATACTTTTTTGCCAATTATATACATACCTGTAAATTCATCCACATAAATCCTCATATTTTTTCAAATGAATGCCAACTCAGAAAGTATTTGTTACAGATACAGTGTTATGACAATACTATTGAGAGATTTTAAAGATTCACCCTTTTTTTAATTTTGTGTGAATAAAGTTCTCTGATGCACTCATTCAGAACAAATCAAATTCATCTTATCTGCCTTTCACTTTGATGAATGAATACCAAATCATCCAAGTTATTAGTCACAAAGACAACAGGGGATGGTACATAAACCTGTTAATAAAGTTACGCATGACTTTACGAATGACTTGAATATGAAGTTTCAAATGGGATACCCAAAGTTTTTTTTTTTAATGTTTTAACAAAGACTGCATTTCCTATCATCTCAATTAGATTGTGACAATAGATAGACTTCGCATTAAAAATGTTTGTAAACAATGGAAATGTTAATCTATGTCTACATACATGTATTTCACCTTTAGCTGATGTGGTTTATAATAACTGAGAATCCCATTAACTTGCCATATTCAAGTCGTTTGTAAAGTCAGTCATTTTATGAAACACCCCTGGTGTAGATTTTGTATGCTCTGATATGCTTTTTCATGTATGAAACCACATTGACACTGTGACCTTGGCACTTGTTGCTTCAGTTCATACCAGCAATCTTATATTGATGCAAGGAGTCTCTCCAAGCCAATGTACAGGATAAACCAAGCAAGCATTCACTTTGTGTGAAGAATCCATTGATCAGTGAAGAGTTCATCTTTATTTAAACACCATACCTGTATTTCAATCAGTATTACAGATTATTCAATAAACTGTTCCAAATGAAATATAGAATTGTGGGGAAAAGTTCAGCTGATTGTTCAGAGTTATGATGCTTCCATTTTGCTGGGGTATCGTGTGCATTAAATTTCGTAGCATGAATATAGCAACATTAGTCTTGAAATATATGCATTTTAGTGCTTTTAATGTAACTTTTTTTTGTGCTGTTATTACAGGCAAAGCTTTATAGACCACTGTATAGAAAAGACTGCCTGTCTATAAAGACCACAATTTGCGTTTCCCTTGAACAGTGTTCCCATTGAATTATGTATTAAAGGAGCCTGTACTTAAAGACCACCTGCTCATAGAGATGACTTTCTGTTCTCCCTTAAGTAGTCATTATACAAAGTTTTCATTGTTATCAGAGAAAATATTGATGTAAAAAAAAAAAATTCAAACAAGATTCATGTGCTAATGTTTTATGTTATGACTGAGATATTTCATCTTCTTAGTGCAGGAAGTGTGCTAACTATGAAAAAACAGAAATCTAATACAATTGATCTGAACTAGTGTTTATTATTCCATTTTTAATGAAATTTTAATTGTTTCTAACACAATCATTGTTTTGATCTGTAAATGTTTTCGCGTCCATGGTTTTTAGGCATTTGTTACTTATTCATCCGGTGGCGGTGATCATTAATGTGATGCACACTTGCACATAACACTCTTAAAGTGCCATTCACATATTGTCTGTTCGGAGCCAGAAGGGCATTAACTTATATCATTTTATACAGTCTTAATGCCCTTCTGGCTCCAAACAAACAATATGATGTGGTTATCTGCCTCAAATATAATAATTTAAAATTATGTAAGTGTAATTTTTGTGGGCTTGATATTTCTATGCACCTTAAAATACAGAATGTAAAGAGCCTTTAGCCACCTGTAGCTTCCTTTTTCATTTGATTATTAAAAACTCTATATCCATCAAAAAAAACTGTGGAGCTTTTTTATTGGCTGCAACAGTTTTTGAGGCAGTTTACCATATCATCATATATTAATTTATTCACTTTTACCCTGTTTGATAGGTCTTTGGTGTGTAAGTATTTTAGATATGTTGTGCAAAAATGTTTTATGCCTAGATAAAAGGGTTTTTTTTTTTTAAGGGATATTGTTGCTATGTTTAGGTAATCATTAGTGAATGCATTCACATTTTCACCTCTGAAATAGATACCAAATCAGTGTGCACATTTTGCTAGAAATACCTCACACCGCGGAAGCTTTTATATTATAATTTTGCATCAAAGTTTTGATGAATCATTTGCCAAAATGGAAAAATTAAAAAAGCAAAAAAGCAAAAAAAGTTTTTCTTCTACACACCTTTTTAATCCTGCAGTATTTTCTCGTACTCTTTCACCTAATATTTCTCTTTCACTTGACTCACTTGACCTTTTTTTCTCTCTCTCCCTTTCCTTATATTTCTGTCTCTATTGCTCTTTGAATATTTTCTTCCTTTTATTTTTATTTTATTCTCTCCCTCTCTCTCTTTCTTTCTCATTATTTTTTTCCTCTTTCTCTTTTCCCTTGTTTTCTTGTTCTTGTTCTTGTTCTTTTTCTTCCTTTTTATTTTTCTTTCTTTTTCTTTTTCTTTCTTTCTTTCTCTTTTTCTTTCTTTGTTTCTCTTTTTCTTTCTTTCTTTTTCTCTCTTCATAATGACATTTGTCTAAATTCCTACCTTCCTCTTCCTCTCATTCTCTATTCATGCTTCAATTTAACTTAGTCCATTAATACTAATTTTTCATTCAAATCTTTGTTTCTTCTTGTACAGTCTCATATCCAAGACTTAGAGATCAAGCATCCACAGCTCAAGGAACTCGTCGAGAGAGCCAAGTCAATACAGGAAGAGACCGCCAACGAGGGCGACAAACGGCTCTTGCAGGAGAAAAGTAAGTACTGCCACTTTTGAAGAGAAGGGAAAAAGTGCAAGGTTTCTAGATGAATTTTCTTTTTAATTTTCATTGTATGCATTTCATATCATTTACCAAAATCAATTGGATTATTTTTAGTGTATCTCTTTGTTTTTTTGTCACTTTTAGTCCGTCTTTACTCCCTCTACTTTAAATATGTCTTTAAGCTCTCTTTCTCTTCATTGTTTCCCCCTCCCCCCTTCTCCTTATCTCTTTTCCTATCTCTCTCAGTTGTTTTTTTTAGTCCAGTTCAGTTCAGTTTATTTTTATTTCCAACATAACAATTCATACAAATTTTGAGAATAAATCAAACTTATAAATCATTGTACAATAATATAATGCATTTTACATCACTTGAATTATAGATATGCAATAATATACTGGTATGCTTGGTTTAGTTTTAAAGCAAAAAAACTGTGGAAATGGAGGGCTCCATGAAAAAGCAAAGCTAGTAGAATCTCGGTCTCTCTTCATCCTTATCTCTGTCTATATCTGTCTCTCACACACATTCTCCCACTCAAGGGTTGTTGATTTGAGTATCTTAAGACAGTCGATATTTTAATGTAAACAGAAACAAAATGGGTCAGATGACTCATCTTATTGTATTATATTATATTTTTGAGACTGAGACTAAACAAAGTGTCACACTTTGGTGACCAATTCTAACAAAATGAAAACCAAGTCCATCATGGTCTATAAATTATTAACTTGGAAATCATTTTGATCCAACAGTGTGGGATCTATTGCTTTAGTTTTTGAGAACTGATCAATTATTTTACTAATAAAAGAAGAAAGACATATTGGGGGCAGCAGACAAATTTGTTATCAAGTTTGATAAATGTATTTTTCATGTACATTTGTACAAGATTACTTGGAAAATTTTTGAGCTGAAAGGTACTTGAGTATTGACAAATGCTGGTGTAACTATTGCTTTGTTCAATTTCAATATTTGTCTTGTTGTCACTCCAGGCAAATTAATTGTCAAGTTGATTCAGCCTGTTAGCTTAGTGCAAGAATTCTTGAACATGTTAGATACTTTCTTTAAAAAGTTCTTCTAAGAAAAGTTTACAGAAGTGTTGATTAGGAAGGTTATAAACTATTTTTTTTCACTTTTTTCAATTTCCTTTAAGTGGCAAGACTCTTGGAATTATGGGAAGGAGCAGAGAAGAGGGCAACCCATCGAGCCGGTCGGCTGGAGACCATGATGACCGACTCCCAACGCTTCCACCAGCTGACCCAAGAGCTCCTGACGTGGCTGAGCAAGATGGAAGGGACGCTTGACCGCTATCCTCTGGTTGCCCAGGAGATGCTTATGCTGCAGGCTCAGTTAGAGGCCCAGAGGGTGAGTGGGGGTTTTTTTTATGGAGAGCAGAGTTAGTGGAAGATTTAGGAAGATGATAATTGTAATAATGATAGGAAGAATAAGGCAGAGGAGGAGGAGGAGGAGAAGAAGGAGGAGGAGGAGGAGAGGAAGGAGAAGAGGAATTAAAAGGAAAAGAGGGAGAAGATGATGGAGAGGAAGAAAAGGAGGAAGGATGAAGAGAAGGAGAAGAGGAAGGAGGAAGAGGAGTAGAAGGGGAGAAGAGGAAGAGGAAGGACAAGAAGAAGGAAGAAGAAGGAAAGGAGAAGGAGAAGAAGCATTTAGAGACATTTCGCCTTGAGCCTTGAGTGTTGCATTTGATCAAGTGGATTTGGTGCCTTATAAATCTTATATATAATTATTATTATTATTATTATTATAATTTCATATCAACCTGAACATTTGTATGTAGTCCCATATACCCTTTTTCTCTGTGCAGTGCATGTGCTTTTCAACAAGACCGAGTTGATTTATTATCGTTGTGATGGTTTCAAATCCAATTCATATTTACTAATTAATCAACCTTTTCCTATCGCTTCGAAACAGTTTCTTTCACACTGACATCTCATGACCAGGACTCAAGTCAAGCTAACTTGGAATTTTCCCCCAGATTCCAGCCCAATGCACATATACCTTGGGCTTAGTATTGGCTTACTATTCATTAAGCTAATGTATTGATTTTTTGTGGGTGTGATTCCTCAGGGATTCCTTGAAGAAGTGGAGCAGTGGAAGCCATGCCTGGATGCAGTCAATGAGTCCGGAGACAGGCTGGCATTGGAGTACAGAGAAGATGATACAGCTAAGATACACCAGGTTCTAGATGGTGTCAACCAGAGATGGGCTAAGATATGTGACAGGTAAGATGAATAGAGGTTGTAATGATGGTGGTGGTGGTGTTGATGAATGTGATGGTGGTGGTGTTGATTGTGGTGGTGATTGTGGTGTTGATTGTGTACAGGTAGGATGACGCTTCCAATATACAACAGGTTTTAGATGGTGTGAAAACCAGAGATGGGCTAAGATATGTGACAGGTAAGATGAGGAGATATTATAATGATGATGGTGGTGGTGGTGGTGGTGGTACATGTAGGATGACACTTCCAGTATACACATGTTTTAGATGGTGTGAAAACCAGAGATGGGCTAAGATATGTGAAGGCTAGAAGAGGATTAGTGGTGGTGGTAAAGATGGTAGTGGTGATGGTGGTGGTGGTAATGGTCATAAATAACGATGTTTGTAATGGTGTTGCTTACGATGTGCCTGGTGGTGGTGGTGGTAGCGGTGGTAGGAACAGTGATGATGATATCACCAGATATCATTCAGAAATGGGCTAATATATATGGCCACTGAAATGAGAATCGGTGATAATAGTTGCAGTGGTGGTGGTGGAGATAATGGTGGTTGGTGTGGTGTTGGATGTGGTGTATAAGTTGCTTGATGATTTTATCTGTGATAATAATGATGCCTTTCTTTCAGCTGCTGTTAGAAGTTATAGTGTTGGTACATAGAAATGAAAGAAATAATAGGGAATTGTTGTAAAGAGTAAAAGTACATGAGAGGTAGAAAGAGAAACACGAGGAACTCAAGATATGTATTTGTAGAAAAAGAGAGAGAGACAGCCAGACAGAAAGAGAGAGAGAGGAACAAGAAAGAGACAGACAAGCAGGCCGAAAGAAAGAGAGAAGGGGAGAGGAAGAGAGATATAGAAAGTATGTTTCTTTTACCAAACTGTATAAATGAACTTTACTTTGAAATACATGTGACTTTTGCTTTAATTTACATGTTGATAAAGATCACTGAGCCACATTCACATGAATTACTGGCCAAGAACAGATACATGTATATTCAAGGATTCCTTTTTTTTAACTCCGTGCTTTATTCCTTCCCACTCCCCATGAAAGCACATTGTGGGGTCGTGCATGCAACATGATGATTAAAATCCGGATCCCCTAATACTTGTTGAGCCGTACAGGTGGCTTGAAATTCTTGAGACGTCAGTCTGCATTTGGGAGTTCACCCTAAACCAATCAGCTCTGACAAGAGTATTTACTCACTCCACAACAAGTGGAAGGTTAAAGAGTGCACAGATGTTCTGTTCACATTTGCTTTCCATCAATGTAATGTTTTAGGGTTTTTTTTTTTTTTTTTTTTTTCTTTAAACATTCAAGTTGTTCATGTAATCTTTGAAACAATACTCTGAACATTGAAACTGTATGCACAGATAGGGTGTGTGTGGAAATGATATCTTTGAAACATCTTTTAGAAGTATTTTTAGATTAAAATTAAGAAAGCGTAGGTACCAGTAGTAGATTCAACAATATTTTGGACATATTTTCCAAAATCCAATGTATTTGAATTTTCTTAGTTAATTTGAAATGAATATGCTGTAAATATGAATATTTTGCATTCAACAGAGAGGCAAGTATTTGTGAGTGGTCAAGGAGTTTCATTTGGAAACATTATGGAATTGTATCACTATTTTGTAGTTTTGTTCCATTTAGTGGAAACCACCCTTGGTAACATTTTTGTGACAGTTCCATGTCATAAAGGTTTCTGTTTAAAACTACAAAATGCAAATTAAAAACATGTGGTGTTCACAGATGGCAGTTAGCTATGTTGGATAAAGACATGAGGGATGAGTTCTTATCTCTGATATGAAAGGCACCCATGGATGACATACCAGCACTTTCTTGGAGGGAGATCAGGTGTGCATGGTATAAACCTTGTTGGCAAAGATTTTCACAGATTTGGTAAACTTTGGGGAGGAACTCCTAGCCTCCTGTTTTAGACATACTTAAAGGGCCTACTTGATGGGGAACAGTGGAAATGCACCATGTATTTGTTTTAAGATGGCTCCATGTATTTTCTTCAAGTTTTATGTGTCTAATTGCATCTTAAATGATTTTACAATAAGATATTTCAATATTCAGAATAAAACCGAACCAGTGAAACTGTTATGTTGTGAAAAAACTACAAAGTCTGTTGTCACTGACTTGTGGAAATTAGTGTCATGTATATTAGATTTAGTGTGAATTTCTGTCAAGTGTTTGAGAGGCTAGACTAGAAGGGGAAAGGCGAAGGTTCTGACAAGGGATTGGAGCCTTTTAGGAGGTCATGACCTGGGTGTTCGGTAGCAGAGCTCAAGATCATCTACTCAACATGGCTTGAGAAAAAATGGAATAGTATATTTGGGCGTGTTCAGGTTAAAGAAATTTTTGTTAACTTGTAGCTGTTCTTGTAGTTCTAGCATGAATATAGTACGGTTTTAACCTATTGACTACTGAAATCTTTAATTCCCATAGGCTTAATAAAGGAGCCATCCAGTTTCAGTAGCCAAAAGGTTAATGATGGAACAGGTATTCAAGTGATTACACAATGGTAAAAAAAAAATTGATATATGATCGAGAATAGAATTCTAAGAAAAATTACATTAAAAATATGATTTTCATTCGAAATCAACTCATTTGGGCTAATTTTCTCATAAAAAGTCAAGCTGACCAAAAAATTTGAGTATGAGGTATGACATAAAAGTGGGTACCCAGCTTTGCGCATTGCAGTTGTGCCACGCGCTAGACTGTACAATATGTATTATACCTTGCGCGCATTGTGCTAGAATTGCACGACAAGGTACCCACTTTGACGTCAAAGTGGGTACCCAGTTGAAACTGGGTCAGAGCTGAGGGGTCAAAAATATCCTGAAATCTTACCACATTTTGGGGTTTCCTTGGTAACACGACTTTAAAAAAAATTTAGGCAGGTGATTTTCTGCCGATGAAATCATGCTCTTTTAAATGAACTAACATTGTTTCAGCATTGGGTACCCCCTTTAAGAGGAGGCACTGGTTTAAAGTAATTCTGAATTGTGTAACATGCACTTAAATACACTGATCAGTTCAATGTAGGGAGGGGGAGGGGCTTATGAGGCCCCATCTGAAAGAAGCCTTCTCACAAGCAAGTACCTTTCTGGTTCATCTGATACCACTTTCATATTTACAGCCAAGCATGGTTGAGTCCAGACTTGATCCGGTCCAAAGTCGAGACTCAGCAACCCTCCTTTCAAAGCAGGTTGAGAAGTTTGAACTGGAGTGATGCTGAAAGTACCATGGTAGCGATACCCATGGTACAACACAGTAACTTAATGGTTCTAATTAATAATTACCATGTTCTGCCATCAAATTACCATAATGTACCATCCAGTTACCATGGTGCACCTTCCAATTACCATGGTGCATCATCCAGTTACCATCTTGCTCCATCCAATTACCATGATGTAACCATCAAATTACCGTGGTGCACCATCAAATTACCATGGTTGTATCATGGGCACCTTGGTACTTTTTTTACAAGGATAATGTTCATGGCAGTTTTGAGGTTTGGACCGAGTCCAAACAGTCCAAATTCCATCCTTTTTTGTCCCTTGTATGAAAGGAGTATCAGGGTTCGAGACAGTGGCTCTGACATAAACCTACCCTTCATATGAGTTCCTCATTGCAGATTGAGTATGTCAATGTGAACAATGGAGTTGGGTTGTGTGAACCTGCCCTGTAAGAGTTCACTGGGAACCAATGTCATAAATGGGTTACAGTTTACATTAGGGTTTTGCTTGGGTTGATGAGGGGATCATAAACATTCCCACTGCTTGCTTGCTCCACCTCTTTCTGTAGACCTACTTCTTTTTGGTAAATAGCACAAGTTTATGCTTGGCACTTAGACATAGTGCATGGAGTTAAGCTTAGGAATGTTTAGTAGTAAAATTAAGCCAGTATTGTGTTTCTTTTGGATGTTGGATGTTAAATCTTAGATTGTTTTCCCTAGCTAATATTTCACAAGGGAACTTAAACTGGCAGTGGAGCGTTTGGAAAAAAAAGTTGAGTTCTGAAGGCAGACTGTCCTTCATGGGAAGAGCGATCAAGATGCGGTTAGCGGAGTAATGATGAGAAAAATTTGAGTAAGCTGGTAGGAGGTGTGGATGATTGCTGGTACGGTGGTAGTTACAAGTTTGGAACTCCGTAAAAAAGAAAAGAACTGTTTTCTTGCTGAGCGGATACACCCTGGTCCTGAAACAATATCCCCTAGCCTAACACTACATGGAAGTTGTTTTCATTACAAGCACAATTACTTTCCATTGGAATATATCATAGTTTGGGAGTAGAGGTGTATGGTGAATATATCATAGTTTGGGAGTAGAGGTGTATGGTGGTATACTGTTTCTTGCATTTCTGGGTAAGTTTCTTGTGCAATTTTATGGGTATCATTGGTACTTAAATTTGTAAATTTGTTTGACATTTACATGTATGTGTATGTTTTATCTTTGTACCCAAACTACATGTACCTTTAGTCACCTTTTTAATAGAGGGGTAGGGCCTACATCCTGGAGTCTGTCCAATTTCCTTGTGCTGTAAACACTTTTTAGATTCAGTGGAGTTAACAATTACATGTACATTGTATTCATGCCATAACATAAAGAAGCATATTTCTGTTGTATTTGACATAAATAATTTGTGTTTTTCATGGTTATGATGATGCTATTGTGGCTTATTTGAAGCAACTAATGTACATTTGGTTTTGTTTGAATACTTTCTAGCATTGTGGAGTAAAACACTTGAACTTTGCCTCTTTCTCTTTGTTAAATTCTTTCATTACTCTGTTTTATGGGTTGATGACTGGTTCTGATTACAAAAGTACTTCGAGATTGTGATTAACAGAAATAAGAAATGTTTGGTTAGGGAGAAAGATTGTCATCAGTATTCTGAGTTTTAGTGAGGAATTTGGAGAAAAATATGGAATATAGATGACTTGTACACTGATTTTTTTCAAGTTAAAGGTTAGGTGCAGTTTTGATAGCCCCTCAAAAGCTGTTCATCAGATTTCCTTGCTTTCAGCTGGTCAGTAGCAAGATAGAAGCCAAAATAAGAGGCTGTAAAGGTTCTTTTTCCCTCAAGTTTGAAAATTTAACAAATGAATGGCAAAATGGTTTTACGTTGGGTCAGTAACATGAAATCACCCTGTGCCTACACGTGTGTAGAACCATTGGCAGTTTTGTAAAAGTGACATGTGTACCAAAGCCTTGTGCACGGAGCCATCGGTAAGTGTAGACCAGAGTGTAGCTGTTGAATCAGTTGTGTTCATTTCAGATATTTACTCTAAAATACACCAAAAATCATGAATTGAATATTACATGAACACTTTTATGCAATTTTTAGGTAAACAATGTTGGGTTTTATGTAATCAGTTTCATGCCGTAATTTTCTTTTTGCTACCAAAATTGTATGAGCTGTAATGACCTTCTGGCTCTCAACAGATAATATACAGTGTGAAGTAGCCGAATATCACTATTATTATTGTATGTTATTAAGGTCTTAGTCCCATACATTGCATTATGTGACCTGCTTTCATTGGAATCAAGATGTAAACATATTAGCAATGAAACGATGGCCTACATGTCCATTAATTTACCCATATCTATTCATTGCACTAATGGTTTATTCACATAATGCACAGCTTGAAGGCTAAAGACCAAGTCATTCAGCCGATAATAGCTATGGTGTGCAACCATCTAACATTTGGAGTTATATTACGCAAATGTAGGGGACATGGAAGTCTTGTGCATGTAGGTTCTTCTGCTACACTTTGCTGGTCACATCTTTTATGAAAAGAGAGGTGAACAGATATTCTAACAAAAGAATAGCAACACAGGTAAATTCGCTCAGGGGTAAGTGAATACTTTGCAAAATAAATAGCTAGCGGAGATCAATTTTTACTAGTTTTGTAGTTACTGTTGTTGTATCATTATATTTAATGGTAGAATAGCAATACAGATAGATTATCTCATTGGTAATACATATAAGTGTTTTGTGGAATGGTAACTTCATGGCCAAATACTAGCAACACAGGTAAATCCTCTCTGGGGTAAGTGAATACTTTGCAAAATAACAGCTAGAGGAGATCAATTTTGTACTATTTTGTAATCAAACTGTAAAATTTAAAAGTTAAATTGTAGAATAGCAATAGTAACTTCATAAGGCCAATTTTTTACTTTATCGTTATTATTTATGATATGGGAGTAAACCTGTAGAGGAGCAGGACTCAGAGACACCTAATGTGCCTTCCCTCATCATTACAAGAGTGAAATCAACGTACACCAATAAAAAATACTGTTCTTTGGACATTAACACTTTCCTGTGATTTTTATGAAATGTTTCTGTTGTACCTAACCTCATTCCAGTATTGGACAAACTAATTTCAAAATCTGAATAATCATTCCATTCTTGTGCAGCACACATTGCATAATGATATAATATCTCTATGCACTTCCAAAGAACTGCTCCAGTAGCAGTTACCAACCCACAGGTTAACTCTTACATCACCTGGTCAAGATCAGCAAATGTAGAGTAATTTCTTTCTGAAGTACATTTGTGCTGCATCACGGATCTGAACCCTGCACCTTTTGTAGTAGTTTGTACAGTCTGAGGACATAACCACTGAACCACAACACCTCATGAAGTTTACATTTCCACTGAATTAGGCAAGTGGTTGGTGACACAAACTAAGCAGGAAGCTTGGATGAAGATGTGCTCCCCGGACCGTTCATGCTGAAATCCAAACTTACTTATGAAAAAAGCATGAAGAGGATCTGCATGCTAGATGTCTTCATGCTTCTGAAAGCTCTTTTAAAGTACCAGCAGACAAAACACATTATTTGGGAATTAAACCAGAATACTTTGTGTACCTTTGTAACAAAGTGTGTAACTAGTAAATCAGTTCTTTTTATTTTTCAGTGTGGGAGATCTACATTATAGCTGACCTTGACAGGCATGTAGCATTGTCTTTCCACTTTTGATACATGCACAAACTACTTCATCCTAAATTTTGGGGAAAAAATCAGATGCCGATTGCTCCATTAATTTGCAAACACTTTTTTTATTTTGTTTTCACACAAAAGATGCTATCCTAGGTCTTCGCAACTTGGAGGGGGGCAGTCAGAAATATTGCTGTACACATGTGGGACCAAAATAAACATGTGAAAAGGATAGTTTTGAGTGTTTAGGTACATGTAAATGAAACGTGTGATGCATTTATGTTGCCAAGTAGGCCCCAAAAGGTAAAAAAAGAAAAAAAAATGGGAAAGGGCTTATGTTTTTTGTTTTGTTCTGGGGTTTTTTATTCATTTGAATTTTCACTTTAAGCACATATTCAAGAGATATCCACATGCGTTAGAGGGTAAATTTTTCCCCCAAAATCATGAGAAATCTTGAAAAGGGTGTGATTTTTGATCAGTGGAGAACAAAATTTGTTGAGGCTGGTTGGGGAAACCTGTGGTCACCTGTGTTTACAGCCATACATTCTGCCTGCTTTACCCCATCAACTCTTTATATTTAATAGCTGGATAGAATTTGTCTTCCATCTGTCACTCTCTTCCACTGCACTTTTTTTTTCTTTTTCTTTTTTTGACTTTGTAATTTATTTCTAAACATACTTGTGTTCATGTCAACAACTTGTTATTACCACTCCTTTGCCTTTGGATTTCTACTGCCACCCCCCCCCCCCCCCAAAAAAAAATGAATTTGACATTTGGGGTCACATTCTTATCTCTCGACGAGGGCAGTTTTTGAAGGAAGGTGTTCTGTATATTGGAGAGATAGAAGGGGATGGAGAGAGAAAAGGGTGAAGGAATAGGACTGAAGAGAGAGGGAGGAAAGAGATGTTTAAGGGATGACAAGAGAGTGAGAGACAGAAAGGGGTGGAGAGGAATGGAGGAAGGGAGGGAGGAAGGAAGGGGCAAAGAGGAAGAGAGTGGGGGAGATGAGATGCAAAGCTATTTGGTAAGAGATCAGAGATGTGGGAAATAGGATAAAGAGAGAGAGAGAGAGAGGAATGGTGGTAGGGGAGAGAGAGAAATGTGGAGAGCATAAAGAATGAAGAGAAAGAGAGATGAGAAGAGGTGAAGGGATGAGCGACACCCACGTAGCCATGGGGGCAATGGGAGTGTTCGCACCCCCCCCCCCCAAGAAAAAAAATGCCAACAAAAAAAAAAAAAAAAGAGAAAAAGGCAAAGAGAACTTAGAAAGAGAAGGAGCGAACAGGGAATGATGACAAAGAATAGTCAAAGATTCCAACTCCCCCTCCGTGCTTCTTCCGCCTTCGAATGCTCATTACCACCCCCTTCCCCCCCCCCCCCCCCCCAAAAAAAAAAGATGAAATCCTGGCTATGCCAGCAATGAGGGAAATGAAAGGAAGAGAAAGGGAGAAAAAAAGATGATGGTAGAGGGAGAAAGAGAAATATAAACAGCAAAAAGAATGAAGATGCAAGTGAAATGAAAGGGGATGAACAGAGAGAGGATACATCAAGAGTGAGGGAAGTGGGAGAGAGAGAGAGATAGAAAGAAGAGGAACATGAGAAAGAGTGGTATAGAGAGAGAGGCAGAGAGAGGGAAGGGGCACTAGAAAGACCAGTCAAGTAGTTAACCTAAGCCCACTTTCACATCCCTCCCCCCCCCCCAAAAAAAAAGAGAACATTAATATGCGTGAGAAAGGAGACACATTCATGTGAGAAAGAGGATATTTATGGAGATGCGATCCGTTTAGGAAAATTCATACCAGATTGCAAAGTGGTCGAGTGGTGACTTAACCAGACAAATATGCAGTGTGGAACATAGCTTGTTTTTTTTTTTTCTCTCTCTTTCTGTAGAGAATGCTGTTAGCATGAGAACATATTGGTTGTTAGCTCTCAGTGTGCATAATTTGGAATACATGTTGTAATTGTGAGATCACTGTGCATACTCCAACAGGTTACCATTATTGGTTTTGGTTGTGGTTAAAGTGCACAGTCAAGGTTAGGTTGAGAAGTCTGGTTTCATTTTTTTTTCTTTCTTTATGACTGACTGCTTTTGTTTGATAAATGAATGGAAGAGTGATTTCATACACCTGTACCAGCATTTTATACTTCTGAGGGAGTAAACTGCTATGGCATTGGCCAGTTATAATTAAATCCTTGGAATAAACATAAATTGCTTGTAGTCCTGTTCATCGAAAATGTCTCTGTGATTATTGTCTTTGCGTTGAAGCTAAAAGCAGTGAAGTTCAAATACTCCGATTTGATCAGCGAGTTCTCTTTAAGCTTGCTTTTTAAGTGGAGAAGACTGAAATGAGGTTTAGTTTTTAGGTATGACTATAATTGTGACAAGGTGATCCTGTGGTTGATATGAAAGCACAGTAGTTAGTTAGCTTGTAAATTGATTGGCTTAACACCATTTTCTTGTTCTGTTCCTCTTTGCAGATCCAACGTGAGGCTTGGGAAGATCGAGGAGACCTTGCGTTCCATGCAAGACATTGACAGTCAGCTAGCAGAGTTCACAGCTTGGCTGGACAGTGTAGAGAGCCCTCTGTTGGCACTCTATGGACAGACAGAGGACAAGGCTGCAAGGGAGGATAGAGACAAAGTGAGAGTGTGGCTGCAACATCAACAGGTAAGCGGTGGTGGATGTTTAGTAGTAGGAGTTGTTGCTGATTGACTGTGGTGATGTGGCAGATGTTCTTGTAGTGAAAAGTGGGATGTGAGATGGTAAAAATCTTGCATGGTGAGCTGTGATGGATATGAGTGGTGATATAAGTTGGAGGATGTTGTTGCCTACTAGTTTAGAAGTGAGGTGTTACGTGGTGTTGCTACTTGTTAGAAAGTGGTGAGTGCAAGATTTTTCGTATTGTTGCTGTGTTTACAGTAGTTTTGAATAGTGAGCTGTGGTGGATATCCATTGGTTTATGTTGCCTCTACTTAGAGCAGTGATATAAGATGGAGGATAATGTTGCCTAGTTTAGAAATGAGTTGTTATGCGTTGCTATATGGTAAAAAGTGATGGGGCAAGATTTTTGGTATTGTTGCTTTGTTTTATGTGGATGTAATGTTGTTATTTATTGCTTGTTATGAAATCTGGATTTTTGGTGAATTTGGTGTTTTTTGCAAGGTAAGCACAGAGCAGATGTAGATATAAGATAAAAGAAGTTGCTCTCACAGGCAGTGGTTTAGTATAAGTTGTACATGTATGTAGTGAGAGTGTTGTTTTAACCCATTCATGACAGAGGTCCACATTTTGTGGTTTGGCCTAATATCTTTTGATGCAAAGCCCTAAAAATCATACCAAATACATGAGCAGAAAGAGCAAAAAATTCTACACAAACTGTGCCCATTTTGGTTGCGTCAATATTCGTTGTTTGATGCTGAAAATTTTTTAAAGGAAAATAAGCATTAAAATCCTTAAATTGGCAATGTGATAGAAAGTTTTAAATCACCGTTTTCCCCTGCAAATTGGCAACTTTTTGACTTCTCATCATAATTTCTATCAATTTATATTCATTTCAGATACATGACGTTTTATAAGAAAAATGTAGCAATAAAATAAAAATGTTGGTGTTGCCAATTCGAAGGAAAAATGCTGATCAAATTAGGCTTTAAATAATTCCTGTCACGAATGGGTTAAGGTGTGAATAGAATATTGTTAGTTACATGGGTGGAGCTACTATATTTTGAAGTTGATATTGATTTTGGAATGAATGGTTCCAAATTACACAAATGTCAATATCAGGTGTACTTCAAGTGCAATGAGACTGTATGGTATATAGTCAACAGAGGGCAGTAGATCAGTTCACTGCTGTGAGCAGGATGAGTGTGTGTGTGTGTGTGTGCTTCATCACTGTCCTTTGCTTTATTCAGTTTGTGAGACTTGCCGACCAATGACGTGAACTTCAACAATGTCAGCTGGTAGCTTGATTCCAATAAATTTCTAACAGTATGCAATAGATTAAAACTATCAGATCAGAATGAAGAAAACAGATAGGAACAGAGATAGATGGAGAGAATGATAAAAGGATATTAAATATAGAAAGAAAGAGATATCTGGGAATGAGAGGAAGGGAGAAGAGAGGTACAGGAAGAAGATGATAGAGAGGAAAGGCAAAGAAATAGACAGTGCATGAATATGAGATAGAAAGAGAGGAGGAAAAAGAAAAAGAAAAATGACCCAAGAGAGAGAGAGAGAGAGAGTAATTTTTTTACAGAAAAACAACACCTGATATGAAGTGCAGAATTTCAGAACATGTGAAAATGTACCTGTGTCGAGGAGTGGAGAAAAGGGTATTAATAAGAACTCAATTTTTGTGAAAAGTGAGATGATGTTTTCCATTATGATAACAGCCTGTCTGCTTCTCTTCCTGCTTGTATTTTCCCCATTTTTTTTTTCCGAAACAAAACCCAGGGGGGCAGTAGAAACTCCCATCAACTTGAGGTAGTTATTTTTGTTATCAATCAAAAGGATGTATTGAGGTAAAAGATTTTGACATCAATGGAAGGATTGTGTGGTTAGTCATCTTTTGCTGCATATCATATTTCATTCTGCTATCTTGTCTGTTTGCACTCATCTGAATAGTCTGGTTTCATGTCGAAAATCTTTTGTTTTTTATTACTAGTACTTTGTCTTCGCTGTATTTTTTGTTTTATGTCGAACTTCTGAAAATCTGCTAGAAATTTATATTCCTCAATGATTTAGTCATGAGTACTTAATAAGAGGCCTTTACATGTATATTCAGTATTTTTAAGTAAGATAACCAAAAAAAAAGTTCAGCAAAAGTGTGAACTCAAAATAACAAAATTTTGTGGTCTGGATATCAGACTAGGATATGACCCACATTTTATGATTTTGTCACAAGGTCAAGGAAGTTGTTAGTTTGGTTTGGTATTATGTCAGGGCTTTGGAATGTGGTTGCCATGGAAACTGACCAATCTGAGCTGTATGACATCAGCATCAAGCATTTTCCTCTCAGTTTGTGGCAAAATATGGATGTTTTTCTTGTAAAATTTCTTAATCCCCCAAGGGATTATTTAAATCCTTGATACTTCAGCATTGTATTACTTTTTACCAGGTGCATCTTCTTTCGTTTTAAGTGAATATGAGCAGGCTTTGTTTTCTTCTTTTTTTTCTTTTTATTTTTTGTTTCACCGTGGAGGCCCTGTTCCAATCTTTTCAAACTCAAAACTGAAGGGAGAAAAAAAAAAAGAATGTGCTGTCATTATGTGGTTACTCCAGATATGAAAACATATTGAAAACAAAGCACTGGATATGATTTGAAATACATTATTATTGCCGTCAGTGAACATTCAATTCAATTCAATTCAATTCAATTCATTTATTTTTCCTCTTTCAATTTTTCATATTTACAATGATGGTACAGTTTACTTCACATATTAACATACATATAGATAAACTTGCACAATACAATGATTTAGAAAAAAAAATTGAAAGGGAAGGAGGGCCGACTAAAAAGCAGAGCTTGTAGGGTGTAGGCCCCCCTGTTAAAAGTAATTATCATGAACTATTATTTTATGAAAAAACAACAACAATAACAACTGATTAAGTAATTACAAAATCATTGTAAGACGCAAAACAATGATAAATATATACATTAAAAAAACATCAATGTACACAAACATCAAAGTTGCACAAAGTCACGCTACAAATTATATTTAATTGGGAGATGCAATTACCAATTAACATCTGCTGCAAATTATCAAAAAGCAGCAGTTACGAGTGATATCACTGATCATTAATAATGGTAAATGTGTAGATTACACCAGCTTCAAAAATAAAACAAAAATATTAGTAAACCTTGCAAATATGATACTGTTATTTATCATTGAAAAGTTTTTTTGCATATTAGATGTAGGCATAAGAGTGTATTAACACATGGAGAAAATTAGTTGCAGTGCAGAAGAAAAGGCATAATTTTAGCCTGGTGAATTGATATTAAATGATTATACCATATTGTCCCGGTACTTTACTTTAAAACCTTCTATATTCATCTCCAACAGAAGTTTAACTGAGATAAGCTGTAGCCGGATTCATCCTTGTTTTACTACTACTACTACTACTAAGTTAGTTGCTTTGTCATGAATGTTGCCTTCTTCCCATGTTGGAACTCACTTCAGATATGTATAATACTATTACCTCATACGAAAGAAGAAGAAGATCCTTGTTTTGCACGAATTTTCTGCAGATGTTCGATTAAAATTTGTATTATTATTTTTGTAATCTTCATATATGCCGGCCTATATACTCCTCACTTTCTCTCCTGTTTACAATTTTAAAAAAAGAACTCCCAAAGTCTTTGAATATTGCACAGATATTTTCCATTCTCCTAATCCCTAATCCTAGGAAGATGTACCAGAAAATCTAGACATCCTGAGATTGGTAAACCTTTCTCATGAATAATTGTTCCAATGACCTTTACGCACTCGTCACCTGGAAAAAAGGGTAACATTCTAATCAAATGCCAGTACATTTCTCAATTCATTTTGATCGCATTTCTTTCTTTCCCTCTCCTTGTCATTCCTATACTCCAACTCTCTCTTTTTGCTTTTAAGAAAAGTTTCATCTTACATTTAAAGGCATTGGCTAACTTTGTGAGCGGCTGATTTAAAAAATTCTCAAACTATGATGAAACATGTGTATGAGTACTTGTATTTATACTCAAAAACCCTGAAACCAACCATAATTTGGAAGGAAAAGCTGTAAGTTAGACGCAAACCGCGATTTTATTAGCTTTCGTCTCGAGAGACACTGAACTAAGAGGACCGTTTGCACGAATTCAAAAATACCGTTACTTGCCTTCCGCCGCGTGATACATCAATACACACAGTGCAGTCCGTTGAGTCATGCGCGCATGCGCACTCCTTACGTTGGGTCTATGCAACCGACCCTCGTATATTTTTCAAACATTGGTTCACATTTCTAATATGTAAAAATACTTCCCGTGGATATTATGCTCTGAAACTTTCACACTGGTATTTTTACACTATAATCCTAATGTTTTTCCCATTTTTAAGTAACAAAATGAGATTTTTTAAAAATCATAACAATGTTAGCCAATGCCTTTAATCAATCTTGGTCATATCTTAAGCTCAAGCACTCAATGGCTATTCTTTTCAGGAATAAGAATTGCCCATTTTTCACTCAAAAGTAAGGTACAAGTAAAGTATACATGATCAGATTTAAGTGCATTCCAAAAGAAGCAACCAGGTAGGCCTGTAAGAAAACTTCTTTCAAAAGCACTGTGAATTCTAGAATTTAAAGCATTTTTATAAAAATCACTTGAAATATATTGTAAGTAGGTTGGCAAAAGTTTTGACCATTAATATGGAAGTTTAAACTGTTCCTTCTCAAATTGCACAATAGACTGTTTTTGCAACCTCACAATAGGCTGTTTTCGCAACCGTATGGCAAAAAGCACTTTTACTATAGTAACAGCTGTTGCGTTAAAATCTGGGACTGTCTTGGCCAGATTTACGTCCGTCACAATGAGGCTGCACAAGAGGATCCATGGAAGCATCAACCAATCAGCGCGCTTGTAGTGAGGTCATGTCATATAGTTTACGTATGTACGCGTTCATCGAATTAGCGAAATTGTTTTTAAATGAGAGTTGTTTGAGCGTGGCGGACGTAGCCTCCCCGTCATTCTTGCATCACTGAAAACTCAGTACATTGCTGAGCGAAAACATGCTGTTAATAGCCATGTAGGCCTTGCATCCTATCCAAATATTCTTTTGTACTTGAAGCATTTTCTCTTTCTTCATAGGCCTCTTAGTCATTCAAAAGGGGGGGGGAATGAGAAGAAAAAAGAAATAGCACAAGCTTTTCAGATTCTTTTGTGGTTCTGGAATGTAAGGTGATGCATGCAGTTTCAGTCATCCATTGAGAATGATATCAAAACAACATTAGCAAACTGTCCCATTGTTGTTTACTCATTCCTGGGATGCAAACAGACATTAGTTCCAAACACGAAGATGCTGATATAAATGAAGAGATGTCGCAAGGGCATTTTAGTTGAAAGATAAAAATTCCTGAGTATCGTCCACCAATGCAAGTATCAGGCTTGTATGATAGAACTTCGGTTTCTTTTAGCGTTGCAATTTGGTATCGAAATTGCCCTTGAGAGTCGCTTTTTCAATGTATGTGACCATAATTAGCCCCATTCTTGGTTTTAAAAAAAACAAACTTTGGAGGTAAATTGACATTATTTTGTAGTGGAGATGTTAGATAAATGTAAGGTCATGATTTAACCCTGAATATAACAATTTACTGCAAGTTAACATTAGATCTATATTCCATGCTTCCTTTTTGTAAGCACAGTCACTGTTCGAAATAAGGTTATACACATTTATTTCATTTTAGAATACAGAGTTTTAATAGTCTCAAAAGATGACTGGTGGCAGTATTTTTTTAACCATCATCTATATTTCTCTTTGTCTTTCCCTTCTTCATAGCCATATCTTTCTGTGTCTTTTTGTCTTCTCTCACTCTCTCTCTCTCTTTTATCTTGCTCTCGTCTCTCTGTCTTTTACCCTTCCTCTCGTTTTTTTTTTCTCTCACTAATCACTTACTCTCTTTCTATTCCAGTCTCTCTTTCTCTCTCGTCTCATTCTCTGTCTCTCACTCTCTCTCTCTTTCTCTCCCTCTATCTCTCACTCTCTTAATTCTCTCTCTCTCTCATAGTTCTTTCTCCCTCTCTCCCTTACTATATTTACATCATCTCTCCTCTCTCTCTCTCTCTCTCTCTCATAGTTCTTTCTTCCTCTCTCCCTTACTATATTTACATCATCTCTCTCTCTCTCTTTTTCTCTCATAGTTCTTTCTTCCTCTCTCTCCCTTACTACATTTACATCATCTCCTCTCTCTCTCTCTCTCTCTCTCTCTCTCTCTCTCTCTCATAGTTCTTTCTCTCTCTCTCTCCCTTACTACATTTACATCATCTCCTCTCTATCTCTCTCCCACATATTCCTCACCATCACATAGCCTTTCTACTTAATTGGCATCCCTTCATCTTTACCAATATGACCATCTTACCTCAGGCCTCTGGCAAACTCTCACTTTATTACATTCATATAGAATGTTTTTTACTCGATCTCCTTCACAATTTGATGTCATTTAGCCTTCCAATTTATCTGATATTGTGTTCCTTACAATGAAGGAAGACTCTGTGGGGGAACTCCAGATACTATTAATGTAGTCTTCCCTCATTTTTTGAGAGTCGGGAAATATTACAGCACATCACATATGGCGAAATGTACAGTGTAGGCCTAGGCATTGCCTGTTGGATAGATTTGATAATGTTCCGTTAAAGGCACATTGTAGCTCTTGAAAACTCATTTTTAAAAATCCATCGAAGTTGTGCTGAGGAGTGAGATAACATGGATCACAGTGACATAGAAATTTTAAAATTAGTTTCCCCCCCCCCCCATTTATTATTAAAAATAGAAATGATAGGGTTTTACTAAAGTTTTATTTTCTTCACTAAGATTTTCCAGTTTACTTTATATGCATATATGATTATCACCTTTCACAAAGGATATTTTTCACTTTTTTTTCCTTTTTAATACATTTAACTTTTAGCTTGTCTAATTGATTCATGTTGAAATTTTATCTTAAGGCCTCATGTACATGTATGAGGAGAAGAAGAACAAGAGATTTTTATGTAGCCACATACGATTGACCAAATCATGAAATCATTTTTGCCATGCTTTCTTCACTGAAAAGTGTGCAAATACAAAACAGTATACAATACAGTGCAGAAAAATAAAATAGCAACAGAAAGAACAAATTTAAGAAAAATAAAATAAGCAAGTTTAGATGTATGCAAACCATGCATCGTTGATTCACAGTCAAAAATATCTAACCTACATTCAGCCCCTCCTTGTCAACATGAGAAAGAATGGCCATAGCTCTTACAATCCAGAGAAGCTTGCCCCCCAAACATGTTCATCTATTACCCCCAGAGAGCAAAGAAGCCATCTTAACAAATCATATTTCCTCCCCCTCAGACAGAGAAGATCAAGTTTAGTTATTTGAGACATCCTGCTTTATTATTTCTCAATTGTGGTCTGAAAAATTAGAGAGGAGGGGTTAGAGGTTTTTATTGAGTTTGTGAAAAATGATGAGGACATTTTAGAGACACATAGTTGCGGGATGTTTCTTGATGGAGCTTTTCTTCAGCGTCGACGTGAATATTTGTCATGAAATCAGAAAGGAGCAATTCATTAATTTCCTTACATGGCTCAACTTTGACATTAGCATAAAGTGAACGTGTATGTCTGACGGCAAGAGTAGCTACATGCACAAGCCTTTAATGAAACTAATGTCTCGAATGTACTTCAAGATTAACATACAATGAACATGTAGGTTTAAATCTACAGGCAATGGAATATAGAGTGAAATGCCTCAAATGTTATCTGGAAATTGAATGAAGAAGTCATGTTGACCTTTTGAAGGTTTAACTAATCTTTAGGGTGTTGGTTTCTTGCCCCCCCCCCCCATCTGCTTTTGACGAGAAGCAGGGGGGGGGGGATTCTTCAATTCTCAGAGATCTTGAAAACTGAGAGCATCAAACGATACAAGGTGTGCTTTGTTACAAGTAAAAGTATTTTAAGGTCAATGGGTGATGTTGCCTTCAGGTATTACAAGGTTTATTTCTGTGCTGCCCTCTTACGGAGTGTTGTAGAGAATTTGGGTTGGTTCCTCACTATAAAGTATCCTCATCAGATCACAAGCATTAAAAGCAAGTTTATATTTAACATTTCATTTTCATTTCATTTCATTTCATTTCATTTATTATATTCATGTCTACAAAGGATAATATTTATATTTGCAATCTTGCTTCAGAACTTCATGAATATTTAATTTTAACTGACAATCATTCATGTAAGTGACATCCAAAAGTCCCTGCACCTCCCAGCTCCCCCCCCCCCCAACAAAAAATCATCCTATTATGATGTATAGGCTTTCCTATTGACTGGAAGAATAGTGGTTTCTATAGCTTCTTGTCTTCTTCCAGCTTTAGGAGGTGATGTCTTTAAAGGGAAAGTCCACCCCAGAAATTTCACTGTTTCAATAAAAGGAGATGAATTTGAACAACATTTTAAAAAAGAAATGAGCAAAATCGGTCAAAGAATAAGAAAATTACACTCATTTACATTTTCTAGTAAATTACTCTCGGCTCTGCAAATTGGCAACACTGATGACATCATATGCGAGCAGCTCTCCATTCACCTTGTACATGAAATTTCACATATTCTCAATTTTCTTGGAAGTTACACATTTTCTAACCCACATAGTCCATGTATGTTCAGAAGAATTGCTTTTTACATAACATACTTTTACTATGGGGTGAGAAAATGTGTAACTTCCAAGAAAATTGAGAATATGTGAAATTTCATGTACAAAGTGAATGGAAAGCTGCTCGCATATGATGTCATCAATGTTGCCAATTTGCAGAGCCGAGAGTAATTTACTAGAAAATGTAAATGAGTGTAATTTTCTTATTCTTTGACCGATTTTGCTCATTTCTTTTTTTAAAATGCTGTTCAAATTTAACTCCTTTTATTGAAACAGTGAAATTTCTGGGGTGGACTTTCCCTTTAATGGTGTATGCTATTGATCATCTGTTCACATCTGTTAGTTGAGACATCATCGGTCCTCTTTTATTTGAGCCTGTGTGATCTCTTTTGTGCATTGTAAAGGGCTTTCTACTTCATTGCTAGGGGAGCTTCATGCTATAACATAGATATTGCATGGTCATATTGCTCAGCAATAATAATATAAGGCTGGTATTTATTCACTCCATATAACTAGACTAATACAAAATCAATAAAGAAAGGGAATCAAAATTCTGTTATGTTTACTTTTTATCATCAACATTGCCAGCGATACTATTTTTAGTACAGGTGAATCAAGTCATTCCATTTTCTTATTTTTTGCTGACTTAAGAGTTCTTGTGAGAAAGGGGGCTCTGTCTGGCATCATGAATAGGGGCTTTTGTTTGAGTTTAGGATCAGCTCTGAGACGTGGAATGCTCGGCCAACCACTCAGCCTAAGGCCTGGAAACCTGACATATTTTGGGGAGAGAAATCTTCAAGAGAAAATATGTCAAGGCTTGGGTCTTAAAAGAACATGTGAAGACTTTTGATTTTAAATGTCCCTTTTTGTATTAAAATTTTAGATATTTGCAATTGAAGGAGTTAAGATATTTTCAAAAATGAAGAAAATAGATATGTGATACTGTAGACCATAATCCCACACTTTTTTCTTGATATGTATTAGTGAGGTCATCAAATGGAAGGCATATTTGGTCTATACAATGGTCATGTTACTTTAACCCATTCATGACAGGAATTATTTAAAGCCTAATTTGATCAGCTTTTATTCTTCAAATTGGCAACACCAACATTCTAATTTTATTGCTACATTTTTCTTATAAAACGTCATGTATCTGAAATGAATATAAATTGACAGAAATTATGATGAGAAGTCAAAAAGTTTCCAATTTGCTGGGGAAAACGGTGATTTTAAACCTTCTATTACGTTGCCAATCTAAGGATTTTAATGCTCATTTTCCTTTAAAAAATTTTCAGAATCAAACAACGAATATTGACGCAACCAAAATGGGCACAGTTTGTGTAGAATATTTTACTCTTTCTGCTCATGAATTTGGTACGATTTTTAGGGCTTTGCATAAAAAGATATTAGGCCAAACCACAAAATGTGGACCTCTGTCACGAATGGGTTAAAAGTGGAAAATGGTCTTTATTCTTCATCATTTTTTGCAGTCATACTCTTCATGTGTAGATGGTACAAATACTAAGTTTTGATATTGGGCCATATTTTAGAATACAGTGATGTTCTACAAGATGCTTGTATCATTATCCTCAGATGATCGAACAAGTTCTAAGAACCTGGCCTATTTAATTGATTTAATGAATGAATTCATTCATTCATTCATTCATTCATTAATCAATTAATCAATTCATTGATTTAATTGATAATCAAATTATAAATTCATTAATTGATTTACCACCAGGAATATGTGCACTGTGTGACTGTGAATGAAGCTCAGTTGTAAATAAACTTGACAACTGAAAATTATTATTACATGATAGAGCAATACTGTACTTTCTTTTCACATTCATCTTGTTCCATCATTTATCATCTGTCTTATGACAGCTTGAAAGTGGAGCAGGCCATTTAAAGCCCCTAGGATTGAGCTCAGGAACATAAAGAACTTTTGTTCTTGGACCTAGAAGCTTGATACCTGATACTTTATGGACATATTTGTAAAATTAATTGTAGTATACAGTGGAAGTAGGATGCTTTTCGTTGTAAATTGACTCCATACAATCTCTCCTTCCTACAGTTTTAGTTGATTTATTTGAGATAGTATCACATTTTGACATTGTATTTCTACAGATACTATATCTGTAAGATCTCTCCCCCCCCCCCCCCCCCCCCATCCTCAGTACCTCTCTATCCCAGCCCCTCCCCTTCCCAACAATCCAGTCTTTGCACAGGTGCCAACCATTGTAAAATCTCACAAAAAAGAACATCAAATACCACTCTTCCCTAGGGCAAGGGGGCAAAGGGGTCAGAGTTGAAAACGGGGTAAAAACCACAATCCACTTTTGTCCTACAAATTGGTTCTTGGGGTGTACCATTCATTTGACATTCCCCAACCTGATTTGTCTAGCTAATGGATTGAGAAGGTCTTGGGAGAAGGCAAGCTGGTACGTAACCTCTTCTCTGAGATCACTGCAATGTTATGATCATATGCTTGAAGTGATCTGAAAAGGGTTACCACTCTCTGATACCCCCACAGCAGGTGTATGTTTAACCATGGAGCTATTATCACAATTTAGAGCTCACTTCTGTTAACCGGTTGACAACCGACTCCTGTCATTCCCTGTATACCTTACACTGGAACTGTGGATCTGGTAGGCAAGGAGTTAAGGTTAAAGGTTAAAGGGCACAGGGAAAAGGTCATACCTTTGGAAAACCCCTTCTGAAGCTTTTGACTTCATGGTAGGTGAAAGAGAGTAGGTGGAGAAGACTCGTCTTTCAAATTGTCTCATTAGATGAGTGTTCTGGAGACAGGTGAGAGTGCAGTGGATCTAGGAACAAAAGAAATATTGCTGTTTTGGTTCATGGGATTTGCAGTTTTCATGTAGGAGATATAGGTTGGGGGGATATCCTCCAGTGCTCATAACTCGGATGCATTTTATGTTTCTTGAAGAGGTCCACAGTGATAGCTTAGCGATGGAGCAATGGACAAAGTGCAAGCTTTATAATATGGAAGGTTGAGCCATAAACGAGAAGAGGTGAAGATTTGTCATTGTCACAATGGAATATTAGCTGATCTACTTGTAAAATGGACAGCATGGCCTGGATGTCTTCTGGCATGTCTGGGGATACAAAGTATGCTAGTAATTAGATTTTTCACCTGGATAATGTTGCAAACTTGTAGTAGGATACCCTTGTATTATAATAATTTATCTCTCTTAGTACTTCTCCCACTCTCTTCTCTCCTCTCTCTCTCTCTCTCTCTCTCTCTCTCTCTCTCTCTCTCTCTCTCTCTCTCTCTCTCTCTCTCTCCTCCTTCCCCTCTTCTTCCTTCTCTTCCTCATTCTGTCCTTCTTACTTTTTTCTGTTAATTTATTTCTGGGCCTCGTTGTATAAAACTCACCATTGATGGTAACTTTTCCATCAGTGGTAACTTCCATGGAAACTTTGAATTTGATTGGCTTTTGAGCGCGAGCAATGTTACCCTGGTAGTTAACATTGATAGCAGGGGCCCTGCTCCCACCCCCGCCCCCATCTCATTCCTTCTGGCTTCTCATCTCTTTTCCTTTCTCCTCTCTCTCTCTCTCTCTCTCTCTCTCTCTCTCTCGTACTCATCTTTCATCTATCCTTCCTTTCTCTTTTATTTATTTGTGCCTCTGTTATCTTCTTTCCTTTCTGCTCTCTCTCCTCTTTCTTTCTCTTTTTCTCTTTCTCTCTCTGTCATCCTCTTCCTCTCATCCCATTCCCTTCTTCAAGTGTTTGCTCTACCAGTACAGCACATTTGAGTTGGCAAACAGATGTAACATATTGTGTGAACATAAGAAGAGACTGGTTACAAGGTGTAGTAGAAAGGCACACAAACACTTGATATGAACCAGTTACATTCCCTTAGTCATGCACTAAAAAAGATCCACCACTTTCATTTATCACCTCCATCTAGCCTAGTTTCAAGGCTCTTTTATTTTGCTCTTCCTGGAAACCAAACTATATACCTTTGCACCTGTTCAATTGAATCTGAGCAATCTCTATTTCTTTTCTTTTTTTTTTAAATTACCTTGAGGAAGTGTTTTTCAGTGTCCATTTATGTATTTTTGCTATGGTCAACTTGTCTTTGAATCACTGCAAGCAATTTGGAAGGAAAACATTGTGCCTGAAAACAGACTAGCACATCTAGTTGGCCAGAGACCAGAATGAAATATTGAGCTGGGTGGAGACTTGAGAATTGCCCAATTTAGTATCGAAGCAGGAATAAATTCTGAGCACTTTCCATGTATCCGATGTGCAGGAGGATGGTAGTTTGCAGGTACCAACCCTTGTCAGCCGAAACAAATATGCATTTTCTGATCTAGGAGACTACCTAAGCTCAGCTCTATGGAATTCCTGTACAATAGGATGATATAGTTGCTTCTGATCTTTGCTATATGACACATCCAGAGATGGACAAAGTTAGGCTCTGCTCAAGACTTCATGGAATTCTGTTTAAGTGTCAAACTAGGGTTTGTTTCTGCAGACTAGGAGGATGTTGCAAAACTTGGGGGTAGTTTCTGTTTCAAAGTAAGAACAAGTTGAGATTTTACAGCCATTTGATGAACTGTCCTCCTTTTCGTCCATGATGTGTTGTTTTAGATGATGGATTATCAGCATGTTTAGGATGAATATTATGATATATTCACATAACCTTTAGATGATAGAGGAACATTGCTTTCTAGGAATTTGGAGGAAATGTCAGATTTTGTATCCATGGATCTTCCCACAATCTCATCAAGAAAAAGTTTCAATATTTTCAGTCAACGTCATTGTGCTTTCATGATGTTTTTTGTTTCCAAACTTTTGAAAGTCTTTGTTTTCTGTGGTGTTTTTTCATGTTTTTTTCTCGGTGTAATCACATGGAAACGTCGCTGCGATTTTTCAAATGACTTTGATCAGATTGGAAGCATAGACCAGCAGCTGATCTGCCATCAGAAATGTATCTTTCCTTGCGGCCAGGTGTCAACTGATGAGATGGAATTTAACAAGCCAAAAGTAGAGCTCTTGTCCTCGTCATCTCCTATCTCTTATAGCCTGTTCAGACTACAGAAAAACTATACGAAGTTTGTATAAAAGAAACCTCATAGAAAGAATCATTATATTGTGAAAGAGGTAAACACTATGAAGAAGCCCCAAAGAATCTATAGTCTTGTGGGGTCAGTTGGCACGGTATGCTTTAAAGTGTATCAGCATTGCTCAAATGATACAAGATGACAGCTTCCAGGTCATACATAGCAAACATTCAAGGGAAGCACCACCTATTTTTGTGATTTTCTTGCAGTATGATGTTCATAGATCCCAGTTTTTTCAAGCTACATTCAAAAAAAAAAATACTGAAATATTTCTGTGCAATACCATGTTTGGCTTTATTATGACATTTAGACTAGAAAAAATACATTACGGTACTTATCATATACTAGTAGGATGCTGCTTTCTTATTTCATCGCTATACAAAGGATTCCAGTAGTCTGAATGGGATATAAGTCTCCGGTGAGATCTAAAACCAGGGCATTTCAAAAATCCATGGGATTATTACATGATGGGGATAGAACTGATGGATGATGATGTGTGTCAGTATCCTCCACCAAGGGAATGTCATCCATGTTACCATAGCAACAAGGAAGGCATCATCTCCCCATCCTCTCAGGATACCATAACAACGTCTTCATCATGTTCCATTAGGAAAGATCACTTCTGCATTTTTATTGCCTATTATAGCCTAAAAGATTACTTGGATTCAAATACTGCCCAAAGTTCACACTGATTTTCTAGGTTCACTGTTTTTGAAAAAAAAAATGCATCTATTTTGGTACTGATAATACAAAATGCTGAATTTTGTGAAATATCACATTTTAAACATATTGACATTTTCGACATTTATAAGGCCAGAAGTATTATTCAAAATTCTATGGGTTAGCATTGAAGAATTTTGTTAATGAAAGAATATAGTCTATTTTACTTATGTCTTAAAAGGATTATCCTGCTTTGGTTTCACGAAGCACTTTCCATTTCATAAACATGTCATGATGAAACAGATGGGTTGTTTTTTAAAGAATGTGATATTCTGTGTAAAATACAGGAAATTAGCCATGTACAGCCATCCATTCTGACACAAAAAAGAATTAGTTGAAAAAGGGCATCTTCTGTTTCTTGTCACCACACCCAGTGGACGTCTTGACAGTAATTGCTATAGAAACCATTTATAAACCGTCTGTGTGCCTAAACGAAACCTCATGCAGTACTGGGTAGATCGAGGAGCCTGGAAATAAGAAGGGGTACTTTTCAAACGAAAAATTCTCTGACCACCAAACAAACAGAATGGCTTCATCACTTTTCCGAGGCACCTTGTCTAAATTTTGTGGAAGGTGAGTGGAATATCTGAAACAAAATAGGTAGGGCACATTTTCTTAGTAAGTGGCTGAATTATGTCATTTGTGTTTTAACTGGGAGGGGCCATGTGCTCATTGTGCCTCCTGGAGTCTCCCTCCCCCCCCCCCCCCCCCCCCCCCCCCCCCCCCGGTTAATAATCATAATTACGTATTGATGCAAGTGAACTAGTGAAAGCATATTTAGAACAGTATTCATTGGCCCAAGTTACTATCTGCAGTCACAGATAACATCTAGGTACTACAAAAAATAATTATAAACAATGAAGCAGTATAGTACAGATTTAGGGAAGAGTTTTTGCCACTACAATTTTTTTGCACTGATAGGTTTGCAGAAGATGAAAATTGTGCAGCCTCTTGAATTATTTGAATAATCCAATAATGATGGCTCTGTTTCTAATCTCTCAGCAGACATTCTGTTTTGACAATAATAACCCAAAATATGGGAGCTTAATGGGTCATAAAGAGTTGAATCTGCCATAGGCCATCCATAATTTGGGGGCGAGACAAGGCACAGATCACTCAGTTGTCAAATCAGTGGATATTTTCCTGAATTATGAGAACTTATGGAAGTAGCTGAGAGGATGGGACAGATTTCAGAAGAGAAAATAAGTATTGTGCAGTCGACAGTGGACTTGCTATAGAAGATGTAAAACTGTTAACCTGCTGTCCACTAAATTATTTCATTCCCATATGCTTAATAAAGGCACACTCGGCTCCAGTAGCCAATGGGTTAACTCTAAAGGTGCTTTCACACATGATGCGACAGTGTGGTACCACACTGTGGCGCCACACTTTTTTGTCTTCACACATGGTGGGACTTTGTGTCACCACATATGCTAATGAACGTGCATTAACGCGTCAACTCTCAATAAGAGAGCATATTGTCAAAACTTGCACACGCTTGCACAAGTAATCTCATGGCAACAATTTTTGCCCTAACTTTTTATAAATTTGATTGGTGCGCATTTTTTGTGTATCTAGGCAGCAAAAAAAAGTGTGTCCTGCCTCGGCGACATTTTTTTGTCGCCCTATACCCCATAGGCTTGTACACAAAAAAGTGTGGCGCCACAGTGTGGTACCACACTGTCGCATCATGTGTGAAAGCACCTTTAGTTTAAGTGCATTCAGACAAGTGTTCTTAAAACCTGCAGTAACAAACTTTCTAATTTGCATCTTCTGTACCAAAGCATTTTAACATACAATCAACCTTGCAGAAGTCGACCTAGCATAAGTCAAAATGTTGCATAAATCAAAGGTATTCACATTTCACAACATCCCTCTCTTTCATTTTCTTTCTTCTTTTTTTTTTCTATAATCATGTAACTCGAAATCAAAGTAATTTCACAAGTCCCAATAGATTCAACTTTGGCAAGTTTGACTGGTACTTTAGTTGATGAACTTTGACATATCTGTTTGACAGGTTTTCATGAATCATATCAGGAGCAACTTTGATTGGAGAAAGTAAAATTACATGTTTAAATTTGTCCATTACCATAGTTGAAATGATGAACAACATTGATAATGTTCTGGAT